>ONZH01023766.1:0-12139 GCA_900303285.1 Rhinella marina | reverse complement strand
GCAGTTTCCTGCACTGCCTCTTCCCTTGTGTTTGTGCACTGCGGTCCGACCTCCAGCGACACTCCAATCTGCTCTGCCTCGGCTCTTTGGGGCCTTTCTTCGCCTCCCGTTCCCCCGCTTTCGTGCACCTTACATCCTCTCCATTCAATGTCCTCTCGCAGGCGTTCGACTGCAGGCTGTAGTCCGCCTCGAGTCATCCGAAGCAGCCTTAAACTGCCACATCTCAAATGCTGCCTGGTAGGATGTTGCGTTAGGCTTTGGGAGCGCAGGCTTCCGAACCTGATGGCGGCTGCCGCACCGTCGTCGGTATTCTGTCCCCAGTCGCCACTACTTTTCGGGCAGTGCCGTCCCGCCCTGCACCAGCAGTGTCGCGTAATCGGGGCCCTGAGTACGCAGCCAGCGCAAGGTCATTGACCACCGGACTCGTGGAACAAGCGCTTTGCGGCAGGACGACACATCTCTTTGACGGCACACTGGGTGATGTTGTGGAAGCGGGAGGTGGTCGCAACAGAGACGGCTACCTACCACCCCCGCCAGTTGCCAGGCACGGTTGATAAACCCCTCCTCTTCTCCTCCTCCTCGTGCTTAAATCGCCCTCAAGCCGCTAGCTGGAAGCGTGCAGCACTTGGGCGGGGGACGTCAGAGTGCGGTGCTTAAGTCATCAGCATTTGGGCGACAGGAGCACAGCGCCCCGGGTGATAGGACGCCATTATTGCAGCAGACGGAGATGTTGGCTGTCGCCGCTGCAGCATGACAGGCATGGTCGTGTGCGGATCGGGCCTACCTGGGGTGGGCGGCTCTGGAGCTTGCCGACTCAAATCAGTACCATGCCTGGCCCACGTTTTTATCATGGTAGTCCAAAATTTCTAAAGACTATACCCCAACCCGGACAGAGCTACTGTGTTGAAAGTGCGGCGCTTTGCGCTCACTTTCGGAAGTCAACTGTAGCTGCTGCTAGTTAAAAAACTCCAGCACGCCTCCTTTGCCTGAACATCGGCTGTTGTGCGACCTGCCGACTCGCTTGATTCCATATTCCATGTGGCAGGGTGTGTGAGCTAGCAGAGAGCATTGATGGGACAGATTATTGAATCCCGCTTGCCTCCAACTCAGCTCCCTCAGTTGCAACCACGAGTGGCAATGGATGACAGACATATGCGATGTTACTGCGTATCTTTGGGAGTCCACCAGAAGGTCAGCAGCGCCGGAGGACGACTATAGTGAGCGATAACAATCCCGCTTCTATGCGTCCTTAAGAATCACTTCATCGCAATAAGGAGAAAACTCATTGCAACGCAGAGGAGACCGGGGGTATGAGGGACGCAACGGAGGCTACACAGTCAGACCACACTTTGTCTTGTTCTCGTGGCAGTTGCAGGAGGGAGGAGGAGGAGGAGGAGGAGGACGACGTGTGAGGTGGTGTGGAAGAGGGAGGCGAGTATGTGGCGGCGAGGGTAGCAGTAAGGTGTGTGCGTCCCATTGGTTTCAGCCGCGGATGGGGATCGAGAGGAGGCGGAAGAGGAAGAGGAGGAATGGCAAGTGATCCTTCTCGGTGGGGGGCAGTGACGTCATGGCCTATTCAGAGTCTGGCACACATGGCTGACTTCATGCTGGGCTGCTTTTTCCGGGACACACGTGTTGTCCGGATAGTGGAGAACAACTGTACTGGGTCTTCGCACTTCCTGGACCCCGGTATAAAGATAACGTTTCCTCTTTTATTCCGAGAGCGACGAGTACAATCGACTCTCGCTGCGCTCGCGCGCTCCGATGCAAGAACATGACTGGAGATTTCCAATCCACATCGCTGGCGCAGAGAGTGAGAGGGTCTCCCAGAGTCCCACAACTCGATCAGGCCCAACGCCACCAGCGGGAACACTCCTCCAAGTTGTGGGACACGTTCTATAGGCAGCCCCCTCGTGCAACTTCCATCACTGCGGGGCCCGCTATCAGGCAGGAGGGACAGTATCGGCGGATGTTGCGGCGATACCTGGCAGACCGTAACCCTGTCCTCCCCGATCCCTCGGCGTCCTACCTTACTGGGACGTCTCCAAGTGGACACACGTGGCTGGAACTGTCCTGTAGCCTTTGAGGTGCTTGCCTCACTGCGCCAGCGTGCTATCAGAAAGGGTGTTTTAAAACAGTTGCAGCCGCATGTCAACGACAGTGCCGACAGGTGACGCTTAATCAAAATGACAGCAAAGTGGATTGACCCGGACTTTGCTTCTCAACAGATGGAAAGACGCCAAAGTGAACGTGCCTCTGTTATGAAGTGCCATTTCTCTCCACCTCCTCCTCCTCCTCCTTAACCGCGCGGAATTGCTCCGTAAAACAAAAAATATATATTATTATTGGCTCACCTCTTGGGCCTTAATACAATTGTTAAGAGGTCTCACTCTTGGGCCTACAAACAATTTTTAAGAGGTCTCACCTCTTTGGCCTCCACATATTTTAAGAGGTCTCACCTCTGGGCCTACAAACAATTTTCTCATGGCTCAACCTCTTGGGCCTACAAACAATTTTTGAGAGGTCTCACCTCTTGGGCCTACAAAACAATTTTTATTATGGCTCACCTTATGGGCCTACAAACAATTTTTATCATGGCTCACCTCTTGGGCCTTAATACAATTGTTAAGAGGTTCTCACCTCTTGGGCCTACAAACAATTTTTATTATGGCTCACCTCTTGGGCCTTAATACAATTGTTAAGAGGTCTCACCTCTTGGGACCTACCAAACAATTTTTTCTCATGGCTCACCTCTTGGGCCTACAAACAATTTTTAAGAGGTCCTCACCTCTTGGGCCTACAAACAATTTTTATTATGGCTCACCTCTTGGGCCTTAATACAATTTTTAAGAGGTCTTCACCTCTTTGGCCTCCACTTAATTTTTTCGAGGCTCACCTCTTGGGCCTCCATATAATTTTTTTCGAGGGCTCACCTCAAGCTAACTTTGCGCACTCATTTAAATATTTTCACAACAAGGACCTAAGAGCCCTCGATGGGAGATCTTTGTGTGGGGGCCTGTTATAGGGAAGAGATGCGGCCCTGCGGGCCTCTAGCCTGCCTCTCCAATGAGCCTCTGGCCAGCCCACGGCCTCTTCCTGCTTTTTGCGGTCCTACGCATCCCTCAACATCCCCACTGCTTTACCTGCTAGACATGACACTGGGCCAGGTCGGGTCACTGACTTCGTCATACTCAACCACCTCCTCTTACACTGCCTCACTTTGCTCCAACAGCCTCCCTTGCTGGCAACTGTGTCTCATCATCGTCCCTAATCATTTTACACTTTAGTGCCCGTTCCACACCACCATCAGCTAGAGATGGAGCTTGCTCCAGTGTTTGGGCATCAGAACAAACAAAATCCTCAGATAGCTCCCCCTTTTTTCCTTTAACAAACACAGTGATGTCACAGTACAGGGATAATACACAGTGATGTCACTGTACAGGGATAATACACACAGTGATGTCACAGTACAGAGATAATAAACACAGTGATGTCACAGTACAGAGATAATACACACAGTGATGTCACAGTACAGAGATAATAAACACAGGGATGTCACCGTACAGGGATAATAAACACAGTGATGTCACCGTACAGGGATAATAAACACAGTGATGTCACTGTACAGAGATAATAAACACAGTGATGTCACAGTCCAGGGATAATAAACACAGTGGTCACAGTCCAGGGATAATAAACACAGTGATCTCAAAGTCCAGGGATAATAAACACAGTGAAGTCACAGTAGAGAGATAATAAACACAGTGATGTCACAGTAGCAGAGATAATAAACACAGTGATGACACAGTACAGGATAACAAACACAGTGATGTCACAGTACAGGGATAATAAACGCAGTGATGTCACAAGTACAGGGATAATAAACACAGTTGATGTCACTGTACAGGGATAATAAAACACAGTGATGTCACAGTACAAGGATAATAAACACAGTGATGTCACAGTACAGGGATAATAAACGCAGTGATGTCACAGTACAGATATAATAAACACAGTGATGTCACAGTACAGAGATAATAAACACAGTGATGTCACAGTACAGGGATAATAAAACACAGTGATGTCACAGTCCAGGGATAATAAACAGTGATGTCACAGTCCAGGGATAATAAACACAGTGATGTCACAGTCCAGGGATAATAAACACAGTTGATGTCACAGGTGATGCACGATACAGGATAAAACAGTTGATGTCACAGTCCAGGAATAATAAACACAGTGATATCACAGTCAAGGGATAATAAACACAGTGATGTCACAGTCAAGGGATAATAAACACAGTGATGTCACAGTCAAGGGATAATAAACACAGTGTACAGAAAGTTAAAAAAATATATATATACTTACCTTTTTTCATAGCAGCAGGGCCAGCATCATCAGAGCAGATCTTCTTCTTCATGTCTGAAGGGGGCGGGGCCTATGCTGCCGTCCGGCCCCGCCCCCCGCCGAGACCTGAGGCATGCCTGGGAGGTACGGAGAGCTGCAGGGGGGACAGGAGGGAGGATGGAAGAAGCAGACAGCCGATTTCGGCTGTCTGCTCCTTCCTGCAACAGGCAACTGTCTCTACGTCCTATGGACGCAGAGACAGCTGCCAGAGGCTGGATCCGGGACGGTTGGGAGGTATGCGGCAGCAGGGGGCTTGGGGCCTACCGGAGGATCCTCCGGTCCTCTGGTGGGCCAGTCCGACACTGAGTGCAGATGTTCAGTGTGCATGTGCTGCTGATGTCATTCCACCTGGAAGTGGACGCTGCCAGCTTCATCATCATCTGCATTCGCCTCTTTATCATCTGCACTACTTCCGAGTTGTGATGACGTCAATGGCGTGTGAACTGAACATCTTTGCTACTCAGCAAGCCTCCAGAAGATGCGGTGTTGACAGGCGCGTGTTTTAACAACTGCTGCAGGTGCCTCAACTGTCTAAGCCTCTCTCTTGGTGCTACCATGAGTATTTGCATAAGAATAAAAGTGTACATTTTCTTCACAATGCCCCAACACCTAGTTTAAAGACAAACAGGTATCCATGTACTCAGCTACCTCAACCCCACCAGGCTAAGGTTGAGGATCCTGGTGACAGGAGATTTCTCTAAGACTTTTCTTATTTAAATGTATAAATAATATTTTCAGGAGAAATTTATCTTCCATAATTTGCAGGATGTTGTATTAATGATGATAAATAATAAAAAATTCACAAATTTTCTCTTCCTGTTGATAGTTGTATGCACCTTAGCGATGTGTTAGATGGATTGACCACATTGCCCGCACGTGCGGCGGGCGTTCATTGCCGGCAAGGTCTTGCTGATTCTTAACAGCAGAGACTTGTGAGGTAACTTACTGCATCGGCGGTTTCCTCTTCAGCAATTAGATGCTGTGATCATCTGAGGATCAAGGCATCTAGTAGCGCAAACCCAGACAGCGTTTGCTTCGGTTGTTGTTACAGACCCCCCATGTGGTTCAAATGGGGGTGTCTGTACACGATTTGAAAGCTGGTAAACTCGCTGATGAGGTTTATAGCTTTCAAAGTGCATTTATATATTCTGGCCTAAAAGATCAGACCAGGATAAGAAAATGAGCAAATCGGTTTTCTAACTTCAATATTTAACCCCTGATTGCTCACTAACAAAATAAAAATAAAAAAAAACAACGATTTGCTCATATTTGCTTTAAACTAATCACAAAAAATAAAAAAAACATTTGTTAAAAATATTATATAAACAATATAAAAGTTTAAATCAACCCCCTTTCCGATAATTTAAAAATAAATCCTTAAATAACAATTAATATAGACATCATGGAGTATCACTGACGAAAACGCCGTTAATTTTTAACATATTAACAAAAATTTCCATACCGGCGAAATTGTGTCGGTGGAAAAAGCGTCAAAATAACGATTCGCTTGTCTTTTTGATGCTTTTTCTTACTTTTTTAACAACAAAAATTAATAAAAGTGATCAAAAGCTCATAACACACTCCAGAATGGTATCAATAAAAAGTACAGATCGCCCCCACACACATTACTGGCCAAAATATGGCAGGCCAGGATAAGAAATAAGCAAATTGAGTCTTATTCAATATTTAAAAATCCCTGATTGCTCATAAAGAAAAATAAAAAACAACCCAATCTTTTTGCTCATATATTGGCTTTTAAACTAATCAGGAAAAATAAAAAAAATTAAAATATATACACAATAAAACAAATATAAAACGTTTAACATCACTCACCTTATCAGTTAATAATTAAAAAATAGTACCTAATAACAATAAATATAGGACCATCCATGGTAGATACCAAAAACGCATGTAGTTTTAAAATATATTTTTAAAAAATTACAATACTACAAATTTTGTCAGGCAGAAAAAAGAGTTACAAAATGTTATTGATTTGCTGCTTTTTTGTCGCTTTTTTTTTTTCTAAAAAACAATAAATAAATGATCAAAAAGTTACACATCCCAGAATGGTAATCCAATAAAAAGTTCCGATCGCCCCGCAAAAAATGAGCCCCATATTAGCTTTCCGTACACATAAAATACTAAAAAGTCTATTAGGGAGTCACAGATATTTGACAACAAAAAAAAAATTAAAAACATGCTTCCTAACTATTATAAATTTATTATCTACCCACTATACAAAATGCAAGGAAAAACTATACAATATTAGGTATCGCGGGATTGCAATGACCAGTAAAATGGAAAGCAAACTGTCAGTTTTAATGAAAATTGAACGCTCTGTAAATTAAAAAAACCACGTAGAAAACTGTAAGTGGAATAGCTTTTTTTTTGCAAATTTCACCTATTTTGGATTTGTTCCCCCGTCCCACTACACCATATGCAAGATTAAATGCGTGGGTCTGGAAACAGTACAACTTGTACTGCAAAAAAAGTCCGTCATACAGCTATGTGAACCAGAAAAATAAAACAGTTTAATGGCTGTTTGAGGCCAGAGAAAGCGCAAAAACGAAATTCAAAGCCAAAAAAACCTTTCTGAAAGAATTAAGGACACATTTATTAAGCATAATTACTATCTATCTATTGCTCTATCTGATTCTATGGTTTAATCATTGTGAGTGATATACACAGTTAGAGGTGTGGAGAGTTATATATTTCAACCGGTTTTTCCAATTTTTTCAGAAAGGCCCGTAGCTTAATGGACATATTTTGTCTAAAGTCATATGGCTCACATTTCTTTGGTCTGGGAGAAAGATTGATTAGTGGGGGTTCTAGAGGGTATAGATTGTACTGAGGTTATAAACAGCAGGACTTGCCGGCCCATGATGCCCAACGCACATCGACGACGCGGGCGTCATGTGTCCCGCATCGCCCAGCGCCATACAATGTACAGGGCATGGGGATGTAAGGGTTTAAGATTCGAATGGTCAGGATTCGGCCATGTTTCCTGATACACAATTAAGTAACAGATGACATGTTTTCGAATACATAGTAATAAGTCAGCCCTAGATCAGATTAATAATTCTACTAATTATTCTCTGATCAGTCTCTGGAAGAAGACCCTAGCTCCAGTGTTCTGACGAGCAAATTTCTTGGGATAAACCCCTTTCTGCAACTTATTGTCATCTTCATTTACTCTAGTTAGTCCATGTCACTGGTCATTAACTATCCGTTGGACCTCAAAGAAATTGACATCGTTTGGTAGGGAATCTTAACCATTGACCGTGTGTGACAAACCTAAAGCAGCTGGTTAAGAGCCTGTAGGTTTGAATATATAAGCTCTTGGTTAGCTTTATTCCATCGTTTTTACCATGGTATCTAGAAAGTGAACCATATCCTTAGAAAAAGTAAGGGCTAAATTTACTTCTGCGGTTTCATCTAGATCTAGGTAGCTTGTTAATACCTTTAAGGGGTTGTCCACACGAAAAATATTCTCAGTTTTTCAAACCAGGCCTGAGGTCTGAATACTTCTTGTTACTGCATGTTATAAAAATGTATGTATTAGTTGTATGAGTTATTCAGGTAAAATGTAATCTGTATAGGTGCCACTTAATTTCTTATTTTCTTTGACCTGCTCCTTGAAGAATTGGCCGGCACATGCTCTTTCAATCTTTCAATGCCTCCTGAGCCTGTGATAGGAGAGCTGAGACACGCCCCTTTAGCTGTGACTTAGGGAAGAAGACGCGCCCCTGAGCTGCCAGCAGAACAAGACACTCCCTCAAGCCGTCGTTCGATATTAAATCTAGCAGAGCAATGAATGTGGAGACTTTCTGGATTCCATGTGAGGTACAGGGCTGGTTTCTAGCTGTGTTAGAAAGAGGTTGTCACTGTCACTATATAGATGCTCTGATTTCATTTTTGCAATTATTCATTGGGATACCCTTTTAAGTTCAGTCTCCTGATCCCATCCCATATAACAAACAATATCCATCAATAGTATCTTCCACCACCCCTGACAAGGTGGAAGGTGCTGGAAACAATTATATTGTCTTGTTCGAGGCACAGACATACGTTAGCGATACGTAGGCTCGAACCCATGGCGGTTCCCCGTAATTAAAAAAAAACTCATCTTTGAACGCAAAATATTTGTATCTCAGAACACAGTTCAGAAGATCAGGCATCAGTAAAATCAGAATACAGTAGGCACCATCCGAATAGCCTCTTATCATGATTGATAGAGGTGTAGAGGCTCGTAACATTGATGTCAGTATGGTGGTGGAGTCAACCTGAATGTCAAATATTTTGTCCAAAAAGTCACTTGTATCACAAATGTATGACCTGGAAGAGATCACATAATATCGTAATAGTTTGTCCCAAAAAATTGAAATATTAGAAAACAGTGATCCCCTTCCGGAGACAATCAGTCTTCCAAGGAGTTTTTCCAAAGATTCATAAATCTTTGGTAACATGTATATAAGAGATGTTTTGGGATGTTGAATGAACAGAAAAGCATACAGTGTGTCATCAATGATGCCAGCAAGTTTAACTGAATTAAGAACGTTAGTAATGATTTTCAAAATTTCAAACTTAGGATCTTCCAGAAGATGTCTATAAACATTAGGGTCAATCAACTGTCTATAGACCCTAGAGATGTACATATTAGTGTCCAGCAGCCCCACCCTTGTCTGCTGGTTCGACAATCAGGGAGCGGTTGTTTCGAAGTTCCTCTATGGCTAATGCCTCAGATGAAGTTAGATTAGGGTGACAGTAGTAATTCCCCTCTAGTTTTAAGCATATTGATATCATGTCTAACAAAACTCATGAATGTGTCTATTGAGGGGCAATTTACTTGTGGAATGAAGTCACTCTTGGCATCTAAACTAACTTTGTCAAGAGTGAGTTCACTCAATCACTTTTACCCTTACCAGATGGTGTAGACTCAGAAAACCAAACTTTCAATTTGATATTACGGAAAAGCCACTGTAAATCAATTTCAAGTTGAAACCAGTCAATCTTATTGGACAAAATGACAAACCTTTACATAGTAATTCAGTTTGTACTGGAGTCAAAGTAGTAGATGATATATTTACCACAGCTACTGTTTTCTTCTCATCCTCCCGTTCTTCATAGCTCTCTGTTCTCTTTGTTTTCCTCCATCTGTAATGTCTTTTTCCTCCACGTCTGGTCCTTTTGGTTCTGGACCCGAACCTAAAAAAGGTTCAGTCTGTGATGAATCCTGTGTAGATTGTTGATCATCAGAAGACTGAGTGGAGCGTGTGCCGTTGGTAGTCTTTCTATTACTGGTATGTCCTTTTGTAGGTGATGTTCTCGACGTTTTTGGTCTTGCATGTATAGATGTTCGCGTGTTTCTGTGTCATCCTCGTCCCCGGATCCATTTCTGTCTCTTGATACTTCCTGATTTTTTCTTGAAATTTATCAAGAAAATGAGACAGTTTAGAGAGAATATTGTCAAAGTCCTGTGCATTCATTGTCTCCTTAAGATTCATTTCAGTGATATTTTAATGTTTTTGTACCACATTGAGTTAATGCTCTTGATATTCCAAGTTAAGTAATATAATATCCAATGCGTACCTGTTAGAAATCTGTGCAACAGCGCTGTGAAATGGAGAATCCACCGGAATATCTGCTTGCAGCTGCGATCTCATACCTCTAGGTATTCTATGTAGTTTAAAATATTCTCCTAATGTAGTCATCTGCAGTTCCATTGAAGCAAAACATTTTTTAGTTCAGTAACAGATGGAGTGGACTATAAGACACTTTATAATATATGTTATCAGGAAAAATGCCTCGTTCTTCAGTTATCAAATCCCACTCATCTCTTTCCTAAACTAACACTTGTATAAGAGTTAAAGAGGCTCTGTCACCAGGATCAACCCTAATAAACCAGGAATGTAGCCGGGGAGGGTTGATGTAGCTGAGAAAAATAAAACCTGTATTGTCTTTCTAGGCACCTGCGCTGAGTTTTCGTGCCTGTGCAGTTGTTAGCAAGCACCACGCCTGCGCACCGCGTCTATTGATGTGAGCTGAGTAGTGAAGATGTTCAGTGCGCACGAGCTGCTGATGTCATTCCACCTGGAAGTGGACGCTGACGGCTTCATCATCTACATTCGCCTCTACTTCTGAGTGTGATGACGTCAATGGCGTGTGCACTGAACATCTTCTCTTCTCAGCAAGCATCAGAAGACGGGGTGCGCAGGTGCAGTGCTTGCTAACAACTGTGCAGGTGCTCAACCCACCTAAGCCTGTCTCTTGGTGCTCCAATGAGTCATTTGCATAAGAATAAAAGTCTACATTTTTCCACAACGCCAACACCTAGAAAGACAATACAGGTATTGTGTTACTCAGCTACCTCACCCTACCAGGCTTCAGGTGAGATCCTGGTGACAGAGACTCTTTAAGACTTTTCTTATTAAAATGTACAAACATAAATATTTCAGGAGAATTTATCTCCAAAATTTGCAGGATGTTGTATTAATGATAAATAAATAATAAAAAATAACAATTATCTCTTCCTGTGATAATTGTCTGCACTTAGCAGATGTGTTAGATGGATTGGGCAGGGAGGTACATACAGTACAGTATAGCTGGCAGCAACTTTACTGGTTATAGACAGAAGAGCTCTGCCCTCACCGACCACAGGAAGGATATCCTGGAGGAGAAGAAAGAAAGGTAATAAAAACATACTAATAACATAAATTAAGGACACATTTTAAGCATAATTTATCTATCTATCTATCTATCTATCTATCTATCTATCTATCTATCTATCTATCTATCTATCTATCTATGTCCAATTCCATTGTGGTAAATTGCATGGTCAGAGGTGGTGGGAGGGGGTATATATCTCACCTGGTTTTCCACAAGTTTAGTCGGGTGGGTCCCGACAGAAAGAACTCCATAATTGTGTTTGTCTTCAAGAGCAGAGGCCAAATAGCACTGTGCGAGTTCATTTTTGTTTAAAAGTTATATGGGCTAATTTCTTTGGACTGGGAGACTTTCAGTCGTACACACCCCAGTCCACACTTGTGCTTCATTATGGCCTTAAATGAACCAACTGTGATTAATCCTGAGGGATCAGACCAACCCTCAGAGTGAAGAGGAATTGAGAAGGAAGCTGCATTAGGCTCTGATGGTCCCAGCCAAGGGGCTGAGGGGACTCAAGGCTGAGTGAAGCCTAAGTTTGGTCACAGCCAGAAGACTGCTTACTGATGGCTGAGTGAAGCAGCTCTCTGCCTGGTGTGAACAGTGACTTAGGCTGGGTCTATCCATCTATATCTATCTATCTATCTATCTATGTAATTAGATACTTTTCAGTAAATGTACTAACATAAGGATGAGATTGTAACAATTGGGAAAGATCCAAGCTGAAGGGAAATTTAATACAACTTAACAAATGTTAAGAACTATAATGTGTATATTATAAGAAATGTTGTATAAGAAGCATTGTGTTCCTGTTATTTTAATTTATATGAATTTTTTTTAATTTTTTTAATGCCCTTATATAGCACTACTATACTATTCTGCAGTGCTATACAAACCTTAGCATTCAGCTGCTCCCAAATGGGGGTCCACAATCTCAGTTCCCTATCAGTACTGTCCTTTGAGGTGTGAGAGGAACCTAGAGAACCTGAGGAACCTCACCGCAACATGGGAAACTCATTGGAGATGTTGTTGGTTCTCCTATCATGGTGGTGGGGATACTAAATCTTAGAGT
>ONZH01023765.1:0-37436 GCA_900303285.1 Rhinella marina | reverse complement strand
GTGAACTTTTGAAAAGTTCGGTTCGCTTCGCTTCGGCAAACTTTCTTGAATTTCGGATTCGTAAGAACCAAACCTAAAACGAACCTTGCTATAACGGCTGAATAATTGCTTCTACAATAATGGGAGTCTGATAGGGTATAGTTTTGTTTACTTGCAGTTGCTATCACAATGAAAAAAGTTGAAAAAAATCAAAGTGACTTCAACAATGGCAACGCAATATATACGCATATTTGAGAATTTACACTAATGCGTACGCTAATACAGTAACGAACATACAGTGTAACGTTGTCAAAGGTACGCTACTTAACTGAATATGTACGCATTAGCGTACTCATACACTGCGCCTGCGAACATTCCTACTCAAGTAACGAACATACAGTGTAGTGTTGTCAATTGTACGCTACTTAACTGAATATGTACGCATTAGCGTACATTCTCAATAAATATACGTATATTTTGCATCGCCGTTACTTAACCAGATTCGTTACGAACTTTCTCAAAATTTGGTTCGGTGACGAACCGAACTTTTGGGAAAGTTCGTAACGAATCTGGTTTGTTACAGTTCGGTTCGCTCATCCCTACCCTAAACGTCCACATCTCCAAATTGTTGAGCCTGGAGATGCTGCCCTATAGACTGGTAGAGACTGAGGCTTTCCGCAACCTGATGACCAGCCGCCACTATTGTTCCCGATGTCCCGTCCCAGCCCTACACCAGCACGTGTCAGAGAACATCATCCGTGCCCTGACCAACGCGGTTAGTGATAAGGTCCACCTAACCATGGACACGTGGACAAGTGCTGCCGGGCAGGGACATTATATCTCACTGACGGCACATTGGATTAACTTGGTGGAGGCTGGGACCGAGAATGACCCTGGGGCCGCTCATGTACTGCCCACACTGAGGATTGCGGGGCCTACCTCGGTCACGGTTTCTCAGATGTACTATGCCTCTTCCTCCAACCACTCCTCCTCCTCCGAATTACTATCCGTGGGCACGGCGCCTTCAGTCGGTAGCTCTAGGCGCAGCAGCAGTGCCGTGGGTAAGCGCCAGCAGGCGGTGCTCAAACTGCTGAGCTTAGGTGACAAAAGGCACACCGCACAAGAGCTGTTACAGGGCATCACGGCGCAGACCGATCTGTGGCTGGCACCGCTGAACCTCAAGCCAGGCATGGTTGTGTGTGACAATGGGCGTAACCTGGTGGCGGCTCTGCAACTCGGCAGACTGACACATGTGCCATGCCTGGCCCACGTGTTCAATCTCATAGTTCAGCGATTCCTCAAGACATACCCCAATTTGTCAGATTTGCTCACCAAGGTGCGCTGCATATCTGCGCATTTCCGCAAGTCAAGCACAAATGCTGCAACTCTCAGGGCAGCGCAGCAGCGCCTACAACTGCCAGCTCACCGACGGTTGTGCGACTTGCCCACGAGATGGAATTCGACAATAAACATGTTATCCAGAGTTTACCAGCAGCGCAGAGCGATTGTAGACTGCCAGATGTCAACTTCCACCAGAACTGGTAGTCAGATCAGTCAGCTTCCTCAAGTCTACAAAGAGGAGTGGACATGGATGTCTGATATCTGTCACGTGTTGAGCAACTTTGAGGAGTCAACACAGATGGTCAGCGGTGATGCCGCCATTATCAGCCTCACCATTCCGCTGCTTTGCCTGTTGAAAAACTCACTGCTCAGCATGAAGTCAGAAGCTTTGCGCTTGTCACAGGAGATGGAGAAGAAGATACATCGCTTGATAGCCAGAGCACTCTCCGGTCTGTTTCTCAGCGCATATTGGAGGAGGGGGATGAGGATGAGGAGGAGAATATTGGCGAGACAGAAGAGGGTACCAATGTTCAGTCCTTCTTAACTCTTGAGCGTGTATGGGCTGAAGAGGAGGAGGAGGACGAGGAGGAAATGGAGAGTCAGGCCAGTCAGGAGAGGGAATTCTTGTGTGTTGGGACTCTGGTGTACATGGCAGACTTCATGTTCGGCTGCCTATCCCGTGACCCTCGCGTTAGAAGCATTTTTTCAAACACCGATTACTGGGTGTTCACTCTCCTGGACCCACGGTACAAGCTGAACCTTTCCATTCTCATCCCTGTAGAGGAAAGGAGTATGAGAGTGAATCAATATCAACAGGCCCTGGTGCACAAGCTGAAACAATCCTTCCCATCTGACGCCACTAGCAGCAGAGGCCGTGGTTCTGTGGGCCAAGTAGCGGGGGAGAGGAGGCGAGCAGGCAGCTTGTCCAGCACTGGCAGGGGAACGCTCTCCAAGGCCTTTGCCAGTTTTATGTCACCCCAGCAAGACACTGTCACCTGTCCACAGTCTAGGCAGAGTAGGGGGGAGTTGTACAGAAAGATGGTGAGGGAGTACCTAGCTGACCATAACAACGTCCTGCGTGATCACTCTGCTCCAAACAACTACTGGGTTTCAAAGCTGGACACATGGCCTGAACTGGCGCTGTGCTGGTCTGCCCTGCCGCTAGCGTGTTGTCAGAACGGGTATTCAGTGCAGCTGGTGGCGTCATCACCGATAAGCGTACACGCCTGTCAACTGACAGTGCTGACAGGCTGACGCTTATTAAAATGAACAAAGCCTGGATTTCACCGGAATTCAAATCTCCTCAGGGGGAAAGCAGCTAAAGAATAAGATTCCTTATGTATCTGATTCCTCTCCTCTACTACTCCTCCTCCTCCTTCTCTTCATTGCCAAACGCTGACCCAAAAAGGAATTTTTTAGAGGGCCAACTGGCACTCTTTTAAGACAATGTTTCCGGAGGGCCACCTACAGGCCCTCTCTCCAAACAATTTTTCCGGAGCTTCAACTACAGACACTCTAAAACAATTTTTCAGGAGCGTCAACTACAGACACTCTAAAACAATTTTTCAGGAGCGTCAACTACAGACACTCTAAAACAATTTTTCAGTATCGTCAACCACAGACACAAAATATAAATTTTTTCGTAGGGTCGACTTCACACACTCCAAAAAAAATTTTTTTGGGAGGCTCGCCTACAGCCATTTGACTGCAATCTCAGTCGGACAAAGGCATTGGTGGTGTCACCACCATGCTGTGTCAGGCTAAATTTTTGGGTGGTTCACCTGCTACCTCAGTCTAACTCAATCACCGCCGCCATACAGGGCCACGATAAATTTTTATGTGCTTCGCCTGCTCCTGCACTGTAACTCAGTCACTCTGTAGTCACAGCCATACAGGGCCTTAATAAATTTTTATGTGCTTCGCCTGCTCCTGCACTGTAACTCGGTCACTCTGTAGTCACAGCCATACAGGGCCACGATAAATTTTTATGTGCTTCGCCTGCTCCCGCACTGTAACTCGGTCACTCTGTAGTCACAGCCATGCAGGGCCACGATAAATTTTTATGTGCTTCGTCTGCTCCTGCACTGTAACTCGGTCACTCTGTTGTCACAGCCATATAGGGCCACGATAAATTTTTATGTGCTTCGCCTACTCCCGCACTGTAACTCGGTCACTCTGTAGTCACAGCCATACACGGCCACGATAAATTTTTATTTGCTTCGCCTGCTCCCGCACTGTAACTCGGTCACTCTGTAGTCACAGCCATGCAGGGCCACGATAAATTTTTATGTGCTTCGCCTGCTCCTGCAGTGTAACTCGGTCACTCTGTAGTCACAGCCATACAGGGCCACGATAAATTTTTATGGTCTGGGTGATCACAATTGACTTGAGGGTCACAACCAGGCTGTTGCCCGAGAATTTGGGGTAATGATGGGATGAGGCAGCCTCAGAGGCATCCATGCATGCTGCCCCTGCTGTTTCCTGTCCATTTCCGTGGTGTTTCCATCATTTTCTGAGGTTTCCAGGTTTTCACCCAGCCTTCCCTAGGCAGAGCCTTGGTCCCCTGCAAAAAATGCTCGAGTCTCCCATTGACTTCAATGGGGTTGGTTTTTATTCGAAACGAGCACCCGAGCATCGGGAAAAATTCGACTCGAATAACGAGCACCCGAGCATTTTAGTGCTCGCTCATCTCTAAATATAACTAAATGAATAAACAATTAAAAAAATCATAGGCATCGCTGCATCAGAAACCACCCATACTATTAAAAAGAGAACAATATTTATCCCATACAGTGAATGGCGTATTCGCCATTGAGAATGAAAAGTGATCAAAATTCATACACACTTCAAAAACTGAGCCCTCACACAACTCCGTACACAATAACTACAAATAAATTATAGGGTTTAGAATCTGATGATGAAAAAAAAAATTTTTTTTTCAAGGTCTTTTATTATTATTCAGTATTAAAACAAAAGAAAAACCATCCTGGTATCCTTGTAAACATACTGACATGAAGAATGAAGGTAACGTCAATTTTACCTCATATGGAAAAACAAAACATAAAACTGTGGTGGAATTGCATTTTTTTCCTATTCCACATTCACACAGACATACACCGCCTGGGTCATGTGATCCTTCTTTACCTTTCCTGTCTTCTGATCTGAAAAATCGTTGGTGCTATTTTGAGGAATTCACCTGAATCGAATTGACAAAAATTCATATTTGGGCCAAATTTTTGGAAAATTTGCGTTGAATTTGATACATTTTGATATGTATCACTCATCTCTAGATCATGACTGTTCCCAATGTTGCCTTTCTTTTCTGGCTTTTGCACTGATATATTTCTTCACTCTCATTTTTGAACATTCAATTCAAGTGCAGGAAATTTCTGACCATTTATTGATGACACTCTTAAACCATTTTCGCATTGGAGCAAGCTAATTTGGAGAAGAGACTTTTAAACAGTGAGAAAAGGGGGCAGGTCTTGTTGGAAGAGGCAGAGCCTTTCAAGGCCTGCTAGTTTTACTGCTGGATTTACAGAAACTGGCATAAGGTATAGCTCCTTAACTGATATAGATTTGAGTTTCTGCCCCAGAGTGTGCTAGAGATGTGCCTAATATATAAAGAGGCATCTGCTTATTAAATTAGGTGCATCTTACAATGATGCACAGTAGATTAAGAATGGTGTATGGGAAGGCCAGTCTTTATAAATGTTCTCCATAGTCTTTGCAACAGGGTAAAGTTCTACCAAGGTCATGAACTTCATAACCGAGGTCATCTTCAGCATAGCCTCCTTTTGTGTGGTAACTGTTCTATTGTAACTAGCAGGTACTAGTGTTGAGCGAGCATGCTCGGCTAAACTCGTTGTTCGGCCGAGCATGCCTACGCTCGGGTCCGCTCGGTGTTCGGCCGAACACCGAGTGTACTCGAGCACAATGCTCAAGTCTCTTCCCCGCACTGTAATGTTGATTTGTACACTAATGCGTACGAATTTGTATGCTAATGCGTACGCATTTTGTACGCTAATGGGTAGCAATTGTATGCTAATGCGTACGCATTGTGCGCTAATGCATACAAATTCAGTTAATTAGCATACTTTTACGAGTGACAAGAGTAAAAGAGGAGAAGTCGCGATTCAACCTTTTTCTATTAACCAGACACTCTCCCCTCTTCCGAGCGGGGGGTGCCTTGTTTAGTCCCATTGACTAAAATTATGCTTGGGTGCTCAGCCGAGCACTCAAGCAACCCCTAGTGCTCGGCCAGAGCACCAGAGCATACGAGCACAGAGGTGCTCGCTCAACACTAGCAGGTACTTGATACCTAGCAAGTTAGAATCAAAGGTTAGATGGCAATGGTACCGGGGAGTAAATAATAGACTATAGGGGGAGATTTATCAAAGCTGGTGCAAAGAAAAGCTGGCTAAGTTGTCTATAGCAACCAATCAGATTGATCCTTTCATTTTCCAAAGGACCTCTAAAAAATGAAAGGTCGAATCTGAGGTCCTTGAATTTCATTAAGGACTGTAACTTCTTATTATTCAAATTCAATATATCATTGCAACATAATAGCAAAATTCTCAAAAGTCTGCAATTCATCGCAACCATTGAGAAGCCATATATAAACACATATAGCATAAACATCTCCCAACAGAGTATCAAGATATCATTTTTTATTTTTGGTTTGTTAAATGCCTAAATAGTAACTTACTTCTTTTTGAAGTTATCCTCTGCCTGATGATAAAAGCCCTCGCTGGTGTGCTTTCCTTGCTGACCCTTGTCACAGGAACAATGGGGCAGATTTACTAATCCCGATGATGGCATAAACAGACTGACTGTCCAGAGATTAACCAAATTTATCCCAGTGGCTCATACTGCATAATACATTTGGTGCATAGATAGAGACATTTATCTAACTTTATATCAGCTTTTGAATAGCTTAGACCCCACAGCAGACTGGCCATAGACCTTACAGGGAAATTTCCCGGTGGGTCAATGTTCAGAAGGCCACCTGAGCGCTTTTCCTGCCACTGGCCAGGGAATGTACATAACAATCTGATGCTCTCAGCATTAATGAATTCATCAGGTTCTTATGCACCTGACCCTTTGTTGTAGGAGTCTTTCTGAATTCAACAGTATCTCCATCCTCGGCAATACAGTTGAATTCTGCAGCAGGGGCAGGAGTATTTTGTGCTGCAATGTGGTATTTGGTTCTGTGGGGGTGGTATTTTGTGCTGCCTATGGTGTTTCTGACCTTGCCTAATTCTCTTGTCCTTGCCTACCTGTGTTGCACCCTCTTTCTGTCAATGTGTACCCTCCTATAAAAGTGGCCACTTTTAGTTTGTTTTCCAGGGCCACTGCAAGTTCCCAGTCTGCTCCTGCTTAGGCTTCATGCACATGGCTGTAAGTGTTTTGCGGTCCACAAGTCACGGATGCACAACGCAAGGATCCCGGTTGTGAGCATGGCACCTCCCCTGCCCGTCTAGAGAAAAGTCCTATTCTTGTCCACAAAACTGACAAGAATTGGACATGTTTTACCTTTTTTGTGGGGGTCATGGAACAGACTGATGTATTCAGCCCCATTGAGATGAGTGGGTCTGTATCCAATCTGCAAACTTTGTGAACTGGGTCAAGTGGATTTTTCCTAAATTAGATGCTCTAAATTCCTCCCAAATGTTTGCACGATGTATGACCAGGTCTAAGTGCACTAACATTAGTAAATGTGGGCCATTGTTTGACTCTGAATCACTCTTTATATACTGTATGTCTTCACATGTTAACTTCCTTAACTAAGCAGCTATACATGTACTGTAAAAATGTGTAGACGTTCATGTGGATGTATTGATGTAGAAAAAGACAGCACATCCATCATAGACATCACGTGTCTGATCCATACGCATGTTCCAACGTGGTCATTGTACAGTAGGAGAAAATTAAAACTAATACTAAACTAGTAACCTGTATAATATAATCTACTAAACAATATGAATAATTACTATATAGTAGGTGTGTAGATGATAGTTTAATGCCTCTATGGCTATGTGGTGAGGTATGGATAGATACCAGCTTTCCACATCACATGAAAGCCATATATCACCTCATAGCTACTCTTTATTATAAAAGTTTCACAAAACATTTGCAGTGTCCTGGAGGAGCCGCGGTATTCTGCGAACGAATGGCTGAATTAGATGGTAAATCACCGACTCAGTCTTTCAAAAACAGATCTAATGCTTGAGACGATAAGTCTGGAGGATGGATTTCGGGTACCAGGTAGTCTAAATCTACGTAGAGACATCTTGCTTCTCTATCAGAAAAGAGCATCTTAAAGTGCATCTGTCAGCAAATTTGTACCTATGAACGTGGCTGAACTGTTACATATGTGCTTGGTAGATGAAGACATCTGTGTTGGTCCCATGTTCATATGTGCTTGCATTGCTGAGAAGAATGATGTTTTAATATATGCAAATGAGATTCTAGGAGCAACAAGGGCATTGCCGTTACACCTAGAGGCTCAACTCTCTCTGCAACTGATTCTCTCTCTCCACTTTGATTGATAGGGCCAGGCAGTGTATACATGATCACACCTGCCTGGCCCTGTCAGAGGGCATTGCAGTAGTAGAGCTGAGCATCTAAGTGTAATGGCAACACCCTCATTATTCCTAGAAGCTATTTGCATTAAAACATCATTTTTCTTAGCATTTTCTTAGCATTATATTTATATGTAACTACATTTTCATGGGTATTCTCATTGTGTAGCCAATGTTATATGTTTTGTTATTATTATGGATTTCGACTGGATCTTTTTGATTGGATTACTGAAATGGATTTTATTCACACGCGGGATCGAATAATTTTCTCCATTGGTGTGGATTGTAATTTGGCTCCATAGATTGTATTCATTGGCCTAACAAGGTCAAATCACAGATTGGAACATGTCATGAGGACATAGATGTGCAGTAGTGCTATTCTTCCAACCTGTAATGTAATCACTGACAATGATGCAAATATACATATGGTTTGTGCAGTAGCTGATTTTAATCAAGTAAGGAAATTACATTAAAAAATCTCCTAAAAGTTGTTTCAACTATTTAAAAAGGAAAATAAATGACAGATTAACTGAATGAAAGATTCGTCTTTTCAGAATCGTCCTTTATTTATCATATAAGTTTTCTTCAGCGTCCACACATATTGCCGACTTTAATCAAATGCTTGTCAAACACAGAAGAATGCCAGTTAGCATGAGGCCATATCTTTGATTTTCAATCAAGATCTGCAGCTTGCTTTTGACATATGAGAACCTTCGTAGTCAGCTTGACAAATAAGAAAATAATTGAATAATGAAAAGTGTGTGCAGAATTCTTATGCTCAAATTTATCACTGCTTGTTTTGTACTGTATGCTACTTCTGAATTCTAATAGGCTTATCAACAATTTTAACAAGCAAATAACACAAAATAAGGTAACCTACAAAATATGTGTATAGATAGAATGTAGATGAGAAGCCCCGATGTCTGAGGAGATCCAATGGACCTTTGTCATAAAATGTGTTATTGTAAAATGCGCAATATAAAGGATACCTGCACTAAGAGCTTCCATGTGTATAAATGAGTAATTGCACTATATCTGTCCATTATATGACTCATTTTTAGCATTTTAGCAGTTTTATCCTCTTCAGGCTATATCTATAATTCTCAGTTGGCCTGAGCTCATGGGTAGACACTAGTTGTAATGATATCTCCCGTTCAATGCACATGGAGACAGTAGATTCTGCTTTCTATTACTCACTCAGATGTACCATACAGGGCATTATAGAGAGGTACTAAGCAGTAATGATGTGAATAAAGCACTGGGGGTGAGATATAAAACACCTTTAGCTGCTAAATCATGCACACTTCTGTGTCTTTCTCTCAGCATTTCCCCTCCTCCACCCTCCCTTCTCTATAGACTTCTATTACATGATGTAATCTGACCCTTCAGTGGTCTCATAAAATATGGAATTACAGCTAATGGCCATAGCACATTGCAGACAATTTTACATATTCTAATAGAAAAACATGAAATTGAATACAATACCATGTCTGATTGCGATCACTGTCATTATATACAGTAAATTAAGGTCTTGAGGAGGTCTTGAGGTGGCAAGACAATCAATGTCATATATCTTGACTTCTCCAAAGGATTTGATACTGTGCCACCTAAAAAGGTTAGTACATAAAATGAGAATGCTTGGACTGGGAGAAAATGAGTGTATGTGGGTAAGTAATTGGCTCAATGATAGAAAACAGACGTTGGTTATTAATAGTACACACTCAGATTGTGTGTGGAGGAGGAACTCCCAAGGTCTCTAAATCTACACTAGCTCCCATGCTTAAAAAGTGGATTTAAAAAATTCCTTAAAAATTTGAAAATTTGCTTCTAAAAAGTCTTTCAAAGTCCTAAAAAAACGTAATGACATTCAAAAAATAATGCAAACATAAAGTAGACATATGGGAAATATTAATTAATAACTACTTTATGAGGTATCAGTAACCATCTTAAAAGTAGAGAAGTTGAAATAAAAATTTTTAAATGTTTTCTAAATTTTGGATTTTTTTTCTAAATAAAGGTAAAACATATTGACTCAAATTTACCTTAAACATAAAGTACATTATGCTATGAGAAGACAATCTCAGAATGGCTTGGATAAGTAAAAGTGTTCCAAAGTGATTACCACATAAAGTGACGCATGTCAGATTTGCAAAAATAGGCTCTGTCAGGAAGGTGAAAAATGGCTATGTCTTGAAGGGATTAAAGGCTACTCTCACCTCAACATTTATGGCATATCACTAGGATATGCCATGAATGTCATATAGGTGTGGGTCTCAGAGGTAGGACCCGCTCCTTTCTCCAGAACAGGCCCCGCACCTATCTGACTTCTATGACAAATCCTACTAATATGCCATAAATATTGAGATGGAAATACTCTTTAACCTACTACCAGTCCCGTTAAAATTGGAAAAACCCTTCTAAAAACGTCAATTTTTTTATTGTAGATTTTTAATGTGTGTCTGCAGTAAATCTTGTAAGCACACAACTCAGGGGGCACTATTGCATTTTTAACCCCTTAGTAACATCATTAATTTGAGCCTTAAGGACCAATAATATTTCTCCCCTTTGTGTTCTAGCAGCCATAAGTTTTTAATCTTTTCTCTTCTATATTTTTTTTATTTGCAAGGATTAGCTGTTTTTAGGAATCATTTTGGGTTTTATATAGTGTATTAATAGAGTTGAGCGAACGTGCTCGTAATGAGCACTGTACTGCTCGGATCCCCTGCGTTCGCATGGGCGCAGGCATCCGGATCCGTCGGGTGAGGAGGACGGATCCGGATGGCTGCGCCCATGCGAGCGCAGGGGATCCGAGCAGTACAGTGCTCGTTATGCTCACGTTCGCTCAACTCTATGTATTAAGTAACTTGTATTATTTTATTTTTGTGAAAGATAAAAAAACATCAATTTTTACATTATTTTGTGGAATTTATTCACAGTGTTCACTGTGTGGTAAAAATAACATACTTTTATAATGTCAGTCAGTACTATGATGATAATGACATTTCTATATATTTTTACTATTTTTCCTTTCCTCCTGCAGGCTGTCAGCTCTGCAATTGCTCCTAAAGGGAAGGGGGATGCTATAGCTTCTCATATCTCTGGATTGGAAGCAGATGTGGACTTTGTATTGTTTGAAAGCTGGCATTCCAAGCTTTGACACAATACTAGAATGAGAGCAATATCTTTTACTTTATTGCTTTTCTTTTACCATAAAAATGAAAAGCTGGAATGTAAAAATTACCTTTTTCTGCCATCACTTTTACTAAATAAGTTATTTTGCAGACTGTGCTGGGATTTGAACCATCTGCGATCAGACCACTTCACTAATCTGTTATAACAATAGGATTTAAAAAAGCTTAAAAGGTCTACTAATAAAGAGTATTATTACTTTTTTATAGCACATATTCACGTGAGTAGTGCTGGCCCAAGGCACCAGGTAAATGTTCTGCTGATATTCCTTTTAATATGATTTTTTTTCTTGAATGGGAGGGTTGCTTTCACCCGTTAAGGACAACTGCCATACAAGTATGGTGGAAGTTCAGGGTTGAACATGGCACCTGCTCGGAATCTTTTTAAATAACACACAACTAGAAGCAATGTTACAGATCAGTGGTATTGTCGATCAAGGACATTTAACAATGGTCCATGTGACCATAACATCTCAGAATCTTTTCCTTGTGCCTCTAGTTTTTAGTTTCACCTACACCACAATCATTGTAAAGGCCCTGAGGCTACAACAGCGATTGTTCATAATGAATCAGATCATTGCATATTCTTGAGAAAAAAAAATCAAAATGGCCAATTTTGAATAAAAATGGTATTATGGTAACAATAAAACTATACAGGGTGGGCCATTTATATGGATACACCTAAATAACATGGGAATGGTTGGTGATATTAACTTCCTGTTTTTGGCACTTCAGATGACCCCAAAGATAAAAGTCTAAGGGGGTCAGATCGGGAGACCTTGGGGGCCATTCAACTGGCCCATGACGACCAATCCACTTTCCAGGAAACTTTTCATCTAGGAATGCTCGGACCTGACACCTATAATGTGATGGTGCACCATCTTGCTGTAAAAACTCAGGGAACGTGCCAGCTTCAGTGCATAAAGTGGGAAACACATCATCACGTAGCAGTTGAATGGCCCCAAGGTCTCTCAATCTGACCCCCTTAGACTTTTATCTTTGGGGCCATCTGAAGGCAATTGTCTATGCTGTGAAGATACGAGATGTGCAGCACCTGAAACTATGGATCCTGACAGCCTGTGCTACCATTTCTTCTGCAGTGTTGCTATCAGTGTGTGAAGAGTGGGAGAAGAGGGTTGCATTGACAATCCAACACAATGGGCAGCACTTTGAACACATTTTCTAAGTGGTCAGAAACTGGTAAATAACTCATGAAAGAATAAAGTAATGTTAAGACCAAGCACACCATTGTTTTTCTTGTGAAATTCTCAATAAGTTTGATGTGTCACATGACCCTCTTCCCATTGAAAAAACTAAAGTTGGATCCAAAATGGCTGACTTCAAAATGGCCACCATGGTCACCACCCATCTTGAAAAGTTTTCCCCTCCCATATACTAATGTGCCACAAACAGGAAGTTAATATCACCAACCATTCCCATTTTATTTAGGTGTAACCATATAAATGGCCCACCCTGTAGATTACCTGCTAAAAAGGAGTCCTCACACAGTTCTGTAGGCATGAATATAAAAAACTTACAGGGGTCAGAATAGGGTAATGCATAGAAAAAAATGTTTGTTTGTTTGTTTTTTTTTAAAGCATTACAACACAAGAAAAACTGAATAAATATCCCTGTAATTGTGCTGACCCATAGAATGAAGATAACAGGTAAGTTTTATCACATAGGGAAAGCCATAAAAATTAAATCCATAAAATTATGGCGAACTTGTGTTTTTTTTCCAATTCCATCCCATTTGGATTTTTTTTCTAGCAATATAAAATGGTACTATTAGAAATTACAACTTCTTGTCCTGCGTAATGTCATACTCTTCCTGCTTTTGGATTTTTCATATGCTTTATCCATCTGTGTTATTGTTCTTTCTTCTAAAATAAAAAAAATTTGAAATGAAAAGAACTTACAACTTATACCACAAAAATCAAACCCTCATATAGCTTGTTGGATGGGATCAGGTTGAAAAGGTTCTGCAAGTGAGTGTCTAATGAACTTTGATCCATGCCCTTGCTCTTCAAAGTGAGGTTTGAAAAAAAAATGATTCCACTTGTTCACAGCCCCTTCTTTATGTTTCCCAATGAAAGCAGTTTAAAGTTGCTTGATAACCACACTTGTTTTTCAAGGATTGATGTTGATAATGCTCATTTTCATTCTTGTTTTTCTTTTTCTTCTATATCATCCTTTCTGGAAAGGACTGGACACTTTATGCAGGAAGTACTGTATACAATAACATTCACTTGCACGTACTTGTAGATTCATGTTTCAATGTGTGAGTCACCCCACATTCTAGTAGAAGGGAACATAGTTCACTCATTTATGAAGACATAGCTATGAAGCAAGTACAGTGCCTTGCGGAAGTATTTGGCCCTCTGGAACTTTTCAACCTTTTGCCACATTTCAGGCTTCAAACAAAAAGATTTTTACATTTTTAAAAAATTTAAAAGAATTTAAAATTTTTGGTGACGAATCAACAACAAGTGGGTCACAATTGTGAAGTGGAATGAAATTTATTGGATCATTTAAACTTTTTTTGTAATAATAAAGCTGAAAATTTGGGCGTGCAAAGTTATTCGACCCATTAACTATCAGTTCAGAAAATTCACTCCAGAAGTTCATTGAAGATCTCTGAATGATCCAATGTTGTCGTAAATAACTGATGAAGATAAATAGAATCCACCTGTGTGTAATCAAGTCTCCGTATAAATGCACCTTCTCTGTGATAGTCTCAGGGTTCTGTTTAACCCTTACAGTCCCAGCGCCGGGACACAAGTCCACCCGATCAGCTCCTGCGCCCGCCCGAGCAGCTGCAGGGGTCCGGCAGTGGCCAATGGCTCTCAGAAAATGGCAACACAAAAAAAAGATTTTATTCTGTTCAAAAATGTATCTAATGTGTAAAACTTAGAAAAATACAAATGTTAGACATATTGGGTATCACCACATCCATAACAACCTGCTCTATAAAAATATCACATGATTTTCCCCTTCGGGTGACTGCTGTAAAAAATTTTTTTTTTAAAAAAACTATGTCAAAACAGCTATTTTTTTCACCTTGACTCACAAAAAGTGTAATAGCAGGTGACCAAAAAGTCTTATGTACCCCAAAATGGTACCAATAAAAACTTCACCTCATCCCGCAAAAAAAGAGCCCCCACAAAAGACAATAACTCAAAAAAATAAAAATCAATGGCTCCTGCAAACCAATCCATCAAAATCTGTGCTGCAAAATCCATATGGCACTCCTTCTGTTCTGAGTTCTGCCATGTGCCCCCACAGCAGTTTACCACCACATATGGGGTGTTCCGTAAATTCCGTAAAAGGGGGTCAAAGTGGCCAGTACCCCCTTAATATATTCTTTAAAGGATGTAGTTTCCAAAATGGTGTCACTTTTTGAGGGTTTCCACTGTAGGGGTACGTCAGGGTCTCTCAATTACAAAATGGTGCCTAAAAACCATTCTAGCAAAATCTGCCTCCAAAATCCATATGGCGCCCCTTTCCTTCTGACCACTGCCACAAACCAATAGAGACGTTTACCATCACATATGGGGTATTTCTGCAAACTGCAGAATCACAATTCATGGAAAATGGTGCACTACGGCGGAAAATGCAGTTGACAATATATGGCTAAACCCTCACTCAGATGTTAAAATGAGACTTTCGCCAGTATATCCTTATATCAAAGACATACCGGAGCCCGAGCACCGCGTCAAGGTATCTCAGTTGGCATCGGGACCTAACGCTATCCCTACTATGGTATAGGTAATGACAGATAGGTGCATGAGGTCCGAGACACAGCGACCAGCTCCCAGTTACCTCCAGCGTGAAATCACACATATGGTGGGAGGGGGGGCGGAGGCTGTATTTCCCACATTGCCCTGACGTCATGTGACCCAGGCTGCACAGGTGCACCTGAATGTTACCCATTAGTATAATCAAGGCACATTCAACCTGGAGTTGCCACGCCTCCAGGAATAAACGTACAAACAAACTCATGGAAAAAATAGTGGTCTCAAATGGCAGAACATGCTCAAAACCACAATGCTGTAGCGCATATATGACGGGGAGCAAATCCCGCACATGTGGCCCGCTGCCGAACGTAATCCCCAGCAAAAAATACATACAATGGAGGATGCCTGCAGCGGACCACATGTACCACAGTGGTCTCAAATGGCAGAACATGCTCAAAAACCCCAATGCTGTAGCGCATATATAACTGGGGGAGCAAATCCCGCACATCAGCAAATCAGAGTGAGGGTTTAGCCATATATTGTCAACTGCATTTTCCGCTGTAGTGCACCATTTTCCGTGAATTGTTTTTCTATGTAGATTGTCACATCCGCACATTTGTCTACCCTGTGTAGGATGTTTTTGTGGTACATGTGGTCCGCTGCAGGCATCCTCCATTGTATGCATTTTTTGCTGGGGATTACGTTCGGCAGCGGGCCACATGTGCGGGATTTGCTCCCCCAGTCATATATGCGCTACAGCATTGGGGTTTTGAGCATGTTCTGCCATTTGAGACCACTATTTTTTCCGTGAGTTTGTTTAAACTGCAGAATCAGAGTAATATATATTGAAGTTTAGTTTGCTTTTAACCCTTGCTGTGTTGCAAGAAAAAAATTATTAATGTGAATAATCTACCAAAAAATTGAAATTTTGAAATTTCACCTCCATTTTCCTTTAATTCTTGTGGAACACCTCAAGGGTTAATAAAGTTTGTAACATCAGATTTTTATAATTTGAGGGGTGTCGTTTCTAAAATGGGGTCATTTGTTAGTGTTTTCCATTAGGTAAGCCTCCCAAAATCACTTTTTAACTGAATTGGTGCTCAAAAAAATGGTTTTAGAAATTCTGATGAAAATTTGAAAAATGGCCTCTAAACTTCTAAGGTTTCTCACGTCCCAAAAAAGTAAAATTACATTTATAAAATGATGCCAACATAAAGTATACATATGGGGAATGTAAAATAATAACTATTTTTGGAGGTATTACTATGTATTTTGAAAGAAGAGAAATTGAAATTTAGAAATTTGCTAATTTTTCCAAATTTTTGCTAAATTTGGTATTATTTTATAAATAAAAATGAAATATTTTGCCACAAATTTACTACTGTCGTGAAGCACAATATGTGACAAGAAAACAATCTTAGACCGAGACCAAGTCACCTTGGAACACACCAGGCAGGTCTGTGATACTGTTGTGGAGAAGTTTAAAGCCGGATTTCGATACCAAAAGATTTCCCAAGCTTTAAAGGGAATCTGTCAGCTCTGAAACACCCTCCAAACTAGAGTAAGTGGTGTATAGTGTAAGTGATGCTGAATCCAAATATGTAAGTTTTATCTTCATACTCACTTACATTCTGATGCTGTGCTCCCACAAACCTGCAGTAAAATGCACTCAGTGGACTCCAGTGCTCACTCACATAATGGAGAGGACTCAAAGAAGAGTCCTCTCAATACATTTCACTGCTAATTTGTGGGAGCATAGCGTCGGAATGGAAGTGAGTATGAAGATAAAACTTACATATTTGGATTCAGCATCACTTACACTATACACCGCTTACTCTAGTTCAGGGGGTGTTTCGGAGATGACAGGTTCCCTTTAAAAATCCCAAGGAGCACTGTGCAAGCGATCATATTAAAAAGGAAGGAGTATCAGACCACTGCAAATCTACCAAGACCCGGCCTTCCCTCTAAACTTTCATCTCAAACAAGGAGAAGACTGATCAGAGATGCAGCCAAGAGGCCCATGATCACTCTGGATGAACTGCAGAGATCTACCGCTGAGGTGGGAGAGTCTGTCCATAGGACAACAATCAGTCGAATACTTCACAAATCTGGCCTTTATGGAAGAGTGGCAAGAAGAAAGCCATTTCTCAAAGATATCCATAAAAAGTCTTGTTTACAGTTTGCCACAAGCCACCTGGGAGACACACCAAACATGTGGAAGACGGTGCTCTGGTCAGATGAAACCAAAATCGAACTTTTTGGAAACAATGCAAAACGATATGTTTGGCATAAAAGCAAAACAGCTCATCACCCTGAACACACCATCCACACTGTCAAAAATGGTGGTGGCAGCATCATGGTTTGGGCCTGCTTTTCATCAGCAGGGACAGGGAAGATGGTTAAAATTGATGGGAAGATGGATGGAGGCAAAAACAGGACCATTCTGGATGAAAACCTGTTGGAGTCTGCAAAAGACCTGAGACTAGGACGGAGATTTGTCTTCCAACAAGACAATGATCCCAAACATAAAGCAAAATCTACAATGGAATGGTTCAAAAATAAACATATCCAGGTCTTAGAATGGCCAAGTCAAAGTCCAGACCTGAATCCAATTGAGAATATGTGGAAAGAGCTGAAAACTGCTGTTCACAAACGCTCTCCATCCAACCTCAAAGAGCTCGAGCTGTTTTGCAAGGAAGAATGGGCAAGAATTTCCGTCTCTAGATGTGCAAAACTGATGAGACATACCCCAAGCGACTTGCAGCTGTATTCACAGCAAAAGGTGGCACAACAAAGTATTAATGCAAGGGGGCCGAATCATTTTGCACGCCCCACTTTTCAGTTTTATTATTACAAAAAAAGTTTAAATGATCCAATAAATTTCGTTCCACTTCACAATTGTGACCCACTTGTTGTTGATTCTTCACCAAAAATTTTAAATGTTATATCTTTTTGTTTGAAGCCTGAAATGTGGCAAAAGGTTGAAAAGTTCCAGGGGGCCGAATACTTTCGCGAGGCACTGTATAATAGGTAAATATCTATCATTGATAGCAACAATGTGGGGGCACTGTGGAATGAGAAAAAGAGCATACAAAAAATCCTCTATGTTATAACTGTGCCTCTCCCTGGTCCATTAGAGAACAGCTTACTGCACAAAATGTAGATTCAACACTTCTCTGTACTTAACATAAAAAAATATCACACCAAGAAGGTATTGTTAGAATTGAATGAAACATTCTATGTCTGATAGTAGTCATGATATATGTACACGCAAGTGATTACAATATTAAAGTGAAAGGATAAGTTTATTGGGGAAAACAGTGCAATTCAAAGGAGTCTCTAGCACCCTGTTGGGCCACTTCTGGTATGGACACAAAATGAGATATGGTTGAGCATGGAGGCATACAGGTTCCGTACAGTATCATTCAGCACATTCTCCCACAGATGTTACAGATGGGCCTGTAGATCCATACTCATACTGTAGGATGCCAAAGCTGGTGTTAGGGCTGGTCCCATAAATGCTCACATGGCAATAAGTCTGGTGATGGGTTGTAGTGCCCTGGAGTAGGGGCACTGTGAAGTGTGGACATTTGACGACATTTTCCCCTGTTTTCTCTATGCAAAGTTATAAACTTCTTACTTTATTTCACTTGAAAGGGATAACTTATGCTGTTTATTAATGTGTTACTGCATTATTTAAAAAAGTTTAAAAAATTCCATGTTTAGGAGGGAAAAAAAGACATTGTTTACCACCAAACCTCTGGTCTGATTTAGCTATGTTATGTCTGGAAACTTGTTTTTGTCTGGAAAAACTGCTGTGTCATTGCTATTGAGTATCATTGATGCTCTAATTTAAGTCTATAAGAAAAGTAAACTATTACAATGTATCTGTGCTAAGCTTCTCCACTACACCCCTCACACTAGAATGTTTTTGTCTAGCTAAACTGGTATATAAGGAGAGCAGTCAGAGCCCCTAGTGTGCTGCAGTTAGTGACCATTGCTTGGAGGGGAAGACTCATGCCAGCCTGCATGAGTCACCAGAAGAGGACGCTGAAATGGTGACACTGAGCCACAGACCATGGGTCACTAGCCCTGTGACCAAGGAGCCACCCAGACTACTGAGCTACAGACCATGGGCCCTTGACCAGGAGGCCAGCCTTCTGAAGAGAGAGAGGGACAGCTAGCTCAGGCCTTTCCTCAGAATCAGACACTTCTTCTTCTAGGGAGGAGACTGGTGAAGCCAGCCAAATGCCTCACCTGAATTGTTTTGTACCTCGATTCATCCAGTATCCATCTGACTCTCTGCAGACCTATTGGGGTACGCCACGCCTTGACATCCCTTCAAGAAAGCAGCAACATGTGGTGACACCTCAATGGTGTCCGGGGGACCCAGCGTAGCATTGGGGTCATCCAGCGCAGCGTTGGGGTCATTCCTGGGAAACCCTTGTTGTGTGTGGGCGAGGATTGTCCTGCAGAAGAATGCCAGTTGGAAGCCCTGCATATATGACTTTTAGTGTCCCTCATAGTACTACTAGAGGTGACTAATAGTGTTGATCGAGCACCCAGGTGCTTGTGTGCTCATGTGCTCTGGCCGAACACTCGGGGGTGTTCGAGTGCTCGGCCGAGCACCCAAGCACAATTGAAGTCTATGGGACTAAACCAGGCACCCCCCTCGGAAGATTTAAAACCACAGACACAGAGTTAAACTTACCTTCCCTGGCAGCTCCCGACCTGTTCCAGCAGGAAAGACAGCGCGCAGAGTGGTAAGTTTTACCACAGTGCCACCTGCTGGAGGGAGGAGGGAGCTGCTAGAAAAGGTAAGGACGGATCCGTCATGAACTCCATTGAAAGTCAATGGAGGACGGATCCGTTTACTAGTGTGTCACACAAAACGGATCTGTCCCCATTGATTTGCATTGGGGTCATGACGGATCCATCTTGACTCGGGGAGGGGACTCGAGCTTTGCGCTCGAGTACACTCGGTGTTCGGACGAACACCGAGTGGACCCGAGTGCAGGCATGCTCGGCCGAACAGCGAGTTCGGCCGAGCATGCTCGCTCATCACTAGTGACTAACTATGCTATCTTATGGCTCTCTAAATCATCATGCCAGCAGTTGGAGCAGTGTGTCTGTACACAGCAAAGACTACATGATTTAAGCACTCACCATGAGGCCTCTATACTCAAACCCAACCACTGTGGTATCCCAAAGAGAACTTGGATAAGTCACTAAAGACAACTTGGATCCAGTCTGTAGCAGTCCAAATTTCTTTTAACTGGGAAAATATCTTCAAGTGCATCATAGTGTAGCAGTAAATGATCTGTTACCAAAAGGTACATTACCCAGAAGTAGCCTCTGAGAGTCTTTTTATAGGGTATCAGGAAAAGCACTTTTACACCCTCTTGTCTGATCAGTCCACACCTATAATTATTCACATATATTCCAGAGACGTAACTATATGCTTTTAAAGCAATCTTACATTTCTGGGTGCGTTTTTTTTTTGTTTTTTTTTGTCAATGGGTGTACATTAACTATGAATATACAGTCTATAAATGTATAATCTATACATATAGTATATGAAAATACTCATGTATTATTACAGTTCCTCTCATATACGTCTTTAGATTCTTTATACATTTTTGGTGAAATCTCCATCTTTTATTCTGCTATGACCCACGAGAGTCAGAACATAGAATTTGTGATTGCTTTCAGCTTTTACTCTGTTCTTCAATTCACTGTCTACTTGGAAGAAGTCCTATGAGCTTCCTATAAACACAGACCTCTGGAACCTCAATATGAGCACATTAAGGTTCACGTCATTTACTTCTTATTCCCTCTTTCATTAATTATATGCGTCGGTTTGACCTCATGTTCTTCTTCCCACCACTAACTGGTTCCCCAGACAATGTCAAAGTGATCTGTTACCAAATAGACAAATTCAAGTAATTTCACAGTTCAACAACCCAGTCTTTTCATGCTGGTGTCTCCTTCATTTAAATTTACTCAAATAATACTTTATCCATTTCAGAAAGCAGACTCTAGCTGTAACCTAAAAAGCCTGTCTCTCCCTTAACCATTTTAAATTATTTTCCTTTTTTTCCCCTAATAATGGATCCTAAATTGAACTGCTATCAATTTATTCCCTGTGCCTTTTTTCGTCTCCACTTTCATTTAGTGGAATCATTTATACTTCTCGTACACAGCAGAAGTAATGTACTTGGAGAGTTTAAGATAGTCTTTGTTCTAACTAATTGCCTTAAGGCCCCGTCCTCTCCCTTTCTACATCTCTCTACAGTCAATCCTATTCTCTATGTGTCAACAAGAGTAAGATCTTGTAATAAAAACCTTGGTCAAACTGTAGTTTATATATTCCCTTTGAAACTTTATTTTTGAGACAAACTTAATTGAATGCTAATCCTGTCCATAAATAGTGAAGAAAATGAATTCAAGTTGTATGCATGTAAAATAATCCCATAAGACAAAATCCAACTGTAACAAGTTTTCACCATCAATCATCTGAAGAAAAAATTGGAACTAGTTTTAGTATGCTGCTTTTATGCTGTCGGCCTGTGTCTGTCGCTCCCTCCACTTCTTGTGTTTCTGTCTGTCCAGTATGTGTGAATAGAAGCTTAGTTCATTGTAGATTGTAGATCTACCTTGTTTCAGCACTTCAGGGGTTTCACCCCTGTCTCCTTGCTGTACATGCTGATGTCCAGCTGATGACTAATGGACTCATTAACTCACCCATATATGCTGGGCTCTTTGTTCCACTCATTGCCTGATCTATAGGTTCAGTCTGGTTCTACTAGACCAGGGATGTCCAACCTACGGCTCTCCAGCTGTTGCTAAACTACAATTCCCACCCTGCCCAAACTACTGGCAGCAAGGCATGGTGAGAATTATAGTTTTACAACAGCTGGAGAGCTGCAGGTTGGCCATCCCTATGTTAGCCTTTGCTGAAAGATCTAAAACTTGTTGGTTCCAGTGTACCGATTCCTGTACTTTGACACTTGCTGTCTGCCTTATCCTCAGCCTGAATCTAGACTATGAGTATTTCCTGATCCCAAGGTGCCTTGCGTTGCTGGATATGAACGCTGTGAGTCAACAGCCAACCATTCCTGGTGGTTGGCACAGTGCATCCACGGACTGTAACAGCTACATAAATAGCAATTTTTTTTTTTACTTAAAGGAATTGTCCTACAACAAACACATCCTCTATCCACAGGATAGGGGAAAAACATCTGATTGTCAGGGGTTGAACAGGAGGCTTGGCTTTCTTCTGCTGTCCCACAGAGTTGGTGTGACATACTTACCTCTCCGCACTCCCACAAAGGGCGCTGTCTTTGGGTGAAGGCAGTGGCATTGCCATGCTGTTGCCTGGGGAGCACATTCCTGCAAGGTTGAGGAGTATATCACAGCGCTTTCATATGGTTGCCACGCCAATAGGACGTGGCGCTGGCAGCCCACATGCATGGATATCACTTCCAGTTCATCTGAAATGAAGAACCAATCAAAATTGAGGCTGGCTTCCCATACTATAGTGGGCATCATATTTAAACAGGCTGCTATCAGCATCAAGTGCCTGTGATTGTTTTTTCTTTGCTTCACTATCTACTTCAGTACATGTACTTTGGACACCTGACTTCTGTCCTTATCTATCCCTCTAACCCTGCTGTTGGATTGTGATTTTGGTTCCAAGGACTGCTCTAGTGTTGACCCTGGCTTGGTATCATTTCTGGTTCTTGGCATCTGTTCTGGTTTGGTACAGTTCCCTGGTATTGGCCTTGGTGCAGTATAGTTTCTGATCTTTGTCTGCTGACTTGGTTCTCTTTTGCATCTCCTGGTTTGGATCCAGTGCGGCTGATTCCTCCCTGCTCATCAAAGTTTCTGTATCATTTGTGCCTATTACTATGTGTATTATCTGCTCCCTGGCTACCTATTCCCTTTTAGGTCCCAGCACCTAGTTAGGAAGGGAAAATTGTCTCGTTGTGGGCCATCATCTACAACAGATCATGCAAATATTAAATGGTAAAGCATTGGGTAACTCTGACATGGAAAAGGACCTAGGAATTTTAGTGAACAGCAAACTAAGCTGCAGAAACCAGTGTCAGACAGCTGCTGCCAAGGCCAATAAGATAATGGGTTGCATCAAAAGAGGCATAGATGCCCGTGATGAGAACATAGTCCTGCCACTTTACAAATCACTAGTCAGACCACATATGGAGTACTGTGTACAGTTCTGGGCTCCTGTGAACAAGGCAGACATAGCAGAGCTGGAGAGGGTTCAGAGGAGGGCAACTAAAGTAATAACTGGAATGGGTGGACTACAGTACCCAGAAAGATTATCAAAATTAGGGTTATTCACTTTAGAAAAAAGACGACTGAGGGGAGATCTAATAACTATGTATAAATATATCAGAGGTCAGTACAGAGATCTCTCCCATCATCTATTTATCCCCAGGACTGTTACTGTGACGAGGGGACATCCTCTGCGTCTGGAGGAAAGAAGGTTTGTACATAAACATAGAAGAGGATTCTTTACGGTAAGAGCAGTGAGACTATGGAACTCTCTGCCTGAGGAGGTGGTGATGGTAAGTTCACTAAGAGAGTTCAAGAAGGGCCTGGATGTATTTCTGGAGGGTAATAATATTACAGGTTATAGTTACTAGAGATGGGTCGTTGATCCAGGGAGTTATTCTGATTGCCTGACTGGAGTCGGGAAGGAATTTTTCCCCCTAAAGTGAGGAAAATTGGCTTCTACCTCACAGGGTTTTTTTTGCCTTCCCCTGGATCAACTTGTAGGAAAACAGGCTGAACTGGATGGACAGATGTCTTTTTTCGGCCTTACAAACTATGTTACTATGTAAATAGGTAGGGAAAGTGTTGTGGGTGGAATTCAGGACTTCACTAATCCATACTGTCACAGTTGGATGTAGCAGCAGTGCACATGCTTGACCGCTCCATTCAAATGGAAGAATACAGGCCACTCACTGATCAACGGACTGGATTTATCACAAGATCAATTGTGTCTAAACAGACCCCTGCCGATCAGATATTTTTGAGATGATTGATAGCGTAAGTTTGTTACAATGGGCTTGTCATTGTTCTACTATTTTATTTTAATATTAAGTCTCATACTTATTAAACAGTGCAATGCATGGGCAGCAGGGAATGCAAAGACATGCTAGCTCCCTCTATTCTCCTTCTAAACGTTGATTGACAGGTTTTTTTCTATGTAGGTAGAAACTTGTCAATCAGCATCTGGAGGGAGCCTACATATCATGCATATCATAGAACTCCTTTCAGCAGCAGATTTCTTGCTGACTATGTGCTGCCAGTTTAATAGCATGGTTGTGCTGAATCTGGGCCAGGACAGCTTGAAATCATTGATGGAACAATTAATTCTGAATTATACCTGCAAATTCTAAAAGGACATGTCAGTACATCTGTCCATGAGCAGAATCTCTAGAGAATGTGGCTCATGCAGCAAAACAGCGACTCTACGCACACAAGTCGTTGTACGAAAGAATAGTTAAAGAAGAATTAAGCTAATGTTTTGGCAAAGTCAAAGTCCTGACCTTAAACCAGAAGAAATGGACCTGAAGTGAGCCATTCATGGGAGAAATCCCACCAACATAACAGTTGGAACTGTTTTCTATTAAATAAATGAAAATTTCTCCAGGCCAATTTGCAGGGCTAATTACTGGAAATGATAAGTTGCAGTTATTGATGCACAAGGGGGTCACAACAGATACTGAAAGCAAAGGTTCACAAGTACTTAATAGAACAATATTGGAGAGGGACACTGCAGGGACAGTGCAGGGAGACTGCAGGGAGACTTATTCTGTGTCAGTTTTATTTATTTATTTCTACATTTACTTATTCCTACATAAGCCGTAAACTAAGATAAAGTATTCGGCCCCCTGGAACTTTTCAACCTTTTGCCACATTTCAGGCTTCAAACAAAAGGATATAACATTTTAAATTTTTGGTGAAGAATCAACAAGTGGGTCACAATTGTGAAGTGGAAAGAAATTTATTGGATCATTTAAACTTTTTTTTGTAATAATAAAACTGAAAAGTTGGGTGTGCAAAATTATTCGGCACATTTACTTTCAGTTCAGAAAACTCACTCCAGAAGTTCATTGAGGATCTCTGAATGATCCAATGTTGTCCTAAATGACTGATGAAGATAAATAGAATCCATCTGTGTGTAATCAAGTCTCCGTATAAATGCACCTGCTCTGTGATAGTCTCAGGGTTCTGTTTAAAGCACAGAGAGCATTATGAAGACCAATGAACACACCAGGCAGGTCCGTGATACTGTTGTGGAGAAGTTTAAAGCCGGATTTCGATACCCAAGCTTTAAACACCCCAAGGAGCACTGTGCAAGCGATCATATTGAAATGGAAGGAGCATCAAACCACTGCAAATCTACCAAGACCCGGCCGTCCCTCTAAACTTTCATCTCAAACAAGGAGAAGACTGATCAGAGATGCAGCCAAGAGGCCCATGATCACTGAATGAACTGCAGAGATCTACAGCTGAGGTAGGAAAGTCTGTCCATAGGACAACAATCAGTCGAACACTTCACAAATCTGGCCTTTATGGAAGAGTGGCAAGAAGAAAGCCATTTCTCAAAGATATCCATAAAAAAGTCTTGTTTACAGTTTGCCACAAGCTACCTGGGAGACACACCAAACATGTGGAAGAAGGTGCTCTGGTCAGATGAAACCAAAATCCAACTTTTTGGAAACAATGCAAAACGATATGTTTGACGTAAAAGCAACACAGATCATCACCCTGAACACACCATCCCCACTGTCAAACATGGTGGTGGTAGCATCATGGTTTGGGCCTGCTTTTCATCAGCAGGGACAGGGAAGATGGTTAAAATTGATGGGAAGATGGATGGAGCCAAATACAGGACCATTCTGGATGAAAACCTGTTGGAATCTGCAAAAGACCTGAGACTAGGAGGGAGATTTATCTTTCAACAAGACAATGATCCCAAACATAAAGCAAAATCTACAATGGAATGGTTCAAAAATAAACGTATCCAGGTCTTAGAATGGCCAAGTCAAAGTCCAGACCTGAATCCAATTGAGAATATGTGGAAAGAGCTGAAAACTGCTGTTCACAAACGCTCTCCATCCAACCTCAAAGAGCTCGAGCTGTTTTGCAAGGAAAAATGGGCAAGAATTTAAGTCTCTGGATGTGCAAAACTGATAGAGACATACCCCAAGCGACTTGCAGCTGTAATCGCAGCAAAAGGTGGCGCAACAAAGTATTAATGCAAGGGGGCCGAATAATTTTGCATGCCCCACTTTTGAGTTTTACTATTGCAAAAAAAGTTTAAATGATCCAGTAAATTTCATTCCACTTCACAATTGTGAACCACTTGTTGTTGATTCTTCACCAAAAATTTAAAATGTTATATATTTTTGTTTGAAGCCTGAAATGTGGCAAAAGGTTGAAAAGTTCCAGGGGGCTGAATACTTTCGCAAGGCACTGTATGTAGTCCAATACCAATGAGATGGAAGCCTTTATTATTCCACTGCAACTGTGCCAACCAATACCATCCAGTCTGCACCCCTTGGGGTGGCCAGGTCTAAATGATGACCATCCTCATCTTTTACTTGCTTTACTTCTTAAAAAGCATCATTTCCTAGAAAAGACTGCAAGATGCAGAGAGAGAAGGAGAAGAAAGACTATACTTTGCGGTCTTCATTATTAAATGAAAGGCATCTGCGGGCTAATTGGCTGTATGGTTCTTCACCGCAGCATGGCTGTAACCTGCCTGCAGCATGGCCGCACCGCGTGGCCATACCCTAAGTCAGAGTGGTCTGGGTATGTCCAATTTATAGCGATTCATGACAAATTAGTTTGTCACAAATCAAATTTCTTGGCTAACTTCGTTGAAGTCGCTGACTCAAATTTTTCAAAACCTTGCTCATCTCGACTGATGACCTATCCACAGGATATAAAATAAAAAGCATCCAGCCAGCATCTTCACCTTGTGTCTTTATTCCAAACCCATCAGTACATGGGTACTCAAGCTTGTAATAAACCAAACATTGCCTTTTCTTGTGTACTTATAATTTTGGAACAAGACGCAAGGTGAAGATGCTGGCTGCATGCTTTTTATTATCTACAGATTGAGTGGTTATGAGCCTGTCCACTGTGAGCGGTGCATTGTACAATTGAATATTGGGTGCTGGTGCTTACCTATTCTATCCTCAGGATAGGTCATCAGTATCTGAATGGTTGGGGTCTGATACCCGAGTCTCCCGCCAATCAGTTGTTTTAGGAGGCAGCAGCACTCGCAGTAGTGCCATGGCCTATATCTGCTTCAAGTGAAGGGGGGCTGAGAACAATACCAAGCACAGCCGCTATACAATGTACACATTGTACATTACAGTCTTCTCAAAACAGCTGATCGGCAGGGGTCCCAGGTGTCGGACCCCCATCGATCAGGTACTGATGACCTATAAAGATAGGGCATCAGTATAAAAATCCTGGAAAATCCTTTTCAGTGCCCCAGTGTATGAGTCTTTTAGAAAAATACATTCAAATAGATGGAAAGTTTCAAGTTTGGCAACTATTGTTGAGTGAATTGAAATATCCGAAGTGGACTTAAATCTAAATTTCAGGAAAAAATTGATTCTTCACGAAACCAAATTTCCCCATGCTTCATGGTAACTAATCAATTTTTCTTAAAATGCTGTCTAAAAGTTTAAAAAAAATTATATTCACCTCATTCTCTTGATCGTGAAAAAGCTTCTCGCACCCGTCTTAATAGAAGAAAACCCACCAAAGGACCTGTGGCGGACGTGAAGACGTCACCACGTGATCAAACTGGGTGTGTGCAGTGAGGTTATCAGTGATGATGTCACCATGTGCAGCCAGCTTGATCACGTCCTCTCCGTGATCAAGTGGATGAGATTAGTAGTATAATTTTTTTTTTAACCTCTGAGTCATAGATGCCGCGGTCAAGCCTGAATGTGGCATCTGAGGCCTTAAAGGGATTCTGTCACCACGATTTTGACTATTAAGTTATTTATAGCACTGGATTCAGCTGACTATAAGCATCTCCAAAACGTTATTGTTATAGGGCATAAATGAAGATCTGATGTTAAAAATACCTTTTTTATCAACTGTCAATCTCTTACTTAAGGAGCCCAAGGGGATGTGCCAGCGATGTTGGAGCCCGGCCACGGCGATTCAGTTGGAGCCCAGGACCGCCCACCTCATTAATATTCACTTCACTGCTTGAAGCAGTGAAGCTCCGGCACGGCTGTAATCCCGCGCAGGCGCAGTACATCCTGTGAAGCTGTAGCCCGCAGACCGCACGGCGCAGACCACTTAATGTACTGCGCCTGCGCGGGATTACAGCCGTGCCGGAGCTTCACTGCTTGAAGCAGTGAAGTGAATATTAATGAGGTGGGCGGTCCTGGGCTCCAACTGAATCGCCGTGGCCGGGCTCCAACATCGCTGGCACATCCCCTTGGGCTCCTTAAGTAAGAGATTGACAGTTGATAAAAAAGGTATTTTTAACATCAGATCTTCATTTATGCCCTATAACAATAACGTTTTGGAGATGCTTATAGTCAGCTGAATCCAGTGCTATAAATAACTTAATAGTCAAAATCGTGGTGACAGACTCCCTTTAAATAATGGGGGAGGTCGCTATCGCCATTCTCCATCATTGTGTCCACTCCATAAAATGGAAAGTGATTGATGAAGTAGTAATTCATAACAAATTGATTTTCTTTTCAAAATTCTGTGAAGCTGCCCAATGGAATTTTTCAAAACTTCACTCATCTCTATTTCTAACATCTAACTGCATCTTCGTACTCTGTCTTTGTACATTAGGGAAAACTGTTTATCTAATAAAACAAAATCTCCTTTTATCCTTTCCAACTCTCTTCTGGTTTGCAAATCACAGGCCAGTAACAGCTGCACTATAACCACTTTCCAGCAGGACATTGCTACTTGAGAGAATGTTCCTATTACTGGCAAAGTATTTCTTCTTGATTCCGTTCACATCTTTGATGATTGTACTGCAGATTTAATAATGTGCCTCAGTCAGAAATTCTTGTTCATTGTAATAAAGGTTCCTCCTAATCCCCTTCTTCATTGGACAAGGTACTTAAAAACTGCATTAACAAAATCAAATGAAAGTACAATTCACTGGCTGCTCATATCCAAATGTACAAGTAAGCAGAGAATTCCACTTGTTCTAAAAGTACTAGACATCCATTTTCACAATCATGAGGAGAGCACCAACACGAGGAGGCCATCAGATAACTGAGCATTCCTCTCTCCATCTATATTTTTATTGCGTCTTGTAAAATCAAGATGCTTATAAATCAAGAAAAACAGTCAGTTGTGTCTCGACTTCCAATCTTCTAGCCTTTTTTTTCCCATATTGGTGACTATTTTTAAAGGAGTTATATAAGAAGAATATACTTGAGTGAATTTACTGACATATCACATATAGACAGAGAGAAGCATTTCAGAGAAAGTATAGTTTAAAGTGGCACTGTACTTTTATTAACCCCGTAGTGACCAGCCTGTATTGGAGCCTTAGGCCAAGTTTACGCTTCAGTTAGGCCTTGTTCACACGTCAGTTATTTGATCAGTTATTTCCATCAGTTATTGTGAGCACCTGGTTTTGGCTAACAATAAACAATGAAAATAACTGATCAAACAACTAATGTTAGAATGCAGCCATACTAACCAAGCATTTTTTTATTTCATTTTTTCATTATCGCATTCCAAGAGCTATAACTTTTTTATTTTTCTATTTATGTAGCTGTATTAAGGCTCATTTTTTGAAAGGAAAAGTTGTAGTTTCTAATGGTACGATTCTGGGGTACATATAATTTACTGATGAACTTTTATGAACTCTTTCTGGAAGTAGAAGAGGAAAAAACAACAATACTGCCGCTGAGTTTTTATGTTATATATGTTATATATATATATATATATATATATATATATATATATCGAAATTCCACAGCACCACCAGACGTAAGTGGAAGAAGAATGTGATTTATTTCACCAAGACAGCGACGTTTCAGTCCTCTCACTGGGACTTTTCTCAAGCAGTCATATAAGTGATATCAGTGTTGCAAAGGTATATATAGTCATTACAATGTGCTCACAATGAATCAACCAATTACATAATAAAGTACAAAACAATATATATCCATGATCTTACGGTGCATACAAAACTCATAATTCATATATCTCCATGTCAATACATGATTCCGTATAAATATCAAAATTGGTACCAATATATAAACAATAAAAAGCTAAAGTGCATTGATTACTTCTAAATTACAAATTCATTACAATAGTGCAAACCATGTGATATTAATTCATAATAAATACAAAACATTTAAACTAACCAGCATCCGTCCTTCCCCTCAGCATGTGTGGCGTGGTGAAGCATCAACTGAGCATGCGCTACTCACAAGTCGGATGTGCGTTCCAACTTGGAGCGCACATGTGGATCATCACGTGATCCCCTAACAGGAAGTAATGAAAATATCAAAATGTGGAGTATCACGCCTGCGTCTCCAGGAACATGAAACATGTATTCCACCCTGGAACGCACACGTGACCCCCACACTATGGTCACATGATTAACATATCTGTGTGAGTTCAAGATTTTCACCGCCGTATCACAATAACAATATTGCGACCTCCAAGAATCAGGGGCATGTATATTTTCTGTATTATTGAATATAATAAATTGTTGTGCGTGCGTGCACCGTATTACTACAGAGGACCAATCAGATCCATAATACCAGAAAAGGAAATCCATAGTACATAATGAACACTAAATTATTTAAGTATAATGTAATGTCGGGTGGTCATTCCATGTATTGCGAACATTCCCATGTCCCCTACTACATGGTGGCCGGATGTTGTGACCGTTTCGTATCCACTCATGAACAAAAAGCAGCCATCCAATCATCGCTATCCCAAATTTGTCATCATGGTAACCAGGTATGTACAACATCCATGCCAGTGGCGATTGTCCTATTACCCTGGTCCCAAAATAAAGTAAATTTTAGTGTTCAAAGTACATGACTCCCAAAAGGACAAGAAATTAAAAGCTTATATGACTCAGTGTCCGCACCACAATCATTCTATTCTCATAAGTAAAAGAAGAAACGGCGGAGAAAAGTCAAATCTCCTACAACAGAATAAAAAAGAATACATAAAAGAAATAGAAAATGCATCAGTTGATACATTCACAACCGCCAAAAGCTGAAAAAGAGGACTGTTGAAAATCGATGCTGGTTCACACAATCCAACAAGGTATTGTGAGGAAATCTGCAGGAGACAAAAAACAAAAGAATATATATAAGTATTAAAAATATAAACACTGATATTATATTTACATACAGGACGATGCCAAAGTACACTACAATGTTATGAATGGATCCACGGCTTATAATCCACGTTCAGTCCATTAGATTTAAGTGTATTTAATTTCGTTATCCATAGTATTTCCCTCTTTTTTAACATAAGATTACGGTTATTTTTGTCTTTTTGTATTTTTGTCAGTAGGTTTAACATAAACATCAGTTTTGATTTCACCTAGTTGTAATTGAATGGATATATCCAGGAAATGTATTTCATCCCTGGAATATTCCATTGTAAACTTAATGTCATTATCCATAGTATTCAGAAAATCAAAAAAAGTCAATAGTTCAATCTCTGTACCAACCCATATGGAGAAGACGTCATCGATGTAAGTCCACCACCTCAGAACATGTCTGAAGTGGTGGGACACATAAATTGACGTCTCCTCCAGGTGGGCGACGGCCATGTTTGCGTACGTAGGTGCAACATTCGACCCCATGGCTGTCCCCCTCATTTGCATGTAAAAAAAAATCACCAAATAAAAAATGATTGTATCTGAGAACTATGTCTAATAATTCCAAAATGAATATTTGACACCCCACTGAAAAATCTGAATCTCGCAAGGCTGTTCTTACCACATCCATTCCAAAATCATGGCGAATGGAGGTGTACAAACTTGCTATATCGAAGGAAACAAAGATGGTGTCCTGTGGAACATCAACTGAATTCAACTGATTTAAAAAGTCGGTTGAATCCTGAATAAATGACCGTGACCCTACTGCATACCGTCTTAGTATTTTATCCAAGAACACAGATATATTAGTCAATATTGAACCCCGCCCCGAGACAATAGGTCTCCCAGGGGGATTACGTAAGTCCTTATGTATCTTGGGTAATAAATATAGCATTGGTGTAACTGGATGCTTAACTGTTAAATATTCCTTCGTTTTTGAGTCTATGAACCCTGCTGCCAAACCCCTGTTTAAAGTATCTTGAATTTTTCTTTCAATGTCCCATCTAGGATCACCACTAAGTTGTTTATACACCAAAACGTCATTTACTTGTTTATAAGCCTCCTTCAGATAATTGTCCGTGTCCATGACCACAACCGCACCACCCTTGTCAGCAGGTTTGATGGTGAGGCTGTGGTCATGGACAAGTTCACCAAGTGCGGACCACTCTGCCTGTGTGATATTCGGGTGTATAAATTTTCCATCATTAGTCATCTGTAGTGACTTTACTTCATCAAGGATCCTCTCCGCGAAAAGATCTATCGCAGGAAAGGATCCCGGAGGAACAAAAAAGGCCAATTTCCCAGGGTTACGGGCCGCACTCCATGACATAGACTGGGAGCAGCTGTTGTCAAGTAGTGACACAGATGATAAATGGGAGACCTTCAAATCTACACTGGGTAACTATACTGCAAAATTTATTCCTAGGGGGAACAAATACAAACGCTTAAATTTAAACCCTGCGTGGCTTAATGCGGATGTTAAAAGGGCAATACATGAAAAACAAAGGGCATTTAAAATATACAAATCAGAGGGGTCTGCTATAGCCTTTAATAACTACAAAAGGGTTAATAAAGATTGTAAAAGGACTATAAAAGCAGCAAAAGTTCAAAATGAAAGGCTGGTGGCCAGGGATAGCAAAACCAATCCCAAAAAATTCTTCAAATATATAAATGCAAAAAAACCTAGGTCAGAGCATGTAGGACCCCTTAATAATAGTGATGGGGAATTGATTACTGGGGATCAGGAAAAGGTGGAGCTACTGAATGAGTTCTTTAGTTCTTAAGGAACTTAGTTCAGTAATTTCTTTGCCCTAGTATATAATATTCAAAGATTCTCTGGTGACTGGCATAGTGCCGAGGGACTGGCGTAAAGCAAATGTGGTGCCCATTTTTAAGAAGGGCTCTAGGTCATCCCCGGGGAATTACAGACCGGTGAGCTTAACGTCCATTGTGGGGAAACTTTTTGAGGGTCTAATAAGGGACTATATACAGGAATATGTTTTGGATAATAGTATTATAAGTGATAACCAGCATGGTTTTACTAAGGACAGAAGCTGTCAGACTAACCTGATTGGTTTTTATGAAGAAGTGAGTAGAAGTCTGGATAGAGGGGCTGCTGTGGATATTGTGTATTTGGACTTTGCAAAAGCGTTTGACACGGTCCCTCATAGACGTCTGACTGGTAAATTAAGGTCGGTTGGATTAGAAAATCTACTCTGTAACTGTATTGAGAACTGGCTGAAGGAGCGTACTCAGCGAGTGGTGGTGAATGATTCCTACTCTGAATGGTCCCCAGTTATAAGTGGTGTACCCCAAGGTTCAGTGCTGGGTCCACTTTTATTTAATTTATTTATTAATGATATAGAGGGAGGAATCAACAGCACTGTTTCAATTTTTGCAGATGACACTAAGCTTTGTAGTAGAGCCCAGTCTATGGAAGATGTGCAGAAGTTACAAGCTGACTTGGACACACTGAGTGTTTGGGCATCCTCTTGGCAGATGAGGTTCAATGTGGATAAATGTAAAGTTATGCATAGTGCAAACCATGTGATATTAATTCATAATGCTGGTTAGTTTAAATGTTTTGTATTTATTATGAATTAATATCGCATGGTTTGCCTATTGTAATGAATTTGTAATTTAGAAGTAATCAATGCACTTTAGCTTTTTATTGTTTATATATTGGTACCAATTTTGATATTTATACGGAATCATGTATTGACATGGAGATATATGAATCATGAGTTTTGTATGCACCGTAAGATCATGGATATATATTGTTTTGTACTTTATTATGTAATTGATTGATTCATTGTGAGCACATTGTAATGCCTATATATACTTTTGCAACACTGATATCACTTATATGACTGCTTGAGAAAAGTCCCAGTGAGAGGTCTGAAACTTCGCTGTCTTGGTGAAATAAATCACATTCTTCTTCCACTTACGTCTGGTGGTGCTGTGGAATTTCGATTTTTTATTTAAAAAGGAGCTGACCGACTCTGGAGCTACTGGCACACCAATACTTGATTTGGACTTTGCAGTGCTTCTTTCATTACTTGTGTTCATATATATATATATATATATATATATATATATATATATACACACACTTTTGTGCAATAAAGTGCAATATTTTTTTTTTTAATTAAATAAAATGTTTTTGCATCACCACATCCCAAGACCCATAACTTTTTTATTTTTCTTTCTAGGGAGCTGTGTGAGAACGTGATTTTTATGGAATGACTTCTCATTGGTATCATTTAGTGGTACATAAAACTTTTTGATCGCTGTTTATTACTTTTTTTGGTGGCAACTAACCGAAAAGCAGCAATTCTGACATTTTTTGTTGTTTTTTTTACGATGTTCAATGTACAGGATAATTTACATGATATTTGTGTAGTGTCGTTGTTATGGAAGTGGCAATACCAAAGAAGTGGGAAAAAGCATATTTTAATTGGAATTTTTATTTAATTTTTGTTTACCATTTAATAGTCCCACAAGGGGACTATAACAGGTGATATTTTGATCGCTTCTAAAATTCTGTACCATACACTATTCTTTTATTGCATTGCATTTTAATGTCAGTGCATATAGTAACATTGACCAGAAGGCTGCGCCAGAAATGGGCAGTCTAGTGGGAAACACTTGAGACAGGCTTGAGGCCTATACTAGATCGCGGCCTGCATATACACACATTAGCACCCTGCGATTTCATTTTCGAGGGAGACCGAGGCAGTCAGCTCCCTCTGTAACTATTGTAATGGGTTAAACAGCCCTGATCGGTGCTCCTGCTGGTCTAGCTGTTAGAGCTGTTCTTAGAACGATCTCTCTCTTCACTACATGAGACTGGAGTGAGATGGGCTTATAGACTTTCTATTGAGTCTGTCTTGGTTCCTGTCCTGCAGTGAGAAGAGAGAATGCACTAAGATTTGCTCCCTTCATTCTAGATATCAGTTGAGGTCTCAGAGCTCAGACCACCATCAATCTAAACCTTTCATATGTCCCTATAACATATCAAAAGTTCACTGAAAGTACAGCACCACTTTAAACTATTTGTTTGTAAATTAATTCACTATATTCGCTTTAATTTGCAAATAAGATACCTTACTACATCCCAGTGTCCTGGTGGTAGGGAGAAGAGGGGCAGTCCCCTTCTGGCTTCTTTCTTCCATGGCTTAGTTATATGTCTCCCAATTTGTGTTTTCCAAGATTTTCATATTGATGGTCTAGCCTCAGTGATTGGTGGGAGTCCGACTCTCAGCACCCCTGACGATCAGGTGTTTGAAGAGGCTGCAGTGACATCATGTTCATCATCACATGGTCTAGGCGCAGCTCAGTCCCATTCAAGTGAACGGAGTTGAGCTGCGATAACAAGCACAGTCCCTATCCAATGGACAGCACTGTGTCCTTACTAAGCTGCAAGGAGGTGCTCAGAGGAGAGCTGCGGCCTCCTAAAACAGCTGATTGGCTACTCTGAGGATAGGCTATCAATATGAAAATCCCTTTAAACTAACTGAGCTGTGTTCAGAGAAGCCAGCAGAGAGATGGCCAGGTGACTCTACTTATCGTCCCTGGCTTGTATTTCAGAGTAAAACATGGCTGATTGTAACCAGAGAGTCTGTTGGGATTTCATGCTAACCAATTCCCTGTAAAATGGTGACCACATCATTCATGATAGTGTTCAAACAACGTCACTAGGGACAATAGTGCCCCTATGACACAGTAGGGAGGGTGTCCATGGCAGCAGCAGTGATGCACACGGGGATATATGACGCTTGCCTTTAATACTGAGGCACAGTAACTGTATCCCTAACAGAACAGATTAACTATAAATATCGGTGCACTGCACAGTGATGCACACAATGCACTCTCCCTGCACTCTCCCTGTACTCTCCCTCTCCATAATGTCCTATTAACAGTTTGAAACAACAATGTCCCTAGCGCATGAGCTCCTGCCACGTCTCTCCCTATGCTCAGCTCGCATTAGTGATGGGGAGTTCATGAACAATCAGTTCAAATGAACTGATCTTCTAAGTGAAATAACTCATTTAGTTTGCATTCATGACAAAGATTAGATCATTAGGAACTAAAGCAAGTGGGAGGCGTAGTCAGTGATAACACAGCAGCTCCAGCAGGATCATTCACTTGCTTTATAGTTCCGACTACTAGAAAAAAAAAATAATATATAGACAAACAAACAAAAAAAAAACCCTGAAATTACACTACTTAGACTCAGCCCCTCTGTGTGTGAGTAAGGCTACTTAACATCTGCACTTTTCCTTTCCGGTATTGAGTTCTGTCATAGGCTCTAAATACTGGAGGAAAATGCTTCAGTTTTGTCCCCATTCAGTTTTGCCCCAAGCAGCGTTTTTTTAGAGCATCATGGGATGCGTAGCAAAGCTTAACACATGTAGGAAAAATTGATTTGTTACCAACAAGTTTTGAGGAATTCAGCATTCTTGTGAATTCCGCTTCGGATGCTTCGATTCGCTCAGTACTAAAAAAGACCATTCTCTTGTCAATTCAATATACACTCTAACACGGTCCAATCAGTGCTGACAATGGCAGCCTATGTAGAGACATGCCCTATTGCCCCCTTAGGGGAATTTTACATACAGCACATGTATTGCATAAATTTAGTCCAATTTATCCGAATGGGATCATTTCTGCACAAGCACATGGATTTCTGCAAGCTCCCTTTCAGAGGAAAGGGTCAGTCACAAACACGCCTGCATTCAATATGATGTATGTGACTTTACCCTTAAAAGGGTAGACATCTATGTATATTCTCAGGAGATGTGGGTCAACTCTACAATGGGGATCCCCTTGAGTCTGGTCACATTTCCACCATGTCTGTTATTTTTAATGTATCAAAAAAACCCTGATTTGTGCATTTTTTTTTTTTTTTTTTTAGTAGCAGTGTTTTGGTCGCATTTTTGGTCAATATAGTGTTTGAGCACAGGCATTTTTTGCATGCCTTGCATTTTTATATCGGAAAGTATGTACCCCTGTAATATAACTTTATACCTTCCTCGTAGAGCAGAATGTAAAAAATGCATTATTTAAAAAAATGCACTTGCACATTTTCAAGCAGGGAAAAAAAACACCTATGGGGAAAAAAAAACCCAAAAAGGGTGGACATAAAACACTAGACCCAGAGCATGCTACAATTTCAAAATACACCACTGACTCAAAAAAGAAGTAAAAA
>ONZH01023764.1:7500-25721 GCA_900303285.1 Rhinella marina | reverse complement strand
CTGCTATATAACATTTGCACAAGGAGGGACTTATACTGTAGGGATAAGATTTGGCTAGGCAGGGCTAGTAGTTCTGTTCAAAAGACACAAAAGTCCATTGTTAAATCTGGCTGCATTTTTTTTTTCTTTTGGGGCAAAAAGAATGCAAGTGTGCCTGACACTACCACTACATGCACAGCGTGTGTATTAGAACCTTTCAAAAGTCTATATATCTGACATCCATTGGTATTTTTTCTACCGTTAATTTAGGCCGCAGTTCCTCATTTGCATCTGCTATATAACATTTGCACAAGGAGGGACTTATACTTTAGGGATAAGATTTGGCTAGGCAGGGCTAGTAGTTCTGTTCAAACGACACAAAAGTCCATTGTTAAATCTGGCTGCATTTTTTTGGGGGGGGGGCAAAAAGAACGCAAGTGTGCCTGACACTACCACTACATGCACAGCGTGTGTATTAGAACCTTTCAAAAGTCTATATACCTGACATCCGTTGGTATTTTTCTACCGTTAATTTAGGCCGCAGTTCCTCATTTGCATCTGCTATATAACATTTGCACAAGGAGGGACTTATACTGTAGGGATAAGATTTGGCTAGGCAGGGCTAGTAGTTCTGTTCAAAAGACACAAAAGTCCATTGTTAAATCTGGCTGCATTTTTTTTCTTTTGGGGCAAAAAGAACGCAAGTGTGCCTGACACTACCACTACGTGCACAGCGTGTGTATTAGAGCCTTTCAAAAGTCTATATACCTGACATCCGTTGGTATTTTTTCTACTATTTAGGCCTCAGTTCCTCATTTGCATCTGCTATATAACATTTGCACAAGGAGGGACTTATACTGTAAGGATAAGATAGCTAGGCAGGGCTAGTAGTTCTTTTCAAAAGACACAAAAGTCCATTGTTAAATCTGGCTGCATTTTTTTTCTTTTGGGGCAAAAAGAAAGCAAGTATGCCTGACACTACCACTACGTGCACAGCGTGTGTATTAGAACCTTTCAAAAGTCTATATACCTGACATCCGTTGCTATTTTTTCTACTGTTAATTTAGGCCGCAGTTCCTCATTTGCGTCTGCTATATAAGATTTGCGCAAGGAGAGACATATAGTGTAGGGATAGGATTTGGCTAGGCAGGGCTTGTAGTTCTGTTCAAAAGACACAAAAGTCCATTGTTATATCTGGCTGCCATATATTATTTTTGTGGTGGGTTAAAAATTGCGCAAGGTTGTCTGACCTTAACACCACCTTTTCAACGTCTGCTATCTAACATTTGTGTTTCCCAAATAACAGAAATCCGGTGTATTTTTTTCTGCAGCTATTGACGGCGACATTACTAATGTCGCCAGTGATTAGCGGCAGAAAGAAGCGCAATAAATGTCAGGTACATAGGAGAAACATACATTGTCCTGCACATGTAATGTCACCGTGATTAGCGGCAGAAAGAAACGCAATAAATGTCAGGTATATAGGAGAAACATACATTGTCCTGCACACGCTGTGCAGCTGGTGTTAAGATTAGGCAAAACTTGCGCACATTTTGACCATCTAGAATAGCAGCCAGATATAACAAAAGTCCTTAAAGGACTTTGGGGTCTTTTCAACTGCCCTGTCAACAACTAGCCCTGCCTAGCCAAATCCTATCCCTACACTATCTGTGCCTGATTGCGCAATCGTTATACATTATATGAATAACGGCAGAAAAAAATTCACTGGATGTCAGGTATTTAGGATACAAAAACTATACTGTACATGCAGCACAGGTATGTGACATTACCTGCGCTGCGTCTGCTGCATAATGTTTGCTCATTCGGTGAAATTTTTCTGCTCATACACTAAAAAAAATCTGCGCAACTGTACTTTTGACAAACTTGCATATATACCATTTAGTATGCGCAAGGCGAGCAGTAAGGGACAGGGAAGTGGGCATGCTGCTGATGGTGCACGGTGGGCGCGGTGAAACAGTGTCTGCCGGCAGAGCACAAGAAACAAAGTCATCCAAAACTCCTAGCTTCATGTCTCAGTTTGGAGGGCGGCGCAAGACAGGTTCTTGTTAGGTCAACATGTCAGGAGTGTTAGGTTAAAAAATTAGGGGTGAGGGCCTGCTTAAATATTTAAAGGCAGTTTGATATGATGGAGGAAGAGGAAGGGGTTCATGGAAATACACCTTCATATTCAATACACCTTAAAAGCCACATTTAAAGTTCCTTTATGTTCAGCCGCTTTCCTCTGGTGGGGTAGCGAAGTCAGGGGCAATCCAGGCCTTGTTCATTTTGGATAGCGTCAGCATTTTAAAGGGGTTGTCCGAGTTATTTTTTTGTTCTTTATATGTTTCTAACTTGTCAGGTATAACAACTTTCCCATATACTTTGTGTTTCTAAAGCTGCTGGTTTCACAGAGTTGACTGAGGGTCACATGACCTGTGATGTCACCTTATCTCCCTGGTCTGTGATGTTTCGTGTACAAGCCTCAGAGTTCAGATAACAGTCTGTACACGAGACGTCACTGGCCACGTTCCCTTTCTTTGCCGGGCTCCTGCTATCTGCTCTCTCCCTGGATTCCTTCAGATAAAACATTAACCCCTTCAGCCAGAACACACTGAGGGCTCAAGGCTTTACAACAAATAGTAGCTGCAGCAGTGAGAGGAGACAAATGCTGGGCAAGGAGCTATAGAGGAATTGTACAAGAACAGGTAGGGAGAATTTCTTGTGTGTATCAGCAGTGTCATTGTACAGCTGGGACTTGTAGTCCTACACAAACAACATGCTGCTGAGTATCCCAGCAGGCAGACATGTACCATACCTCCCAACTTTTGAAAATTGCAAAGAGGGACAATGTGTGTGGTGCAAATCATGGCAGTTTTTTTCATACTAGGCCACACCTCTAAATCCACCCAAAGCATAATCACTGGAGCCCCTGCGGCAAATTTTTTCTTGCGTTTCAATGTCCATATAAATATTAGAACATAAATTATCAGATTATAGATATTTTCAGGTACAAATTGCACCAAATAATGAAGTTCTGGTCTAATATACAGGTAGAAACCATACAAACACTTTAGTAAGGAGCAATTTAGTAAATTTATTAATGCACATTTATGCATTAATTTCTTAGGTCAAAAAGAGGGACATTTAAGGATCGAAGAGGGACAGAGGGACTTGGGTCAAAAAGAGGGACTGTCCCTCCAAAAGAGGGACACTTGGGAGGTATGATGTACTCACAGCACTTATATTCACTGCCTTTGCAGAGAAGGGGGGAGGGGGAGGGGCAGAGATTGTTATTACTGCATGTAAACAAAGGCCAGAAGAGAACCAGGGAAATGAGGAAATATAGATTTTTTTTTGCCTAAAACTTGCTGAACTTAGTTATATATTGCTACCCATCAGATTTACAGTGCTATATTTTTTTTCCATAACTTGGACAACCCCTTTAAGCTTAGCAGTTATTATGCCCCCAGCGGCGCTAAATAACCGATCCGACAAAACGCTGGCGGCAGGGCAGGCCAGCACCTCCAAGGCATAGAGCGCCAGTTCGTGCCACGTGTCCAGCTTAGACACCCAATAATTATAAGGCACAGAGGGATCGCTGAGGACGTTGACATTGTCAGCTAGGTACTCCTTTACCATTTTACAAAACTTTTCCCTCCTAGTTGTGACACTAGGCCGCTTATCAGAACCTTTTCCACATGCAGCGCTGTCTGTCTTTATTGTGAGCAGGTAGAGTACCAGCGCGTGTTCAGGTCGCACAGCAGTCAGTGAGCTGGCAAGTGTAAGCGCTGCTGCAGCGTTGCCAGACCGGCGGAAGCTGTAGGTGACTTTCGGAAATGGGCACCTTCACCAGCAGCTCAGGCAAATTGGTGTAGGTTTTGAGAAACTGCTGAACCACTAAGTTGAAGCAGTTGTTTGGCCTGAGGGAGAATGCTGTTCGTCCTTCCTGATGGAGGAACAGGTAGACTCATTCCTGTCATTAGTTCCAGGGTCCTATAGGGTCAGTTTGGTTTAGGTTCCTGTGTATGAACTCGCCTACATTTGAGGCCTGTTCATACTGGTAGTCAATCAGGATTAGAGTCATGGTTTCCTGTCCATCTACCTTCCTTAGTTTCCAGGCCTAATCTTCTTTCCCTCCTACGCTCTATGTGGCTTTCCCGCCACACCTGAGCGTGACAGTGTGTGTGTGAGCTTGCCGAGCTCCAAAGCCGCCACCATGTTGCGGCCGTTATCAGACACAACCACGCCTGGTTGTAGGTTGAGTGGCGAGAGCCACAGCTCAGCCTGGTCCCTTATACCTTGCCACAGCATTGTGGTAGTGTGTTGTTTGTCACCTAAGCAAATAAGTTTCAGCACAGCCTGTTGCCGCTTCCCCACCGCTGTGCTAAACTGCTTCCAGCTACTGACTGAAGTCTGACTGGTGCTGCAAGATGAGAATTCCTAGATGGAAGTGGTGGAGGAGAAGGAGGGGTTGCAGCCACTAATGTAGGTGGTGGCGGAAATCCTGATCGAAGTACGGCCCGCAATCCTTTGTGTCGGTAGCACCTGTGCCATCACCGGGTACGACTCGCTCCCAGCCTCCACAACGTTCACCCAGTGTGCCGTCGGGGAAATCTAGCGTCCCTGGCCAGAAGCATTTGTCCATGTGTCAGTCGTTAAGTGGACCTTCCCAGTAACTCAGCCGAGCACCACCTAGTGTTCGGCCAGAGCACCCAAGCATCGGGGTGCTCGATCATCACTAATAAGGATGAAATTTATGTATGAATGTAACTCTGGGGTCATTCCTCCTTTCAGGGGTACTTTTCTGGGTAGCTAAATCACTTCTAGCCTTTTAAAAAACCCTTTGTTTGAACCTCTTTGTCATTTCATTCAGCCTCTGCTCTTCTTTTTCTAGGTCAGTGACTATGCGTCTGATCCTCTGATACTGTGCTTTAGGTATAGCCTTTTATAAAGACGGAGGGTGGGTACTAGAAAAATGTAGGATGGTATTCCTAACAGTTTCTTTCCTGAAGAGGTCTGTGGAGAGAAGGCCCTGTTCATTTTTAATTACAACCGTGTCCAAAAAGCTCACCATGTTTTTTTCGTAAGTCATAGTGAATTTCAAGCCCTCACATACCATGTTGAGGTGGTCAAAGAAAATGAGGAGGGAACTTAGATAGATGATCACATAGTATCCTTTGGTACCTTGTGTTATTCATTGTGTTTATGTTTGTTTATGTTTTACCACCAATTTGGGCGTCTGACGTCACTTTCATTTGACTTGATTGGTTCCTTATATAAGTTATCAGTATACCTGTGTTATTTACCTGTTGATAAAGGCTATCTGCCGAAACGCGTCCTGGTATACCTGCTGTAAACCTATGATGGAATACAATTAAATGGACATTTAATGAGCAAAGACCAGACTGCTGGGATTTTCTTTCAATTGGCTTTTTGGAGATCGCTCCTTCCCGCCTGCAGCTAGTGTGCCGACCAGCTTGTTGTTTATTCTGTCTTTTATCTGTAGTCGGTGGCTTCTGCAAGGACGAGACTCTTTGTGGCTAGAGTCAGAGGCAGTGATGCTGCAGCGACCGTCAAGGAGGGTGTACTAGGAGGAAGGATGGGAGTGATAGTGTTGGCACAGATAGCAGTAGCAGTGGTTCATGGCTCCCTGAGGCCATACAGCAGTGAATGGAGGGCTCACTCTTTCTTTCCTTGGGACTCACCCTGGGTCTTTTGGGGACTCCTGCCTGGTGATAGCTGAAGCGTCATTGATGGTGTACGGTTGGCAAGGTGCAAGGCAGGAGGGCAAGTGCAAGGCCAGCAAAAGAATAGAGTCGATGACCAGACCTATTTGGGCGCAGTAACTAAATTATTTAATTACTGAATAGCAGGGGCGTTGCTAGGCTAAAACATTCGGGGCCTGGGCCCCTGATGTTTTCTCCCAGGCCCCAAATGTCCTGCCTGTTAGACAAATACAACTGTATTGCCGTCCTCAGGACCGCAGTACAATTGAATCTAATAGACTGCAAGATATGTAAGACCTGTGATGACATCACAGGTCATGTGATCAGTGCCGTCCAATCCTGCACTGGTCACATGACTGTGACATCATCGCAGGTCCTTTTCAATTCCTGTCTTCTAAACTGAAGAGGAGAATTGTAGGGAAGAAGCTCCAGTGAGCTCTGCTACATCAGAAGAGGTAAGTGAAGGGAGAAGCAGAGGGATGCTGGGAGTTGTGGTTATTTAACTGGGACTATATGTTAGGGCAGAAGGGAGGGATGTTATCATGGGACTGTGTGTTGGAGGTGAGTTGGGCAGGGTTCTCTTAGGGTTGTGTCTAAACTCCAGACACGGTATGGACCTGGTCCTTACCATGTATGGGAACTAGCCAGCTCTACATGAGTTGTTTAAACTCCAGACATGGTACGGACCTTTTGGCCCCCTAGTGGTCAGGTCCAGAACATGTCTAGTGTTTAGCCAGCTCACATTGATTTGGCTAAACTCCATACACAGTACGGACCTGGTCCTTACCAAGTATGGTAAATAGCCAACTCTACAGGAGCTGTCTAATTCTCATACCTGTTACGGACCTCTCAGCCTCCTGGTGGTCAGGTCCGGAACTATGATGGGATTTAGCTGATTCAAAGTGAATTGGCTAAACTCCATACACCATAAGGACTTACTTAACCCTTTAAGGTATAGAATCAATTAAAATAAATTGTTCCCAATAATGTGGAACAGACCCAAACGGACCTTTTCTGTGTATTATATACAGAGAGGTTCTCCTGCTGGTGAGGTCCTCTTCAGACATGGGGTTTATCCTGCTCACAGTGATCTATTTCCCATACACCAAACAGACCTTTTCTGTGTATTATATGCTAAGTTGTTCTCTTGCTGGTGAGGTCCTCTTCAGACATGGGGTTTATCCTGCTCACAGTGACCTGTCTATCTCCCATATACCAGACGGACCTTTTCTGTGTATTATATACAGAGAGGTTCTCCTGCTGGTGAGGTCCTCTTCAGAAATGGAGTTTATCCTGCTCACAATGAACTATTTCCCATACACCAAACTGACCTTTTCTGTGTATTGTATGCAAAGTTGTTCTCCTGCTGGTGAGGTCCTCTTCAGAAATGGAGTTTATCCTGCTCACAATGAACTATTTCCCATACACCAAACGGACCTTTTCTGTGTATTATATGCAAAGTTGTTCTCCTGCTGGTGAGGTCCTCTTCAGAAATGGAGTTTATCCTGCTCACAATGAACTATTTCCCATACACCAAACGGACCTTTTCTGTGTATTATATGCAAAGTTGTTCTCCTGCTGGTGAGGTCCTCTTCAGACATGGGGTTTTTCCTGCTCACAGTGACCTGTCTATTTCCTATACACCAAACGGACCTTTTCTGTGTATTATATGCAAAGTTGTTCTCCTGCTGGTGAGGTCCTCATCAGGCATGGAGTTTAGTCTGTTTACAGTGAACTGTCTATTTCCCATACACCAGATGGACCTTTTCTGTGTATTATATACAGAGAGGTTCTCCTGCTGGTGAGGTCCTCAGCAGGCATGGAGTTTAGCCTGTTCACAGTGATCTGTCTATTTCCCATACACCAGACAGACCTTTTCTGTGTATTATATGCAAAGTTGTTCTCCTGCTGGTGAGGTCCTCTTCAGGCATGGAGTTTAGCTGCTCACAGTGATCTGTCTATTTCCCATACACTAGACGGACCTTTTCTATGTGTTATATACAGAGAAGTTCTCCTGCTGGTGAGGTCCTCTTCAGACATGGGGTTTATCCTGCTCACAGTGACCTGTCTATTTCCCATACACCAAACGGACCTTTTCTGTGTATTATATGCAAAGTTGTTCTCCTGCTGGTGAGGTCCTCATCAGGCATGGAGTTTAGTCTGTTTACAGTGAACTGTCTATTTCCCATACACCAGACGGACCTTTTCTGTGTATTGTATACAGAGAAGTTCTCCTGCTAGTGAGGTCCTCTTCAGACATGGGGTTTAGCCTGTTCACAGTGATCTATTTCCCATACACCAAACAGACCTTTTCTGTGTATTATATACAGAGAAGTTCTCCTGTTGGTGAGGTCCTCTTCAGGCATGGAGTTTAGTCTGCTCACAGTGATCTGTCTATTTCCCATACACTAGACGGACCTTTTCTATGTGTTATATACAGAGAGGTTCTCCTGCTGGTGAGGTCCTCTTGAGACATGGGGTTTATCCTGCTCACAGTGACCTGTCTATTTCCCATACACCAAACGGACCTTTTCTGTGTATTATATACAGTCATGGCCAAAAGTTTTGAGAATGATACAAATATTAATTTTTACAAAGTCTACTGCTTCAGTTTTTATAATGGCAATTTGCATATACTCCAGAATGTTATAAAGAGTGATCAGCTTAACAGCAATTACTTGCAAAGTCAATATTTGCCTCGAAAATGAACTTTATCCCCAAAACACATTTCAACATCATTGCAGCCCTGCTTTAAAAGGACCAGCTAACATCGTTTCAGTGATTGCTCCATTAACACAGGTGTGGGTGTTGATGAGGACAGGGCTGGAGATCAATCTGTCATGATTAAGTAAGAATGACACCACTGGACACTTTAAAAGGAGGCTGGTGCTTGGCATCATTGTTTCTCTTCCGTTAACCATGGTTATCTCTAAAGAAACACGTGCAGTCATCATTGCACTGCACAAAAACGGCCTAACAGGGAAGAGTATCGCAGCTAGAAAGATTGCACCTCAGTCAACAATCTATCGCATCATCAAGAACTTCAAGGAGAGAGGTTCCATTATTGCCAAAAAGGCTCCAGGGCGCCCAAGAAAGACCAGCAAGCGCCAGGACCGTCTCTTAACAGTGTTTCAGCTGCAGGATCGGGCTACCAGCAGTGCAGAGCTTGCTCAGGAATGGCAGCAGGCAGGTGTGAGTGCATCTGCACGCACTGTGAGGCGGAGACTCTTGGAGCAAGGCCTGGTCTCAAGGAGGGCAGCAAAGAAGCCACTTCTCTCCAGAAAAACATCAGGGACAGACTGATATTCTGCAAAAGGTACAGGGAGTGGACTGCTGAGGACTGGGGTAAAGTCATTTTCTCTGATGAATCCCCTTTTCGATTGTTTGGGACATCTGGAAAACAGCTTATTCGGAGAAGACGAGGTGAGCGCTACCACCAGTCTTGTCTCATGCCAACTGTAAAGCATCCTGAAACCATTCATGTGTGGGGTTGCTTCTCAGCCAAGGGAATCTGCTCTCTCACAGTCTTGCCTAAAAACACAGCCATGAATAAAGAATGGTACCAGAATGTCCTCCGAGAGCAACTTCTCCCAACGGTCCAAGAGCAGTTTGACGATCAACAATGCCTTTTCCAGCATGATGGAGCACCTTGCCATAAAGCAAAGGTGATAACTAAATGGCTCAGGGAACAAAACATAGAGATTTTGGGTCCATGGCCTGGAAACTCCCCAGATCTTAATCCCATTGAGAACTTGTGGTCAATCATCAAGAGACGGGTGGACAAACAAAAACCTACAAATTCTGACAAAATGCAAGCATTGATTGTGCAAGAATGGACTGCTATTAGTCAGGATTTGGTCCAGAAGTTGATTGAGAGCATGCCAGGGAGAATGGCAGAGGTCCTGAAACACTGCAAATATTGACTTGCTGCATTAACTCATTCTAACTGTCAATATAAGCTTTTGTTACTCATAATATGATTGCAATTATATTTCTGTATGTGATAAAAACATCTGACAAACACACATAAAAACCAGAGGGCAGCAGATCATGTGAAAATATAATATTTGTGTCATTCTCAAAACTTTTGGCCATGACTGTCTGTGTGACGCCGGAGCGCGGTTCCGGCCCCACACATGTCCCTGCGGCAGCACGGATCCGGCGACACCCTTCACCTGCCGGATCCGTGCTGCGCTAGAGTGAAAGAGGCCTTAGCCATACATCCACCTGCCACTTTCAGCTCAAGAAAATTTCTCCTATTCGCTCCTTCCTCACTCCTGAGTCAACTAATCTCCTAGTGCATGCCCTCATCATCTCCACCCTGGACTACTGCAACATTCTCATCTGTGGCCTCCCATCAAGCACTCTTGCACCCCTCCTATCTATTCTCAACTCTGTTGTCTGGTTAATCCACCTCTCCCCTCATTTCTCCTCTGCCTCCTCCCACTACCAATCCCTTCACTAGCCCTCCGTTGCCCATCGAATTCCATTTAAAATACTAACAACTACATATAAGGCCATCCACAACCAGTCCCTTCCTTACATCTCTGACCTGCTTTCCAGATACATTCCTACACATAATATCTGATCCTCACAGGAGCTACTTCTTTGTTCTCCTCTCATCTGCTCATCACACAATAAAGTACAAGTTTTGTTATGTGCCTCTCCCGTACTCTGGAACTCACTACCCCAATACATCCGGCTCTCCCCCAACATTCAAACCTTCAAAAGTAACCTGAAAACCCACCTCTTCAGAAAAGCCTACCACCTGCAATAAGCATCCTGCCACCACACAGCCAGATGAGCAGCCTTTACCCTCACCTACTGAGTTTTTCCCCCTTCCCTAGTAAATTGCAAGCTCTTGCTGGCACGGTCCTCCCCCCTCTGTTAATAGTTTCTTGTTTATTGTATTTGTATTTTTAAACTATGTATGCATAAATCTTCTTGATGTACAGAGCCATGAAATTACCCCTTCAATATCGAGCCACTTTTCACCTTGAGTCCCAGGCCAATTTTTGCAAAAGTGACATGTGGTAATCAAAAAATGTCTGTTTTAGCATAGTTTTTATTTTTTTTACGGCATTTACCTGGGGGTGGATCATATTTTTATAGAGCCAGTCGTTACGGACGCAGCAATACCTAAAATGCCTGTTTTTTGTTTGTTTTTTACATTTTTATACGTCTTTATTATGGGAAAGGGGTGGCTTTGGCTTTTTTTTTACTTGATACTTTTATTTTTTTACTTTTTATTTTTGTCCCACTATGGGACTTCAACTTTTCAGGGTTTTATCCCTGTATCTATGCAGTACAATACATGTATTGACAGTGTAGTACACTGACAGTTGCCTAGGAGACCCAGCCTGGGGCTGGATCTCCTATGCTTCCCTAGAAGGCAAGCCCTGATGCCTCTCCAAGGCATTGCACTGCCTTCTCAGCAATCGGGTCCCCATCACTGCAGCGCTGGGACCCGATGGAGATGTGGAGGGAGCCTGTAACCTCCACAAGCCTCATGTGTGACTGTGGCATACAAGGGGTTAATTTGCCGGCATCAGTGTATTCACAGATGCAGGCGTATATAGCAGGAACTCGACTATCAGTGACAGGCCTGTGCCCAATCAGCCCATCGTACCTGCATAATGTGGGACTGCAACGCCTTACAGGTACAGCGCTGGTATGCTACAGGTTTTCATATAATAATAATAATAATAATACGCTTCTCTGTGCTTAGTAATGGCGCTGGAAGAATACAGACATTGCTGATACACACAGGATCTTCTCCCTACCTGTTCTTGTGCAGTTCTCTGCAGACACTTCCTCACAGCAACATCCAGAAGAAGAGAACAGAGGAGAGAACTCCTCCTGTCTTTGTCAGCTCGTATCTGCAGGGTGAGGAGGGAGGATCCTGTGCACAGCATTTGTCTCTTTGCTGCCTGGAGAAGACAAAACCCTGCAGCTTCTCAGTTCAGTACCTGAGGCAGAGCCTCCAGCCCTGATGGTGATGGTAGAAGGGGTTCAACTTTGCTAAAAAATCCTGTAGGGCACACACAGGGCAGACAGCTCAGCCAGCAGATCGGGCAGTTCAGGGGGCGTGGCTTGTCGCTCCAACCAGCACAGCCGTCACAATAACGTTCCGTTCACAAAGGCAGACCTGCTCCTCCTGCTCAGGCTTGTGCACGGAACATCATCAGATCAGGGGGAAAAGCTGACATCACAGGTCATGTGACCCTCATATTTCTTATATGGCATTATTGTGTATTATTTGTTTTGCAGAGTGCTGTTGCATTTAAAAAAAAATTTTTTGCCTTTGTGTTTTCAGCCTTGGCGACGTGTACATGACCCTCTTTTTCTTTGCAGTTTGCATTGGAGGTGTGGCTGACTCCATTGGTCTTGCACTCCTAACTAGCCTGTCTGCCACATATGCTGATTTTAATTAGTGCAAGTATAAAGCTGTAGACTGCTCTCCTTGTATTCATTGGAAGCATTCTGGCACCAGGAATGGTAAGGTTTATAGTTGGCTCAGCATGCATGATGGACCTACATTTCTTGGATTTAAGGGTGCATTCACATCACCGTTAGGGCTTCCGTTCAGGCTTTCCGTTATAACATCGTTATAACGGAAAGAAACGGAATCCCTAGGACGGACATCAAAACGGACACCTTTAAGAGGCATTCCGTTTTGATCCGTCATAATAGAAGCCTATGGCCCTGCATAACGGATCCGTCTGGATGCCGTTATGCTGGACGGAAAACAAAGTCCTGTCGACAGGACTTTGTTTTCCGTCCAGCATAACGGCATCCAGACGGATCCGTTATGCAGGGCCATAGGCTTCTATTATGACGGATCAAAACGGAATGCCTCTTAAAGGTGTCCGTTTTGATGTCCGTCCTAGGGATTCCGTTTCTTTCCGTTATAACGATGTTATAACGGAAAGCCTGAACGGAAGCCCTAACGGTGATGTGAATGCACCCTAACAAAGTCAATTTTTGGCACGAAAAGTGGCAAATGGCAGAGTGGACCCAGCATGCATTTGGAACCTTCATTCCCTGTATTTTGTGGCGGCCAGTATGGCACCCAACAGGTAGTATTCAGTGTTAAGTTCCTGTCCTAGAGAGGTCGCCTTGACGCCGGTGGACAGGTACAAATAATTTTGTATAATATGTATTTGCTACAAATCTCATATTTATAAAACAAGCATAGTATTAGCACCAAAATATTTCTTATAATAATGGGATTATTGTATATTATTTGTTTTGCAGAGTGCTGTTGCATTGTTTTTTGTTTTGTTTTTTTGTCTTTGTGCTTTCAGCCATGGCAATGTGCACCTGTGCATTGGGATGTGCTGACTGACCCCCTTTTTCTTTGTAATGGGAATTGCCCACAGTAAACACGAAGTCAGGAAGATGGAGTTACAGAAATGGCCTAGCAGCCAGCGCTCCATTGTTTCCATGACTCCCATAGCAGTGAATAGGAGCTGTGCAAACAGCATAGCACAGTAAGCTACGCTGTAATTCAGAGTTACAGAAATCGCTTAGCTTGCTGTGCTATTTGCATAGCTACCCTTCACCATTATATGAGATGCAGAAACAGCAGAGTGCCAGCTTCTCAAGTGTTTTAATAAGTCCAGGTACCCGGGGTCAGCAATTGCTATGGGTTATTCCCATCGCAGTCAAGAAAGGCCAGGTTGGGACAAGCCTTTTAAGAGTACAAAATAAAGACTTTGTTTTCTTTTGATATGATACAACATGGTTTGTGGACTCTCTGACATAACACATTGTTATGCTATTATTCTAGAAGCCTTTGACCAAATTCCCAAATTCCTCAATAAATAGTAATGTAGCACCATCAAGTGTTCAAATATGAGAACTGCAGGCATGCTATTATTAGGTATAGAAAACGAATGCAAGTATTTTAAAATGCATTCTGAATTAAAGTGAATCTGTCAGCTCCAAAACTAGAGTAAGCGGTGTATAGTATAAGTGGTGCTGAGTCCCATAATGTCCTTTTTATCTTCATGCTCACTTGCATTCTGACGCTGTGCTCCTATGAACCAGCAGTAAAATGCATTGAGAGGACTCCTCCTTGAGTCCTCGCCTTTATGTGTGTGAGCAGAGGAGTCCTCTCAATGCCTTTTACTCCAGGTTTGTCAGAGCGCAGCATTGGAATGCAAGTGAGTATGAATATAAAAATGACATAATCGGACTCAGCATCACTTACACTATACACCGCTTACTCGAGTTTGGGGAGTGTTTATGAGCTGACAGATTCCCTTTAAAGAGACATTTAGGTTATATTAGGTTATTACCTACCTACAGCATAGGAGATAACAATCAGATTAGCAGGATTCCAACAGCTGGGACACCCATTGATTACAAGAACCCTGTACACCACAACATTCCCCCCAAAATGAATAGAGTGACAGGTCAAGCAAGTGCAGTGCTGCTACATTCATTTCTATTGGACTACCAGACTCTCATAGAGTCCCATAGACATGTATGGAGCAGCACCGCGTATGCTTGATCTGCTGCGTGAATCATTTCCAGGCAGGGGAGCACCCAGGAATTTTTTATAGGGGGGGTCCGAAAAGTAAAAAATGTGATGCACATAGCTTGCTGTGCCGATTTTTTCATCCCGCCCACTCCCTAAAGCTCCTCCTAAAACAGGAAATGCGGCGCGCTAAGCGCGCCACGCAACAGAGTAGGCACAACCCATTATTATAAGCCCCTCCCAAATATAATAGGCCACTCCCAACAAACACTGTACAGCTGAAATGATATTGTTGAGACCCGGCTCTACACATCATACGGAGAGGGGAGGACGTCTCCTGGCTGCACTGCCTGCTTCACATTATACAATAAACAACAGCAGGCTACATACAGCCAGGAAGCTCCTCCGCTCTCCTCCCCAGATCCTGCTCAAGGCAGAGGTGTAGCTAGGCTTTCCTGCACCCGGGGCAAGGATTCAAATTTGCGCCCCACGCCGTGTCCCGCTCCACCCAATCCATAGCTACACTCACCCAGTCCCACCTAAAATCTATCACAGGGTACACGGCGGTACCAATACACCTTATAAACGTGAAAAAAACAGCTGGTCCTACCTCATCCAGGGTATCGCTGGCGTCGTCGTGATGTCCGCTGGATCCGGATCAAGGTCCCTGTGGTGAGAGAAAAAAGAATAATCACATAAGGAAGGGATGGTGACTGTGTCTGGTAAATACCTAGCAGGGGGCGATGTAAGACCGAGCCAACCCAATGTATATCAGGGTAATCTAGGGCATTTCCCCTTACTGCTGCCACACAGTACTAATGCCCACCTTGTGGCCCCTTCACAATAGTTATGTCCTCTTTATGGCCCCTCAGAGTAGTTATGCCCACCTCTGTGCCCATCATAGTAGTTATGCCCATCTTTGTGCCCCTCACAGTACGTATGCCCAGTTTATACCCGCTCACTGTAGTTATGCCAGATTAATTATATTCCCCCTCACTGTAGTAATGTCACATTAGGTGCCCCCTCACTGTAGTAATGCCAGATTAATTATATGCCCCCTCACTGTAGTAATGCCAGATTAATTATATGCCCCCCTCTCAGTAGTAATGCCAGATTAATTATATGCCCCTCACTGTAGTAATGTGACATTAATATATGCTTCCTCACAGGTGCCCCTCACTGTAGTAATGTGATAGTAATATATGCTCCCTCACAGGTGCCCCCTCACTGTAGTCTTGCCCCCTTTTGCCTCCAGTCTTTATGAAATTAAAAAACAAACAAATACATACTTACCTGCTTCCCTGATGACGCGCTCCCTCACTTACATTGCGCCGCTGGCTGTGCCAGAGGCCCACTCCGGGGCTTTCAGCACTCCTCCCACAGCCAGCAGCGCGATGTGCCGCCTGCAGGGGGAGCGCTGGAGCTTGGAAGAACAGTGAAGCAGGGAGAGGAGAGGCCTCCCTGCTTTACTATGTAAATGAACCGCCGGCAGTCACAAGAACTGAGTGCGCCCCCCCTGCCTCTGCACCCGGGGCACATGCCCCGCCTGCCCCCCCCTCGCTACGCCCCTGCTCAAGGCCTGTGGTTCCCCCCACCATCTGCCACCCGCCTGTGGCCTGCTGCCCCCTTTGGTTATTCTCACCCAGCTCTGAATCCTCCTTCTGCAAATGGCAGGGGGAGGAGCCAGAGCATCTCCTCTCCTACATAGTGCCACATACCTCTTATATCCAGTGATGTCTCTTCTGATGTAGACATTCTCTTTCCTCATCTTCTCCATTCGGACCAGACCTCAATGATGATTTTTCAGCTATCTCTAGTCTCTGCAGAGATTGACAAACAGATATTGGTTTCCCACATTTCCATCATCTTCACATCTTCTGAACACCTCATCCTGCCACCCCCAATACTGTGCCCGCTGTGCTCCCCCATACTATACTGCAGAAACTGTCCCCTGAAAAATACTACTGCCACACAGATAGTGCCCCTTCAATAATTATTGGCACACAGTGCTCTAAAAAATAACTGCCCCTATAGTGCAACCCCCCCCCCCCCAGGTGACAAATTGCCAGGTGCCCCCTAAATGTAGCATCTGTTAAGATCTATTAAAAACAAAAAAAACACTAATACTTACCTCCATTAGCAGCGTGTCTGTGTCCCTGCTGTGTGCTGCTCGGCTCAGACGGAGCGATGATAATGACGTCATTGCGCCACCTGAGCCGGCCTCTGATGCATACAGCATAACTATGTACATGCTACTCTATTCTTGCTGTCTATCATTGGAGAAATGACTGACAGGGCCACCAAACACACATATAAACATAGCTTAAATCTTCATAAACCTTAGCAGTCCCCAAAATAGCTGTGTAGAAATCTGATTTATTTACTGTGACAGATATTTTAATTCTGGTAGATGAAGTAACCTGTGGAAACAGATCATGCCAAGCAATGATTAATAGAATGCTAAACATTGTGCGATAACTGAGATCACACTGCCCTCTTGTGTTAGACACTTGCATCTCTAGCTATCTCTACAAATAAGTTACTGTGTAATGTGTTCCCATCCTGCACCAAAAACCTATAACGTGAATCAGTACTTCCAGCTCCATACATCGAGTTACAGCACTGTGATCATATGGGCACAGAGCTTGTACCTGCACACAGGGGTACACCACCAATGAGGCCAGGTGAGGCAATTGCCTTAGGCAGCACCAGGTAGGGGCAAGAGGTGGTCAGCAGAAGGGCCATGGGTAATAAGCATTTTTATTGTGGCAAAAGGGTTAGGTTAAGAAACTGACATTTGGGTGGGCTGTTTTAGTTTTTGCCTCAGGCAGCAGAAAGGCTAGGTGCACCCCTGCCTGAACAATCACGTACAGGGGGACAGCAGTGATTCTCTACAAAAAAGGCTGGTGTGACATAAAACTCATATCCCAGCTGTTTAGCCCTTTGCCCTCCATTCTAATCACAAGCCCCAATTTTACCAGACCCCCATGGACCTAACACAGGTTTCCTGGTAGCCAGTAATGCATTTGAATACATTTAACATTACCCCCTCCACCATATGGTTAATAAGTCCCTGAGAGGGGTCTGGAGTGAAAGAACCGTAGGCTATTATGGCCAAGTGATAAAGTCCAGTCTAGAATAGTGTATCTTCCATGTACCTTATCACTTGGCTATAATAACCTGCCCCTCCCTCCACCACCTCCATCACACATACAGGATACAGTACCAGGTAAATAATATCATTCCCTCCTTCCAGACAGGAAGGAGTGTGAGAGGGGAGAACTACAACCCCCAGCCAGGGGTGGATTGGCCATAGACCTTACAGGTAGATTTCCCGGTGGGCTAATGCCCAGTGGGCCACCCAAGTCCTACTCGTGGCCGGCCAGTGGAAGTTTTTGGGGATGTATTTTGTGCTGCTAGCAGTATTTTGTGATGGACTGTGGTATTTGGCTCTTTTGGGGTACTATAATGTGCCGCAATATGGTATTGCTGGCCCTGCCTTTCATTAATTTGGACCCAACTCCAAAACAGGGCCACTTTTAGTATTTTATCCTTTATATTCCCAGTTCGTCCCTGCCCCCAGCATTACTATTGACTGTCAAAAGAATTACCGGCATCAGCAATTAGAAATAGAACTAACCATCCCATTTCTTCCCCTATTGCCAGAGGAGGAATAAGGAAGAGAGGAGCAGGAGAAAATGAGAGCTAGATAGGCTAGTGAAGAGACAGGGAGCACATCTCTCAGCTCCTGCTTCATAGGCCCTTAGGACCAGAAATTGGGTTGTCTGTGAGGAACACTGCTCCAGAGAGATAGAAATGTCCAAGGGCTGCAGAAACCAATCAAATCTATGGAGTTACCGTCAGCAGAGTAACCAGCTACCACAGCTTTACAGACTCTGCTGCAAGGTGAGGTTATCCTCACCCAGCTCTGAATCCTCCTTCTGCAAATGGCAGGGGGAGGAGCCAGAGCATCTCCTCTTCTACATAGTGCCACATACCTCTTACATCCAGTGATGTCTCCTCTGATGTAG
>ONZH01023763.1:0-252485 GCA_900303285.1 Rhinella marina | reverse complement strand
CTTCTTCTGCCAGCCCTTCCTGCGACCATGTTCCTGTATAGTCATATTGCCTGCTCTGTCATTGAAAGCGAAGAAGGCGGATGGCAGAGGAAGCAGGAGGACCTAGGGTGCACAGAGGCGGGCTTGGGTCAGCCCGATGCCACTTAACATGTTTATTTGCATATGGAGTAATAGTTTTCCCAGAATAAAGCAAGAAAACACTTAGTGAAATTATCATTACATCAGCTGAGCTAGCCCTACAAGGCTTTGTGCCTGGTCTAACAGAAATTTACATTCCTGCTGGTAATGTACAACACTGCGGATTTGCGGCTTGCACAAATCAACAACTGAACTCGCGGCTAATCAGTCATGTGGACCCTGGCCTAAGGGTTTCCATTCATATCAGAGAGCTGGGCAGAAAGCAACTTCAAAAATCAGAAACAGGTGCTAAAACAAGAAGAAATTAAGTTTTAATAAGACAGTAAAGCAAAATCTTCAAGAGAAAAAAGAAATATGCCTCAATTATGGCTAAATTCCGGATTACTGTAATTTCTTGGATATTCCAAGCCAAATATTTTATAGTCCGTTTATCAAATTGAATTACTAAAATGTATTGCTGAACAAGAATAAATTTATTTCAAATAGTCTAAAAGATGGAAGAAAAAGTCCAGTGCATGCACTTTATTTTATACTGCGTTCTGCATGAACATGAAGGACATGATCATGAAGTCACAATGTAACTTCTTAGCATTTCTTGTTAGGGTACTGCCACATGGGTGGGTTTCCTGATGCAGTTTTGGAAGGCAAAACCAGGAATAATTTCAAAAAGTCGTATCTGTCCTTTATATTTTCCTCCATTTATGATCCATTACTGATTTTGGCTTCCAAAACTGCACCAGGATACCTGAATGTGTGGCTGTACCCTTACATTACTACAACAAGGTTTCCCAATCCTAAAGATGACATAAGCTTAGATCCAGTGCATAGCATGAATTGACCGGGCCCCACAGCATTTTTTTTGAAAGCCAGGGTCCCCTAATGCAGACCTCACACTAGATCAAAAAGAAAATACCTCACACACTGTGACCTGACATTGCACAGGACATAATGCATTCCTACAAGCACCACGTCCCGTCCTGTAGCTGTGCGTTGCCAGGACTTAATGTAGCACAGGTGCCTGAGAGAAGATAGGAGCGGTGGTAACACCAGTGCTAGCACTAGGCCAGGGCGTGGAGTCGTAAGCCAAAGCCTCCGGACTCCCACTGCTCAATTTCCCCTCACCCCGACTCAGACTCCCGACTCCCTCATACATGGAGCATGTTTAAGTGATAACTTTAAACAAATTTGCACAAAATCAATAGTACAGATAAGTCATGAAAAAACAGTTTGTAATCTATCAGGCTTCTCTGGGTACAGCTCACTTAGGGCCTAATCAGAGGCGTAGCATAGAGGTTCAGCACATGGGGGGCGAAACATACTTGAGTGGGCCCCCCACTTATTGGCTTCCCAAACGCACGTTTCCAACTTTACAGGCACATACTACTAGTTGTGGTTATAAATACTGTATTAGCAAGATGACTATATAAACTGCTAGATCATCTATGCTGTTAAGTACAGTACAATAGACTTTCTACATACCCTAGTCTAAATACTCTAACACATAATGCAGTAAAATATAGGATTAATAGGAGTAAAAAGGGGACTCCTATGTTAAAGGAAACCTGTCCCCAGCTTTTACATCACTAAACTAACAGTCCCTTGCCCCCATCAGACCTCAGATCGGCTTAATGTGCCCCCATCAGACCTCAGATCAGCGTATTGTGCCCCCAGCAGACCTCAGATCAGCAGAATATGCCCCCATCAGACCTCAGATCAGCAGAATGTGCACCCATCAGACCTCAGATCAGCCAGAATTGTGCACCCAGCAGACCTCAGATCAGCAGAATGTGCCCCCATCAGACCTCAGATCAGCAGAATGTGCCCCATCAGACCTCAGATCAGCAGAATGTGCCCCCATCAGACCTCAGATCAACTGAATGTGCCCCCATCACACCTCAGATCAGCAGAATGTGCCCCCATCAGACCTCAGATCAGCAGAATGTTCCCCCATCAGACCTCAGATCGGCTTAATCTGCCCCATCAGACCTCAGATCGGCTTAATGTGCCCCCATCAGACCTCAGATCAGCGTATAGTGCCCCCATCAGACTCAGATCGGCTTAATGTGCCCCATCAGACCTCAGATCGGCTTAATGTGCCCCCATCAGACCTCAGATCAGCAGAATGTTCCCCATCAGACCTCAATCGCCTGATTGTACTAAGGCCATCCCTGCTGGGCCCCCCAGAGGTATTGGGCCCGGAGCATCACCTCCCCTGCCCCCCCATCCCCCAGTAGCTACGCCTCTGGGCCTGATGTATGAAAACTGTCTAGGTCTAAGACTTTTTTTGTTGCCCATAGCAACCAATCAGAACTCCCCTTTCATTTCTCCAGAGCATTATATGAAATGAAAGGTAAGCTCTGATTGGTTGCTATGGGCAACAAAGAAACTTCTACACCTAGACAGTTTTCATACATAAGGGCCCTAGGTGTTTTACATCAGCAGATAGAAGCCATGAGAGCAGCTAACCTCTCCAAACATGAGCTCAGAGGAAACATAAAGCATCAGAGAGAACATGCACTGGACATAAAGGGCAGCACACAGTCATCTCAACTAAAAGCCTAAATCCTTAGATCAGGAATAGAACAGACATTTATAGGACATTTCATCATTTTCACAAATTCTTATAAAAATATATTCAGCACTTATTGCACTGAACTAAATGTACTAATTCATTATATATTTTAGGAGTCGGAGTCGGTCCATTTTATACCGACTCTGACTCCACCAAAATGGTGAACGACTCTGACTCCGACTCCACGACTCCGAAGCCCTGGGACTAGGAGCACTATACTTACTGCTCCTTGGGCCCTAAAAATAAATCCATTTGTCCTCCCCCTGGGCCCTTTCCTGAGTTCAGGCCCCATAGCAGCTGTTTCTCCTGCTTCCATTATAGATACGCCCCTGCTTTGACTGGTTGTCTAAAGCTGCACCAGATTTATCACAGGGATGACAGGGATGCTGGATGACAGAGATGCTGGATAGACACATTTCTCTATACAAACTTGTTTGGCTTAGTTTGAGACAGAATTTTCTCCAGAATTGTGGATAGATTTTGGAGCTAAATGTTGTATGTTAGGCCATGCCCTTTCCCAATGAAGCCATGCCCATTTCTCCTGAATTCATGTTTCCTTGCCGGACTAGGCTCAGATAATTTCTCCAAACCTAGGTGCAACAAATTGTGCCACATTTTGGCACAATTTACACCAGATTCTAGGTGAACTCATATTAGTAAATGTGGGCCACTGTCACTATCGGTTACTATTAGCTGTGTCCTATAGCATGTCACTTGTACGTTTACTGTAACTGCTGGACTTCTCTATGCAGATATTTTATGCTTCGTTGGTTATCACAACTAAATATGCACTGTGATAAACTGGAAAGATAAACCGGAAGAAGAGCCACACTTACCAGATAGTTAATTTGGTCCTGGGGCTGTGGGAGAGAAGAACTTTCCTGACTGAGCCTGTTAAATCAATAGAGCGGGTCCATTTATGGTGCCGCTTTATTGATGATATTTTAATTATTTGGCAGGGATCTGTGGATGAACTGAAGGAATTTATGGAAATTGTGAACAGGAATGATCTGAATATCAGATTAACTTATAAGGCGGGCAGAACGGACATGGACTTCTTGGATCTTAGGTTGGAAGTTGATAATGATGGTTATATTCAGACCGACTTGCACAGAAAGAAAACATCCGTTAACAACCTATTATATGCCACCTCTTCCCACCCTCGAAGATTGATCTCGAGTATCCCGATTGGGCAATTTCTTCGAGCTAAGAGGATCTGCTCCAAGGAGAGCGACTTTGAGATACAAACTAGGGATTTACGTGATCGATTTCAGAATAGGGGATACAACGAAAGATCCATCAGACAGGGTTATTTGAGAGCAAAAAACGTGAATCGTGATCAATTGATTTATTCATCTAGTAAGGAGAGGACCGCAGTGGACAGTGAAGTAGTGAGATTTATCACAACATATAACCAAGGTCACACAGATGTGAGATTAATCATAACTATATATTGGGGGATCTTACGATCAGACGATGTCTTGAAACCTTACTTACCCACATTACCGGCCATCACCTTTAGGAAGGAAAAGAATTTAAAGGATATACTAACAAAGAGCCATTATGTGGGAATGAGACCCGAACGGGCCTTTGGTTCCAGAGGCCTGAAGTGGTGTTGTCGACCATGTGGAGACTGTGTGGCCTGTCCAAATATAACACGTGCTACTACATTCATGGACTCAAGGGGTAAGAAAGAATTTTCTATTCTACAATTGATTTCTTGTAACACTACAGGAGTTATTTATGTTGCGAGCTGTCCCTGTGATCTAACTAGGGAACCACTAGGGAACTCAAAAGAAGAACCAGGGAACATGTTTTGGGCATTTACGCAGCCAAAGAAGAACAAGATATAAATAATTTGAAGACAATTCCCTGCCACTTTAAGCTGTATCATGACTGCAATGGAGCCCTCCTGAAGGTGACAGGAATCGACAAGATCATGGTCAACATTCGAGGAGGCAAATGGAAACAACTGTTAGCCCAGAAAGAGGTACGTTGGATGGTGACTCTGAACACCGTAGCCCCCCATGGCTTAAATGAAAGCCTTTGTTTTGCTCCTTTTTTGTAATTTGAACTGGGATTGGCTCACACATGGTTGGCTTTCTGTCTCAGGTCTTGGTAAGTGTATGGTATATGTTTTTAATTTTAATTTTATTTTCAGTTTAGGATTGGTATATAATTATTTATACTCATCTTTTTTCTTGAAGCTCCCCCATTGGTTTCCTATCCGGTGGTCATAAGGGTTTGGCTATTGATGACTGTGTGTGTCTTTTTTAGATATCAAGTGTCCGATATATTGCTACTATCTTTCGAAATTGTGATGTGATTCCCTAACCCCTGACGACGAGCATATAAATGGGACGAGATGACCATCTTGAAGAAAAGTAAATGGATTAGAATTATCGGGATCTGTGTTAAGTTCAACTGGATCTGAGGCTGACAACCAGAGATTCCATATATCAACATCATGGGATTTATTGGGAATTACCGGGAGGCGACATGTTACATAGTAACATAGTTTGTAAGGCCGAAAAAAGACATCTGTCCATCCAGTTCAGCCTGGATTATTATTTGCAATCTGGAAGAAGTTGTTTAGTGAATATTATGAATTATTAGTTATGTAGGGACAATTATGATGATTGGACACTGGGTTTTTTGAGCAACATTATTTGGTATTTTTTTGTTTTGGCACTTTGCACTTTATGTTATTCACGTGCATGTGTGGCACTTACTCACTTCTCACATTTATTATGAACTGAATATATATCTTTAGGTAAACATATTTTTATTTATTAGATAATATTATGTGTTATTACATGACTTATTATGTTTTTAATTTGGCTGGTGTTGATTACAGTTATGGGTTTGATATGAGCATTTTTTGTATATTTTATTGTCCCCTTGAGATTTACGCGGATGCGTTTCAGCTTGGAACGCATGGCCATCTTAGCAGGCTGTGTTCCACCTGGATACGTACCTTGAGTCCGGATATGGGAGGGTTGCTGGAGTGCACTCTGTACTTCCGGTTGCGTTCCAGCGTGACACGCATCGGAAATTCCGGTTTGTCTCTTCCGGATCGCATCGGTGTACTCACCTTAGTTTGCCTTTTTACATTCTCTGTGAAGATGAGTCTGAGAGTCTCTGGTATCTTAGAATTGATTTGGGTCTTCTTCTTATTCATTTAGATAGTGGATACATTATATATTTAATAAAGGTCACTGCAGTGACGTCATTTCCGGTTTGCCTAATTCCAGTTCCGATCGTCTGGCGTGGGATGGATTGATACCCATTCATCCACGTGGGATGGATTGATACCCAGGTGATAGAGATTGGGGGTAGTTAGGTGGGTATTTATAGATTGTTTGGTGGCCTAGAGTTATTCCCCCTGAAGCGATAAGGCGAAACGTGCGTCGAGGATCAATGTGCCACGGTCGGGTAACTTGAATCTGGTTTTCACTATTATTCATGTCAGATCTTATGTAATAACTTGCATTGCCATATTGGATCTTATTCTGTAATGTATTACCACTTCCGTGGCTACGTTGTGTGGCCAAATACCATATACTTGGCCTGTTCACCATAATCATTATTTAAACTGTGATATTTTATTTGAATTTTAACTTATGAGCAAATAAAGTTTATATATTTCTATATTGTTGTATTGAGGGCTTTCTTGTCTGAGGTGATGTTTGATTAGGGTTTGCGTGTCAGCCCCTAATCGTATAGTTGTCCTATTTTGCACACGTGAGTTGACTTACCAGATAGTGTTAGGTTTCTCAGGCGCCACACTGAGATCAGTGTAGATCAGTCCGATGTGGACTATACATGGTTAGAAATTACAGTAAAAGCTTGTGCAACACGTTTTGTCGGACTTGGGCAGACTTCATCAGGCACAGCCCCAAGACTCCACAGCACTCTGACTTTCGCATACTCTACATTGGCCATGTTGTGTTAGGATCAGGAACGGTGTCCTAAGAAGTAAACTGTTACACAGTAACATAGTAACATAGTTTATAAGGCTGAAAAAAGACATCTGTCCATCCAGTTCAGCCTGTTTTCCTACAAGTTGATCCAGAGGAAGGCAAAAAACCCCTGTGAGGTAGAAGCCAATTTTCCCCACTTTAGGGGAAAAAAATTTCTTCCCGACTCCAATCAGGCAATCAGAATAACTCCCTGGATCAATGACCCATCCCTGGTAATTATAGCCTCTAATATTGTTACCCTCCAGAAATACATCCAGGCCCCTCGAACTCTTTTAGTGATTTCACCATCACCACCTCCTCAGGCAGAGAGTTCCATAGTCTTACTGCTCTTACCGTAAAGAATCCTCTTCTATGTTTGTGTACAAACTGTTAGTTATTTATTTACTTTATTTATTTGTTTATTTTACTCACTTATATAGCGCTGACATATTCCACAGCGCTTGACAGACATTTACATCATCATCCACAGCAATAAGTGCTGAGCTCAGCATAAACTCAGATTCATATTCTAATGTCTTCTGCTGCACTAAAAATGAGGCTGATGTTCTTCTATTTAACCGAGGGTGAAGACGCTCAGAATTAGTGAAAAGGGAGCAAAGTCATAAGCTATTTTCTTAGGTAGCAGTTGCAATTATTGTGATACTGTTTTCATGGCAATCATTGCATCATCACAGCTAAAATCTCACAGAGATTAATGTTTTTCATGATCAGTAGCAGGAAGAAAAAACACAGCGTATCCTGTGCTCATAAAACAATAAATTAATACAAGTATGCAGCAGTACACAAATCGTAGGAAAATCAGAAATCAGTATGTTTTCTGCTGCTCATTTTATTTTTGAGTAACATTAAAGGGATTTTGTAACTTTTTAGAAAGGGAGCAGAATGGGTTACAAAGTAAAAGCATTTCTCGCTGTTCCCCTGCTGCTGGCGTTGTGATGTTTAAGGGTCTTCATTGGTCTCTATATACTGATCTCATCTTAAAGAGGACCTTTCATCACTCCTGACATGCCTGGTTTAATAGCTTCATGCATTCCCCATGAAATAACAATTCTGGAACATCTATTCTTATGTCTCTATGTTGTGTCATTCCTTTATTATTTCTACTAGAAGTAATGAATGAATTGCTAGCAGTCTGCAGTAAGGGTACAGAGGGGTGGAAACAAGTTGGGGGTGTGTACCTGCAAGTCTTAAAATGGCAGCTCTGATTGGATAGAGTGAGACTGTGCTGGGACACAACCCAACTGGTTACCGCCCCTCTGTACCCTTACTGCAGACTGCTAGCAATTTATTCATAACTTCTATTGCATTTACAGCTGCTGCTGAGTTTTCATTTAAAAAGTTTGTATCACTTCAGTAAATATCATTAATCATGTATATAAAGTTACTACAAGGCACTTGTGTATTGTGATTGTCCATATTGCCTTCATTGCTGGCTTGATTCATTTCTACATCACATTGTACACTGCTCTTTTCTATAGTTACGACCACCCTACAATGCATCAGTGGTGGTCGTGCTTACACACTATAGAAAAAAAGCACCAGTCTATGTGCGCTCCCACGGTCCCAGCCGCCAGAGAGGCAGGCACTTTTTCCATATAGTGCACAAGCATGACCACCGCTGATGGATTACTGGGTGGTCATAACCATGGAAACAAGCAGTGTATGATGCGATGGAAAAATGAATCAAGCCAGTAAAGGAGGTAATATGGACAATCACAATACATTAGTAAGTGCCTTGTGCTTTCTCTACATAATAAATGCCATTTGCTGAAGTTAGACATCCCCTTTAACTCAGACGCCTTTAATATGCACCGATGAAGGTTTATCTAGAGAGTCAGGTAGTCTATGAATTCCTCGTTCATATTTTTTAAGCAGCTGTGCACACAAAAGACATACTTGAAATGGAAAGTGTGCAGAGGAGTGTGACCAAAGTAAAGAAGAGAATGGGAGAATATAATGAAAAACCTGAATGGTACAGTGACTTTCTGTCAAATTTGCTGGAAAAAAACATAGTGAGCGTGCTGCGCTAATATTTCCAGTAAAGTGACTGACATTTGACAGAACAGAAATGGAAATGAGGATACAGATGTCAACTTAGCCTGATCTGTCTAATGATCTTTTGATACCTGGAACTGCAACCGTGATAACTACTTGTAGAGGAATGACGATTTCACCATCATCTACAGGGATTCTTTACTGTAAGAGCAGTGAGACTTTGGAATTCTCCGTCAAAAGATGTAGTGATGGTTGATTCATTAATCTGAATGGGTGATTTGGATGCTTTGCTTAAATGATATGTTATGTGTGCAAAATTTCGGGAGATGGGTCATTGAATTCTGAAGTATATTTGAAGTAAAGAAGTAGATTTCATCCGAATATAACATTTTGGAGCCTACATCATTTTTAAATTCCTCTGGATCATCTTTATGTATTTTGCGGCCCATAAAACACAGATCCGCAAAAAAAAATGATGACATCAGTGTAATGTGTTGCATCTGTTTTTTTGTTTTTTTTAAGATCCATTGTAACAATGTCTGTCCTTGTCCACAAATGGACAAGAATAGGACATGTTTTTTGTGGAACAGACATGCAGACGTATGGAAATGGAATGCACTCAGTCATTTAAGGTTTTTTCAAGACCCATTGAAATGAATGGTTCCGTATACGGACCTGTAAAAAAAAAAATGGAATGGAAACGGAAGAAAAATACGTTTGTGCGGATGAGCCCTAAGACTGTAAAAACTTGATGGACCTGTGTCTTTTTTCAGCCTTAGTGCTTGTGCACACAAACGTATTTTGTTTCCATGTCCGTTCCATTTTTTCGCGGCTCATATGTGGAACCATTCACTTCAATGAGGCCGAAAAAAATGGAAATGACTCAGTGTGCATTCTGTTTGTCTGTTCTGCAAAGAATAGAACATGTCCTATTATTGTCCATATTACAGACAAGGATAGGACTATTCTATTAGGGGCCAGCTGTTCTGTTCCTCAAAATATGGAATGCACACGGATGTCATCTGTATATTTTGCAGATCCGTTTTTTGCAGACCGCAAACTACATAGGGTCGTGTGCATGAGCCCTTACTATGTTACCTCTTGACAAGTCAGCTGTTGGACATGAAGGCTTCCACTTTATATTCCTGCATAGATGCTCTCTTCTGTCCATGTTGGTTACTTTATGAAAAATACATACATATGACCTGTCCTTTTTAAAGTAAGGAATCTATCAGAAACTCAAACTAAACGTTACATGCGGAATGGCCCAGAATGAGCACATTTATCTCGGATGACTGTCTTAGAAGGACCACGGCACATTTATATATGAATATTGTTGGGATACCTGCTGATTTGCTTACAACGTGCCTTGTGAAGCTGCTCTGACTCAATAACTATGCAGCAAAGGTTGAGGTTCATGAGACAATTCGGCTGTGCTTATCTATACAGTGCTACTTACTCCTGAAATCTTGTTCGACAGGTCACCTCAACAGATCAGGCATGAAGAATCCAGATGAGGTTTATTTCAGGCTGAATATGCACAAAACAGCAGATAGAAAGATGATTTTTGCCAGAGTTCAGCAGAACATGTGGACTGTACAAAGCATATATGTAAAATGGCTGCCACTATAGGGAGAAAGGAGGAGCTGAATTACACCAGAGCCTGTCTACACTGAGATCACAGGGACAAACTAAAACAGCAAACACACTACAGTAACAGCGATAAGGTTTTATTATGGGCAGTGGGTGTGGAACCACCGCACCAGGGAACTGGTTTGACTTTGGGCTAGATCTAAGGGCGTTATTCTGGCAGTCCACTGGTTTTCACTCATTAACTTCTATACAGAAATCTGGACTTTGCTACAGAGGACCTACCAGGCATCTACCTCTTGGAATAGCCCTGGTGTGGTTGGCAGCCGATCATGGGGCTTCAGAGATACTTGTAGTTAGGTAACAGGCCAAGGTCAAGGCAGGAAGTGTATGTGTGAATCCATGAAACTAGTCAGAGGTTAGGGTAGGCAGAAAAGGGTCAATACAGTAAACGGGCTAAGGTCAGGTCAGCCAGCGGAGGGTCGGTTGGTAGACAGGCAGAGGTCAGTACACGGGTATAAAAAAAAACACAGCACACCATAACTTGGTACTAGCATGCTAGAAAACATAAAGCACATGCACCCTCCCCTAGGGGAAGTTGCCTTAAATAACCTGAAGTGTCCAGCCATTGGCTGGGGCAAACTAGGACAAGCACTAGCCCTTTAAGAATCATGGAGCACATGTGCTCTAAGGGCAGTGCAGGAGGACCTAGTGGGTTCAGCCTGCAGTGGGACAATCAGCAAGGGATGTTGTGCCTTCCTCTGCCTGCCAGCAGCGGTCCCAGACCACCGGTAAAGCAATAGATGGGTCAGGGTAAGTGACGTGGTGCCCATGCTCAACTGAAGCGCCTGTACCCACCAGCTACTTTATATGAAACCATGAAGACATGGGACATGACTAAGCCCCCCACCAACAAATCATAGTTTTAGGGGGCACCATATAGGCCTGCTGTGCACATATACCTCAATGTATGCAATGCTCTATGGACCTACAGCATTTCCATACAGCTTGGTCCACTCTGATGAGGTCCAAATTTCAGTTGTGTCTGTCAGTGGTCATTGTGGACCAGTATATTCTAGGTCCATGTAGCAGTAATTAGAACAGATTGAGGGGCTCCTCCATCCCCTTTTCATCCTTACCATCCAATTATCAGCTGGAATCTCCCATCTGTGTGATCAGGTTATATTACAACTTGCTCCAGTGCCTGATATGCAGTTGCCAAGAGGAAATAGCCCTAAAATGGTCCTATAATGTTTACTGTTGCATGTCAGGCATATAAAACCTATTAATATGTAACCGTTTCTTTTGACAACAGTCCATCCGGGCAGAAGAATGTTTTGTAAATACTATTCCCATTATCACAGTTGTGATGGACGCAGTCCCTGGTCCTTTACTAAATATTTATCATGGCTCCTGTTTTACTGGTCTGGTGGAAGACACGAAGATCTCTCGTCACTGTCCACGTCTCCAGTTACACTTTATGAGATTTTTTTTATTTCACCTTTTTGTTTTACTATGTTTCGTGTGAAGGAGTCATTCTACACTCACCGGCCACTTTATTAGGTACACCTGTCCAACTGCTCGTTAACACTTAATTTCTAATCAGCCAATCACATGGCGGCAACTCAGTGCATTTAGGCATGTAGACATGGTCAAGACAATCTCCTGCAGTTCAAACCGAGCATCAGTATGGGGAAGAAAGGTGATTTGAGTGCCTTTGAACGTGGCATGGTTGTTGGTGCCAGAAGGGCTGGTCTGAGTATTTCAGAAACTGCTGATCTACTGGGATTTTCACGCACAACCATCTCTAGGGTTTACAGAGAATGGTCCGAAAAAGAAAAAACATCCAGTGAGCGGCAGTTCTGTGGGCGGAAATGCCTTGTTGATGCCAGAGGTCAGAGGAGAATGGGCAGACTGGTTCGAGCTGATAGAAAGGCAACAGTGACTCAAATTGCCACCCGTTACAACCAAGGTAGGCAGAAGAGCATCTCTGAACGCACAGTACGTCGAACTTTGAGGCAGATGGGCTACAGCAGCAGAAGACCACACCGGGTGCCACTCCTTTCAGCTAAGAACAGGAAACTGAGGCTACAATTTGCACAAGCTCATCAAAATTGGACAGTAGAAGATTGGAAAAACGTTGCCTGGTCTGATGAGTCTCGATTTCTGCTGCGACATTCGGATGGTAGGGTCAGAATTTGGCGTCAACAACATGAAAGCATGGATCCATCCTGCCTTGTATCAACGGTTCAAGCTGGTGGTGGTGGTGTCATGGTGTGGTGAATATTTTCTTGGCACTCTTTGGGCCCCTTGGTACCAATTGAGCATCGTTGCAACGCCACAGCCTACCTGAGTATTGTTGCTGACCATGTCCATCCCTTTATGACCACAATGTACCCAACATCTTATGGCTACTTTCAGCAGGATAATGCGCCATGTCATAAAGCTGGAATCATCTCAGACTGGTTTCTTGAACATGACAATGAGTTCACTGTACTCAAATGGCCTCCACAGTCACCAGATCTCAATCCAATAGAGCATCTTTGGGATGTGGTGGAACGGGAGATTTGCATCATGGATGTGCAGCCGACAAATCTGCGGCAACTGTGTGATGCCATCATGTCAATATGGACCAAAATCTCTGAGGAATGCTTCTAGCACCTTGTTGAATCTATGCCACGAAGAATTGAGGCAGTTCTGAAGGCAAAAGGGGGTCCAACCCGTTACTAGCATGGTGTACCTAATAAAGTGGCCGGTGAGTGTATAAGGTCATACAAATAAGATATTGACTGTATAATGTATTCAGGAAACTGCTGGATGATTCATGGGATCCTGTTAAGTATTAACAAGGCTGGAGGGAAAAGTCTGAGGCAGAATATGCGACATCGGCAGAACCAGCCAATGTCAGCGGGACCGGCCAACTCCCCCCATTATGTTCTCCAGCAGAGAATTCAGTAAGGCTACATGCACACGACCGTATGTATTTTGTGGTCCGAAAAATGCAGATCCGCAAAAAATACGGATGACGTCCATGTGAAATCCGTTTTGCATCAATTTTTTTTTGAGGATCCATTGTAACAATGCTGATGCTTTTCCCCAAAAAGGACAAGAATAGGACATGCGCTATATGTTTTGCAGGGTTACGGAATGGACATATGGATGCGGACAGCAAATGGTGGTGTGCTATCTGTATTTCTTGTGGACCCATTGAAATGGATGGGACCACATCCTATCTGCAAAAAAAAAAAAAAAACAGAATGGACATGGAAACAAAATCTGTTTGTGTGCATGAGGCCTAAAAGGAATTCCTACCAAATTTTGGAATGATGGGGCCTCAGGGCTAAATAAAATGAAGCAGCCCCTTTAAGTGTTCTCTAATACAAAAGTGCTCTGATCAGACACTGCATTTGTCATTGCAACACATTCACATTTAGGCCTCGTCCACATTTCCATGTCAGTGACACGTCCATGAAAAAAACGTACGTGTTTCATCCGTGAAGGATCTGTGGTTGGTCCGTGTTTCCGTTTTTACCATCCGTGTGGCATCCCTGTTTCACTGACGTTGCTCAGCTGAAAATTGATTTCCAAAGAATCTCCTATTAGTCATCAGTGAAAAACGGACGCATCACAGACACAACACGGATATGTGTCAGTGATTTTCACGGACCCATAGACTTCAATGGGCGTGCTTGGTCCACATCACGGATCAGTGCATGTCTCGGTGATTTTTTTACTGACCCACAGTCAGTAAACAAATACTGAAATGTGAACAGATACATTTAAATCAATGGGTACGTGTGCTGTCCGTGAAAAATGTGGACTGCACACGTCAGTGAAAAACGGAAATGTGGACGAGGCCTTAAAAAGGACCTGTCACCATGCCTGAAAATCTGTTTTAGTATATATTTGTTCCCCTGGAAATTACAGTTCTGGAGCTTCTTTTCTTAGTAGTGCCATTCTTCTGTTATTACTTTTAGAAATGTATGGCTAATTAATAACTGGGAGTTACCATTCCTCTTGTCAGAGTCTGACATTGGCAGAATTGATTAGACCAGGGATGCTCAACCTGCGGCCTTCCAGCTGTTGTAAAACTATAACTTCCACCATGCCCGGCTGTAGGCTGACAGCTGTAGGCAGACTGGGCATTCTGGGAGTTGTAGTTTTGCAATGGCTCGAGGGCCACAGGTTGAGCATCCCTGGATTGTCAGACTGATTAGGAACATTCCCCTCCCCCAGCTGGTAACAACTAATTGCCAATTTATTCATATATTTCTAGAAGGAATAACAGAGGAATGGTACAAATCAGAGTCCTAAGAAGAGATGCTCCTGAATTGCTATTTCATGGGGAATACAGTTACTTACTAAAACAGACATGTCAGGAGGGCTGACAGATCCTCTTGAAGTGAATAGGGCTGTTCCTATATGGATCAGGTGTTGAGTGTGTTGCTGTATAGGATAATTTGCTTAGCGCTATAGCGCCTTTCAATCTAGGGATAAAGGCTGGGGCTACCTGGTGACTTTGGAAGCAATACATGTCGAACGACCAAAGATCGTAGTGCAGCGCAGCCTGAATCACAAGTAATGAAAGTGAATGGGGGTTTTGTCCTCCTGACCACCTCGTCAATGTTGGTGGGACCACTCAACCCGCTAAGGCCTCTTTCACACGGGCGTCACGGATTCAGTCCGGATGCGTTCTGGAAAATCTGCACGCATCCGCACCAATCCGCACGCAATCGCAGTCAGTTTTGACTGCAATTGCGTTCGTTCAGTTTTTTCCGCGCGGGTGCGAAGCGTTTTAATGCGTTTTTTACGCGCGTGATAAAAAACTGATTGTTTACAAACAACATCTCTTAGCAACCATCAGTGAATCACGCATTGCATCCGCACTTGCGTGCGGGTGCAATGCGTTGTTCACGCAGCCTCATTCACTTCAATGGGGCCAGGACTGCGTGAAAAACGCAGACTATAGAACATTCTGTGATTTTCACGCAACGGCGAACTAATGCGTGAAAAAATTCGCCCATGTGAAAAGCCCCATTGAAATGAATGGGTCAGGATTCAGGGCGGGTGCAATGCGTTCGCATCACGCATTGCACCCGCGCGGAAATCTCGCCCGTGTGAAAGGAGCCTAAAGCAGGCATCCCCAAACTGCAGCCCTCCAGCTGTTGTAAAACTACAACTCCCACCATGCCCTGCTATAGGCTAATAGCTGTAGGCCATCTGGGCATGCTGGGAGTTGTAGTTTTTCCAACATCTGGAGGGCCTCAGTTTGGGGATGCCTGCTCTAAAGTTTAGATGTTCTGGGAGAGAGCAGCATTCAGCCAACAGCTAATTTGTATACATGCCCATGGCGGTGTAGTTTATGAGGATTGTCAGGGTGGATTTTTGCTGTGTTTCTTCCCCAAATCCACATCCCTACATGTTACTTTGTGACGAGGATTTGCCCCAGATCTCATCTTTTGAATCCGCACAAAGAGCTGACATGCTGCAGATTCCAAAATCTGCACCATAGGTCAATTTCTGCATAGAAAATTTCTGCACCGAGTACATGAGATATTGAAAATCGCATCTCCTTAGCTAAGACGGTATCATGCCCAGATCACACGTCAGTTATTCGGTCAGTTATTTCCATCAATTTTTGTGAGTCAAAACCAGGAATGGAGGCTCTACAGAGATAAGGTATAATGGAAAGATCTGCACCTGTTCTGTGTTTTTTACCTGCACCTGGTTTTGGCTCACAATAAGGCCCCATTCACACGACCGTAAGTGTTTTGCGGTCCGCAAATTGCGGATCCGCAAAACACGGATACCGGCCATGTGCGTTCTGCAATTTGCGGACCGCACATGGCTAGCACTATATAGAGAATGCCTATTCTTGTCCGTGCTTGCGGACAAGAAAAGGACATGCTCTATATTTTTGCGGTGCCGCGCAACGGAACGGATGCGGAGAGCACACGGTGTGCTATCCGCATCTTTTGCAGCCCCATTGAAATGAATGGGTCCGCACCCGTTCCGCAAGATTGCAGAAGGGATGCGGATCCATTTATACGGTCGTGTGAATGGGGCCTTACTGATAGAAATAACTGATCAAATAACTGACGTGTGAACAAGGCCTTACGCTATGGATTGTCTGCATGGAATAGGGACCGTGTGCATATAACCTAACACTGCATGACTGTCAATCCAAACGTGAAAAACAATCAGGCTGCACTTTCCGTTCTCACATTTGCAAGATTTGCTGGTGCAATAAAACAGAATAAATAATAACCAAACTTTTCAAACAGCTCTACGCTCTCATTTACTGATATATGACCACGCTTTGGGTCCTAATAAATGTGGTAAGGCTTTAAAACCTGTGTTGTCCCCAATCCTTCTGTAAAAATATTTTGTGTAAATCTCAAAAGTTGGTATGATAAATACATAATAATAAGGGGGTTGTGGAAGGGGGGAAATACATATTTCCCATCACTGTATGCGCCGCACTGTTCCGGTAAAATACGTATGGTATTTTAGATTCCACAATTCCGCAAATATGGTGAAGACAGTGTTAGAATTCAGACCTTTATACAAACATAATTGAAGAATAGATGTTTTGCCATGCCAAGGAATGTTCTCAAAATATGTGATTTTACAATTAAAAATTGTTGTGGTACGTGGCTTTTTAACCTGCAAACATATTATAGGATTAAACAATCCTCAGAGGACGCATCAAACTTTTCCTGCTACCATAAAAAAAACACACGGAAACATCGCAAATACAAGAAACTGGATATGTTTTGCAAAGAGGATGTTTTCTTAGAACGAGGGCGATATGTGTTTTGGCATATTAATCATTTATTTTTTTAATTTCAGCTATACAAATTGCAAAATCTAAAAACGCCATCTGATCCTCACGTATTTGGAATTTAAGTAAGCATCTTGCTTCATTTCAGCTGAAATTTTCCACTTGTCAGACAATTAACTCTTCTGGGTACACGCCGGCTGCGTACACTTTTCCACCGCGGAAATCCAGAGCATTTCACAGAGTCAGCAAAGCAGATGAGAGGGTATCTGCACACGGGTGCGGATTTACAAAAAGACATTCCACGTGGATTTCCGTGATTTTCTGCTCCAAAACTGCACCAAAAACCGCATGTATTACTCACGGTTTTTGTTGCGGATTTTCTGTAGATCTCACCCTTCTATTGAAAAAGGTGAACTCCGCACAAAAAAATTGCACAACCAATTGACATGCTGCAGATTTCAAAATCCGCATGGCAGGTCAGTTTTTGCATGTCTAATCTCATTCACTTTACTGGTACTTTCTGACACTGCGGTTTTTCCACACAAGAATTTGAATTTCATCCGCACGCTACATGAATAATTGGCGCGGAATCTGTGTATAGAAATTGACATGCGGAGTGGATACTAACAGTGCTGCATGTTACTTTATGCTGCTGGTTTCCACTGCAGATTTTAGCCTTTGTAATACATATGATCTGCAACACAATCCACATGTAACTGGTGGCGATTTTACTGCAGACTCGTCAGGTATTGTACAACGGACCCACAGCAGATTTTTTTTTTTTCGGCACGCCCCACAATTTTGGCTCATCTTAGGAGGTCCACACACCAGAAACAGAAATCTATGCCTGCTCATATTTCATGTGTAATTTATGCCAGTTTCCCGACATGATTGTAAATTAGCCAGGGCATGTAGACACCATCTGTTCTCGACCATTTACGAAAGTGATGAGTACAATGTACATAAACATTGGTGACAAAATTTTGAACACAAGGGGTCTTGTACAAAAGTTGATGACTTTTCTACACCCGAATACTGGCTTAGAAGCCTTCATAAATTCCTCCACTGTCTTTTATGGAACAATTTTGGAGTACATATGACTTATTTTAAATTTAATTAATTTAAATTATTTTCTTGGGTTGGGGGAATGCACAAAAAATACTGCCATTTTTCATTTAGATTGGCATTTAGTGTCCTCTGATAAGACATATAAATCGGTGGAGTATTCAAGTCCCATATGGCTCATGCAAGTCAATTGCTTCTACCCTAGGCATTGTACAGTCATGGCCAAAAGTTTTGAGAATTATACAAATATTAATTTTTACAAAGTCTACTGCTTCAATGCAATTACTTGCAAAGTCAATATTTGCCTAGAAAATGAACTTTATCCCCCAAAACACATTTCAACATCATTGCAGCCTTGCCTTAAAAGAACCAGCTAACATCGTTTCAGTGATTGCTCCATTAACACAGGTGTGGGTGTTGATGAGGACAGGGCTGGAGATCAATCTGTCATGATTAAGTAAGAATGACACCACTGGACACTTTAAAAGGAGGCTGGTGCTTGGCATCATTGTTTCTCTTCTGTTAACCATGGTTATCTCTAAAGAAACACGTGCAGTCATCATTGCACTGCACAAAAATGGCCTAACAGGGAAGAGTATCGCAGCTAGAAAGATTGCACCTCAGTCACAATCTATCGCATCATCAAGAACTTCAAGGAGAGAGGTTCCATTGTTGCCAAAAAGGCTCCAGGGCGCCCAAGAAAGACCAGCAAGCGCCAGGACCGTCTCTTAAAAGTGTTTCAGCTGTGGGATCGGGCTACCAGCAGTGCAGAGCTTGCTCAGCAATGGCAGCAGGCAGGTGTGAGTGCATCTGCACGCACTGTGAGGCGGAGACTCTTGGAGCAAGGCCTGGTCTCAAGGAGGGCAGCAAAGAAGCCACTTCTCTCCAGAGAAAACATCAGGGACAGACTGATATTCTGCAAAAGGTACAGGGAGTGGACTGCTGAGGACTGGGGTAAAGTCATTTTCTCTGATGAATCCCCTTTTCGATTGTTTGGGACATCTGGAAAACAGCTTATTTGGAGAAGACGAGGTGAGCGCTACCACCAGTCTTGTCTCATGCCAACTGTAAAGCATCCTGAAACCATTCATGTGTGGGGTTGCTTCTCAACCAAGGAAATCGGCTCTCTCACAGTCTTGCCTAAAAACACAGCCATGAATAAAGAATGGTACCAGAATGTCCTCCCGAGAGCAACTTCTCCCAACCGTCCAAGAGCAGTTTGGCGATCAACAATGCCTTTTCCAGCATGATGGAGCACCTTGCCATAAAGCAAAGGTGATAACTAAATGGCTCAGGGAACAAAACAGAGAGATTTTGGGTCCATGGCCTGGAAACTCCCCAGATCTTAATCCCATTGAGAACTTGTGGTCAATCATCAAGAGACGGGTGGACAAACAAAAACCTACAAATTCTGACAAAATGCAAGCATTGATTGTGCAAGAATGGACTGCTATCAGTCAGGATTTGGTCCAGAAGTTGATTGAGAGCATGCCAGGGAGAATTGCAGAGGTCCTGAAGAAGAAGGGTCAACACTGCAAATATTGACTTGCTGCATTAACTCATTCTAACTGTCAATATAAGCTTTTGTTACTCATAATATGATTGCAATTATATTTCTGTATGTGATAAAAACATCTGACAAACACACATAAAAACCAGAGGGCAGCAGATCATGTGAAAATATAATATTTGTGTCATTCTCAAAACTTTTGGCCATGACTGTACATAAGCATAGTATGAGCTCATGATTAGTACAAGGCCTGATCTATGACGGCGGGTTCTGTGCGCAGTCGCATGTAAAAGCTGAGTGGCTGAAATGAGAAGCATTAAAGTATTATATTACAAAAATAATTTGAACATCCTTTTACACAGGCTGAGAATCCTAAAGATAATCGCTAATGAGTGTGTTCATTATCTGGCGGTGTAAATGTACTGCCTATTAATAGGGTAATCCGATCAGTTGTGCACACACAAAAAGTCGTTTGACGGCAGCACCCACCTGACAAATTTTGACCCTGATGAGCCTCTACGGGCCATTTTCGGATATTTGGATCAGACTAAATACCCTTGTTCTTCAGGTGCTTGTAAACTGTTGCATTTTGTGGCAGCAGCTGGTACTAAAGGGGTTATCCAATCCTATAAAAAGCCCCCCCATATGTTAGGCCCCCAACTGAATATACTTACCTGGGTCCACGCTCCATGCGCAACTCCTGGTCCCTGCACCGCCGCTGCTGCCTCTTCTCTCCGTGTGCGGATGAAAACACACGGCAGATGGGGACGAGCCTCCCTTTTATTCAGTTACTTCCACAATGCGTACAACAAGCTATAAAGACATGTTTCCAACTGAGGCCTCATGCACATGAACGTATTTTGTTTTCATGTCAATTCCGTTTTTTTTGCGGATAGGATTCGGACCCATTAATTTCAATGGGTCTGCAAAAAATGCGGACAGCACACCGTGTGCTATCCGCATCCGTATGCCCGTTCCGTAGCCCCGCAAAAAAAAATAGGATAGGGATTGTTACAATGGATCCGCAAAAAAAACAGAAACACGGATGCCATACGGAACATCATCCTGTTTTTTTTTTTTATGGACCGCAAAACACATGCGGTCGTGTGCATGTAGCCTTATTGACACGTCAGTGATTCTGAGCCAAAACCAAGTGTGGCTCTAAACACAGAACAGGTGCAGATCTTTCCCTTGTACCTTATGTCTGTGGAGGCTCTAATCCTGGTTTTGGCTCACAATCACTGATGGAAATCACTGACCAAAACACTGACATGTGAATGAAGCCTGACGGTGTGGTACCAAGAGCAATTGCTTCAGGGAGAATTGCACATTTAGGTCAGCTTCTGTAGGTCAGTGTCAGTGTATCCCGCACAGTACTCCTTGTGAGGGACAAAGCCTACACACCCTTGATAGGTGTCTTCCCATAAGTGAATACCATGCTCTATTATGTGTACCTTCTCCTCCCCCTCGTCTCCCCTTTCCTGGAGTACAAGCTCCCTCCCTTCTTATTGCATGATTTGCTTTTCCCTTCTGTGTTAGGGAATTTTGTGTGGTGCGGCTCTCATTTATGTCATTCCAGGTGGGAAGTCCCTTTTCCTTTTCTTAGGAGCGGATCACTGCCTCACTACCTTAGAATATGTATTATGTTCCTATTTATTCACAGGCAGACTGTAGCTATTGTTATGGTTTTGTTTCCTGTAATAATTATTGAAAAATGTTCAATAAAAACAAGGTTTAAGGAAAACACAATCTGGTGCCAGCAACACCGAGGTCAGTATAGGGAAGAGCGATGGGATTAGAGCATCACTCCTCCCCATATGGTGGAGAAGATTGCATGTAAATTCCGCTGTCTCCTCCACCAGCGAGCTGGCGATTGTCGAGAAGGAACACTTCCCTCCTGATCATCTGTTTCTGTATCGTCCGTGTAAAGAGACCCTTAAGCTTATATTTAGACGTCCAGAGTTCATATGAACTCTAATTAAGCGATGATCTGGCAGTGTAATACTGCCGACATTAACCCAATGAATGAGAAATGTTCATTCATCAGGTAACTGGAATCTTTCAGCAGCTTTAAAAATCGTTTGCTGGCGGCAGATCATGCTGTCTAATCAGAATCTGCTGCCAGCAAACAATGATTCAGTATGGGGACAAGCAATGGCATTAGTGATCGCTCCTCCCCATACTCTGGAGGAGATGTAATAGCAGCTGTCTCCTCCACTGATGGAATGCTTCTCTCCCGACAATCGCCTGTATGCTCTGCCCATCTAATATAAGCTTTACTCACCTGCCCAGATCTGGCTCCATACATTGCTTTGCTCCCCTACTTGGCCAGACTCAATGTCCTCTCCTGTATATTGCATTGCTGCAGCAAACTGGCACAAAGTGATGACGTCATCCCACCAGGTCATTTAAAACCGGCTCAGGTGGCAAGACACTGCCTGACTATTCAGGCAGTATACCGTGTCTCCACTAGTCTACTACATCTACAGATCTGCTGCACCTACTCTGCTACATTTCCAGATCTGATACATCATCAATTATGGAACATCCTCAGCTTTGTTACACTCTTGGCTCTGCTGCATCTAGAGTTCTGCTACATCTTCAGTTCTGCTGCACCATTATCTCTGCCAAATCTCCAGTTCTGCTAAACCATTGGCTCTGCTACATCCTCTGCTCTGCTTCATCAGCTCAGCTGGCATCTTCGGTTCTGCTGTACCACTGGCTCTGCTTCATCTCCATGACATATTCGATTCTGCTGCATCTTCACCTTCAGCTACATCATCAGCCCTACCACATCACTCCGTTATTCTAGTTTCCAGTGGGCTGCATCAGCCCTTCTATAACAATTCTCCATCTGCTCTCCGCTGCACCTGCCCTGCTGCACCAGCACCACCTGTCTGTGCTGGACCGGACCTGCTCCTCCAGACAAGAGGCTTAGCGGGTCCACCTAACAGGAAGTGAAAGTTGAGTGCCATTAGACTGGTCATCGTACCTGAGCTACGTTATTCCAGATACGCTTCTATCTATTTCATCTATAATGGGTGAACGTCAAAGTTAGACATGGACGATTCAGTGAATGCAATGTGGTCTCGAGGCAACATCGGTTGTAACATGCACATATCACACAACACAACAGATTTCATTAGATCCAACTTGCAGCTGTGTCATTTGCATTGTGTTACACGGTATATGAGAACACATTTCATATGGACATATCCTGACACCTAGTGTCCAAGTCTAGGCATAGCATGCGGCCAGAGGTGGAAGCTGCTGACTGCACTACTGATGATGCTGTACAGAGGGGTGCCACTAAAGTTTTAAGGTTGAGGCTATATATGTCCCATGATATGAAGACTGCAACGTCTATTATGATGTCACAATGTATGGTCAGCAGATGATATCCCGGATTCCATTATGATGTCACAATGTATGGTCTGCAGATGATAGCATCCAGGATTCCTTCATGATGTCACAATGTATGGGCAGCAGATGATAATATACAGGATTCCATTATGATGTCACAATTTTATTGTCAGCAGATGATAGTATCCAGAATACCATTATGATGTCACAATGAATGAAATTTTGATGGTATTTATGGAGGGAGTTACTTAAGGGCATCATACTGTGTGGGGCAGTTAATGGGCATCATTGTGTGATACCATACAGTTGCATCCACATTGTAAAAAATATATATATACACATATATAGGTTTTTTACCGGACTGTGCAAGATACAAGAACGCGGCGTGCTGCGTTTTTGTATCCTTTTTCTCCTAACATACGTCACACAGAGGCATAAAACGTGAAGTGAACCCACCTTAAGGGACATCACTTTTATAGATGGCAATAAGTAGACATTCTTATTGTGTCGGGGCACAAGAGGACATTGGATGGGATTAGCAGGGGTGCACAACCTTTTCTGGTTGGGGGCCACATTGTCAGAATGAAGGAATCCCAAGGGCCAAAAATAAAAAAGTTAAAGGGGTATTACCAACTAAAATACTGTATTTATAGTGTATTGTACATACAGTATATACTATAAATGTCTGGTTACACTTCCAGGATTCCCATCTAATGGGAGAATACATGAAAGACACAAGTAAGCAGCCACAAGACACAGACATTCTATGCACAGAATGATATTGAGGGCCGCATGTGGCCCCCGAGCCGCAGGTTGTGAACATCTGCATTAGAGGCACGGCTTATTGCAAAAATCTGTGTGACTACAGTGCACTCTCCAGGCAAAACAACCTTGTGGGGGGCACTCTGAAGGCAAAACCGCCATGTGGAGGGGGCACAGATCAGGCAAAACCACCACATGCGGGGAGCACAGAGAAGGCAAAACCTCCGTGTAAAGGGGCACAGAGGAGGCAAAACCACTGTGTGGAGGGGGCACAGAGGGAGGCAAAACCGTTGCATGGAGGGGGCACTAAAGGAGGAAAAACACCATGTTGGGGGGCACAGAGGAGGAGTGGAGGCTGTGGGGGGGTGGCACAGAGAAGGCAAAACCTTTGTGTGCAGGGGGCACAGAGGAGAAAAAAACACTTCATGGAGGGGGCAATAAGGAGTTAAAAATACCTTGTAAAGGAATGTATGGTGAGCAATATAGGTGGCTTTTAGTAGCTCTCACACCCTTTATATACTCCCCTACAAAGTACATAAATATATATCCCCAGATCCCGCACCAAAAATCACTGATCACAGCAAAAGTGCCTGCATTCTCCCTGCTCTGAACGCAGCAGTGCTGCTCCGGCTCTGCTTCTCCTTAGAGCGGTTTTCTTGCATCTGGCAGACTGTAAGGGGCGGGAAGAACCAGTCACATGATCTCATGACGTCATTCCATCAAAGAAGCCAATACATTCTAGGCTATACCAACCAGGCATGGGAAATAGCCGACAGTACATTTCTTCTGGGTGTTGTGTGGTGGTGAGTGTCGGCTGTAGTCCGCCTGTAGCTTATCACCGTGTCCGCGTTTGTTACATTCACCGTCATGACGGCTTACAACTACTGCGCAGTAGCATATCTCATAGTGACAGTGGGGAGCAGGCTCCGTACTGAAAGCAGCCAGTCAGAGCCTAGCTTTTATTTTGAAAACTGGGCTGGCAAAATGAAACATGAAGTCCGATTGGTTGAGTGTTAAATGGGCTCTTCGCTGTCGACATAGGACAGCATGCTACCCCCTCATACTTCTGAGTGACAATTAGGCCGTAGTCATGTGTAGCTACACATTGTCACATGACTGAAGCAGCCAGAGGCTGCTTCAGGGCTTCACGTGGGTGAAATGTCACTATGGCAACGTCATTTTTTATTAGTCTGTGTTCACACTAGTCTTCAGACTTTTCATTGGGTTTTCCTTCACCCCTTCCAGGATTATGGCTGTCACAGTGTGATTCTTAATTCCTATTAAAGTCAGTGGGGTCTGTAGGGGTTCTCCCATTTCCATTAATAGTATAAATGGAATATTATAAAGGAAAGCCATGATGACACTAGTGAGAACCTATGACACTGGCTGACCTGTTACATGTGCACTTGGCAGCTGAAGACATCTGTGTTGGTCCCCTGTTCATATGTGCCCGCATCGCTGAGAAATATGGTGTTTTATTATATGCAAAGGAGCCTCTAGGAGCAACTGGGGCGTTGTCATTACACCTAGAGGCTCTGCTGTCTCTGCAACTGCTGCGCCCTCTTTGTTACGTTTTACTACTTTTGCGGCCTTTTTTTTTTGTATCTTTTGTATTTTTTTGTGGAGACTAAGCAAAAAGCAGCAATTCTGTTTTTTTTTTGTTTGTTTTTTTACTGTGTTCACCGTACGTGAAAATTCACATGATATTTGTGTAGTGCAGATCATTATGGACGCTGCAATACCAACCATGTGGATATTTATTTTTTACATTGAAAATTTTCAATGGAAAAAAGCATATTTTTTACATTGGAATTTATAATTTTTTTACTCCTTTTTTTTAACCGTTTACCGCAATAATCCCACAAGGGGACTATAATAATCTGGCTTCCAGCTGTGTTCAAAGTGGTAGTTCCTGCAGCTACGGGGTTCAGATGATTGCAGGGGTGTCGGACTACCACCAGTCTCATACTGGTGACCTACTGAGGATAGGTCATCAATATATGAAGTCTGGAAACCCCCATTAACAGAATTTGCGGTACATAAAATTTGTCATAACATGAATGAGATTTTGTATGTAAGTGATGTCAGTGACCACGTATTCGTAAAATCTATAATAAATGGCGCTGTCCCGGGTGCTCATTAATGCTGTGGGCAAGAATTCAGTCCTAGAAGGGTAACATTCATGGATGTTAGACCTCTCTCACTGTCTTCTTTATTGTATATCCAGTATAGTAATGTTTCCTCTCCTCTTATATCAGCAGAGTGAAGACCATGTCCCAGGCCACGTTCCACGCTCCCAGGAGGAAACGGAAAGTGTACGAGTCGTATGAATCTCCCTTTCCCATCCCACTGTCTCATGATTTGTACATGAAAGATTTCCGGATCTGTAAGGGAGAGATTATTAACAATAACGTCATTGTGAGGAGTGCGGAGGATATCGAGCTGCTGTATGGCAAGGTGAGGGCGTTCTGGTTAAAGTAATTGTACCAAAGGTTTCCCTAACTATCAGTATCCTGATGTGGCCTGGGCTGAAGCTTCCCATTCACATTAGGACTCATGCACACGACCGTATGTAGTTTGCGGTCTGCAAAATATGGATGACGTCTGTGTTCCATTTTTTTTTTCAGACTCCTTCACATCAATTGGTCAGTGGACCGCATTGTCTGACCAAGAATAGAACATGTCGCTGCTTTTGCGGAACTGAACAATGACCCATTGAAGCCAGTGGGTCTGCAAAAAAGACGGATGCAACACGGACGTCATCCATATTTTGCAGATCTGCGTTTTGCATGATCCCTTAGATGTATATTGGTTTGAGCGGGACTGGCAGACCATTTAATGACAATGGCTTCTTCCCCTCATCTTGTTCAGAACAAATACATGCGCGCCAGAGCCAGCAAGTTTGACCATTTGGCCAGCATTGGACACCAGACTACAGACTGTTGTAAAATTGCAGCCTGGAGTCTGACAATATTATTTGCAGTATGAGAATTTGTAATTCCTACCACAAATACCATGTGGAGCAAGGAACAAAATAAAGGAAACCTGTCAGCAGGATAGGTGCCCTTAGGCTATGTTCACACTTGCGTTGTTAATTCCGGTATTGAGATCCGGCAGAGGATCTGTATACCGGATTTAAACAGATCCGTTTTGATTTTGCACATCAGGATGCATCCGTTCCGTTAGGATGCGGTTGTGTGAAGTCAAAACAGAAAAAAACAGATCTGGCACTAAATACATTGAAATTTAATGGGTGACGGATCCGTTTTTTAGGCTTCTAAAAAACCAGATCCGTCACCATTGACTTACATTGTTTTCCGTTTTTTTTTCCCCATTTTTATGACTGGCCACAAAACGGAATGCTGCCGGAATGAAAGACATCCTGAACGGATCTCTTCCCATTCAGAAAGCATGAGGACTAAACGGAAAAGTTTTTTTCCGGTATTGAGATCCTGTGCAGGATCTCAATACCAGAAAACAACAACGCAAGTGTGAACGTAGCCTTACTTTGGTATTTATAAGGTTCACTAATAACACCTATGACATTGGGTGCACCTTATGTTAGTCCCAATGGGGATCACATGACACCTACTGGCCAGAAGCAGGAAGGTTCCTTCGGCATGTTGTAATGCTGTGCTTCATTTCATCTTCTGGAATGGCAGTCCGGAGGGGCTGTTTATGGGGCACAGTTGCACTCCTCAGATTATGCAGTAGCTAGAAATTGTGTGCAAATTTGGGAAATGTCCATTGTGAAATTTGAATTATTCCATAAGGAAACAACTACAAAATCAGCCAACTACTCCACTTGCCAGTATTTTCCCCAAAAAGGAATAATAGTGGACACATTACAACTACAAATACCCAGAATTTGCATGACTTTAGTTATGGTGTAGTCACAGCCTAAGGGCTCATGCACACGACCGTGATCGGCTTGGGAAACATGGTCTATGTGTCGGCCGCATCTACCAGGCCAGCCGTGGCTCCCCAGACCCGAACTGTCTGTATCATAGTAATTTATGATACATCCACTTCATGTGTGATCATCAATCTTCAACCCTTGGATCATCTGTAAAAGAAGCCTTCAGGAAATGGTCCAGAATATTGTAGAATGAGCTATGAATTGTTCTTTTGATCTGCAGGGATATTTTGGGAAGGGGCTTTTGTCACGCAGTCGACCAGAGTACAACATTGCACAGGAAGAGCTGAGAGTGCGCTGGAAAGGTAAGGTGGATATAAGAGGCATATTATATACATGCCTGTAGAAAGGTTTTTTATCTGTTCTGTCCTATGTAGTAGGGACCGACTACAAATAATGACATGTATATAACGTCATCTTATCGAGCTCTGCAGGAATTGCTGGGCTTTACAGAGATTGTCACTTTGTGTCGCCCAATATGAGCATAATATACAAGCACGTAACAGTTTTTCTCTTCTACAGATTGTAAAAAGAAATTTCCAGTCATTTCTTCCATCAAGTAAGTATTTACTGGTAATTATTTTATCACTTTGTATTATATTATAGTTATCATATTCTTTGCTCTGTAAGGCACCCTGGGCCATAAGACGCAACTAAGATTTAGGGGAAAATAAGCGACCAAAAAAATATTTTTCCTCAGATCAGACCCCCAATCTTCATCAGGATCCCATATCAGACCCCCAATCTTCATCAGGCCCTCAGTTCAGACCCCAGATCTTCATCGGACCCCAGATCCTCATCAGACCTCAGACCAGACCCCCATTCTCATCAGACCTCAAATCAGACCCCCATTCTCATCAGGCTCCCATATCAGACCCCCAATCTTCATCAGGCTCCCAGATCAGACTCCAGATCAGATCCCAGATCTTCATCAGACCCCAGATCCTCATCAGACCTCAAATCAGACCCCCATTTTCATCAGACCTCAGATCAGACCCCTATTCTCATCAGACCTCAGATCAGACCACCATTCTCATCAGACCTCAGATCAGACCCTCATTCTTCATCAGCCCTCAGATCAGACCCCCATTCTCATCAGACCTCAGATCAGACCCCCATTCTCATCAGACCTCAGATCAGACCCTCATTCTTCATCAGCTCTCAGATCAGACCCCCATTCTTCATCAGCCCTCAGATCAGACCCTCATTCTTTATCAGACCTCAGATCAGACCCCCATTCTCATCAGACCTCAGATCAGACCCCCATTCTCATCAGACCTCAGATCAGACCCTCATTCTTCATCAGACCTCGGATCAGACCCCCATTCTCATCAGACCTCGGATCAGACCCCCATTCTCATCAGACCTCAGATCAGACCCCCATTCTAATCAGACCTCAGATCAGACCCCCATTCTCATCAGACCTCAGATCAGACCCTCATTCTTCATCATACCTCAGATCAGACCCTCATTCTCATCAGACCTCAGATCAGACCCCCATTCTCATCAGACCTCAGATCAGACCCCCATTCTCATCAGACCTCAGATCAGACCCCTATTCTCATCAGACCTCAGATCAGACCCTCATTCTTCATCATACCTCAGATCAGACCCTCATTCTCATCAGACCTCAGATCAGACTCCCATTCTCATCAGACCTCAGATCAGACCCCCATTCTCATCAGACCTCAGATCAGACCCCTATTCTCATCAGACCTCAGATCAGACCCTCATTCTTTATCAGACCTCAGATCAGACCACCATTCTCATCAGACCCCAGACCGCCATTCTTCATCAGACCTCACATCAGACCCTCATTGATTATTAGACCTCAGACAGACCCTCACTTCCTCAGACCCACAGGCCATGACGCCCGCTGCAAATACCATTAGTTATATGGCTGATCATCATACCCTACCACTGTACTTTTAGGGAGCAGGATTACAGACTTCCCAACTGCTTGACTAAAGAGGGTAAAATATATCACATTACTAGATAAATTAACAATATGACTTCTGGTCATTCATTGACCCTGTGAGGCTGACAGTAGTGAAGATGGAGGAGAGTAGAGGTAGATGGATGAAAACTTAACTGCCCCGATCATAGATCTCTAATACAATTAATTCTGACTACCTTCCATCCCAAGGCTGGGTCCACATCTGCGTTGGGAACTCCTGCAGTGCTTCTGCCGCATTATTTCAGCAGAGGTTTAGTTACCCTTTAATAACTGATATATTTTGATAATTGATCATATTTTATGTGCACATTTAGATACCTTGTTTGTGTATAATTATCGATGGTGTATACTTTTTGTATCTATGTTGTTTATATTCAATTCACTTATGTCTTCTTGTTTGTTTACCTTTCTTTACTCTGTTGTGTTTGTCTCATAGTTGTCTTATCCTTACTATTGTTCTATTGTTGACCATACATTCTCTTTGTATCTAATGTCTGGTTTTACATTTATGGCTGTGTCTTGGGCACTTCTCAAACATTGCCTCATCTAAACATTGATGAATGTTAGGCTACTTTCACACTAGCGTTTTAAAATTCCGGTATTGAGTTCCGTCATAGGGGCTCAATACCGGAATAAAACGCTTCAGTTTTGTCCCCATTCATTGTCAATGGGGACAAAACTGAACTGAAGACAACGGAATGCTCCTGAAAGCATTCCGTTCCGTCTTCAGACCGGAGAACAAACCGCAGCATGCTGCGGTTTGCTCTCCGGTCCAGGCATCCGCACCAAGACGGATCCGGAATGACCCCCAATGCAAGTCAATGGGGGTGGATCCGTCTGGTGTGACCATAATGGTAACCGGATCCGCCCTCCATTGACTTTCAATGGAGTCCATTACGGATCCAGGTACACATAGACACATACAGACATAAACATACACACACATAAAGACATACAAACACACATACATACTTACATGCTCCCCGGCAGGTCTTCGGAGCGTCAGGACGGCTCACACAGGTCACGATTCCCCACAGCGCCCTCTGCTGGGCGCCTGGTGGAATCGTCAGATGACGATTCCACCAGGCGCCCAGCAGAGGGCGCTGTGGGGAATCGTGACCTGTGTGAGCCGTCCTGACGCTCCGAAGACCTGCCGGGGAGCATGTAAGTATGTATGTGTGTTTGTATGTCTATATGTGTGTGTATGTATATGTATGTACTGTGTGACATGTGTGGGGCCGGAGCGCGGTTCCGGCTCCACACATGTCACTGCGGCAGGCCTGATCCGGCAGCACCCTTCACCTGCCGGATCAGGCCTGCCGCCAGTGTGAAAGTAGCCTTAGAAGTGTCCATAGTTAATAAGTAGTTACCTAGGGTATTTAAAGTGAGTGACTGTGAGCCCAAAGGGGGGGCCCATGGAACATGCAGATGTTTGGGAGTGACATGACTGCTCAGGTGCAGCAATGTCAAGAAGTCAACTACTTTCGCAACTGGGTATCCCTGGTGATCCAGTGGAGGGCTCCCCCCCGGACAGATGTATTTTTAACTCATAGCTAAGTATATCTTTGGTTTTATTCTTGTTTATTGTACTTGTTTATGATTCTTGTTTACTTACTTGTTTCTCCTGTACTTTTGTTTATCATTTAAGTAAACAATATCTATTTTCACTTAGCTATTGTGTGTGGACCTATTTATTCTCGCATCATAGAATTCACGGTAAAACAATCGGCCATTGTGTTTCATGAATATCTAATTTGGAAAATGTTATATTTTATAGGTATCAGCATCATTTAGAATGGGCCAAAGAACTTTTAAAAGGACAGCATATGGACTCAAAGTCTATTAACAATATACTTGGAGAATATACCAGTCCTATAAATCTGCCAGATGAGGCAGAAACTTCAGAGGGTCCCGTAGAGGAGCTACAGCCGGAGGCTGCTGATGAATTAGTGGCTTCCACTAAAGACGACATAGTTCGAGAAGGAAATCCTGATTATGACCCTCTATCAAAATATGGGTCAGAGGACCCTGACACCAATGACACATGCACTCCGCTAGACAAAGACGTTCTGGAAAAGATGCACTGCCATAGGCATGATGACTTTATAATACATTGTGGGTGCAAGCCTGGAAAACTGACTCTTCACACTGGAACTGAAGGAAGGGAAGATGTGGGGCACGAGTATGTCATGGTAGAAGAGGACACTACAGCAGAGGCTGAAGACATGGAGGAGGAAAGAGGTGTAAGGAAACTCAAGTGCTTAATTAGGAGGTGGACATACACATTAGATGACTGGTGTATGAACCTGACGATTTTGGCAGGACTGGGCAACCATGTAATGTGTAAGGCAGGTGTCCCAGCATCTTCTTAAGGCCTGAACACGTTCACATGCATGTGTAGAGGAATAGCTATCTTAAAGGGGTTATGTCATCTTGGATTTTGATGGCATATCGCTAGGATATGCCATCAATGTCAAATATGTGTTGTTTCCACCTCTGAGACCTCCACCTATCTCTAAAACAGGCCCCCAAAAGTGAAGGAGAGCACATTGCGCATGGATGTTGCCCGTGCATTGGGGATGGCAAATTGCCCATCAATAGCCGTGTACATGAGGCCTAACTCTGTGACTTGTCTCAATGTTCAATTGTGTACACTTTTATAGTGGACCCGATACTATGTACTGTTGAAGCCTGTCTCTGTTACTCATGAGAACACACCCTACCTAGGACCAGCTGGTTGAAAGTGACATCTTGAACCATGTCTTATTGGTAATTGTTCTATTACTATATAAATCAGTCCTCAAATATCAAAAAATATATATAGTCCTAAAAATCTGTCTTAAATACAATATAAGGTAGACAGAGGAAGGTTATGCAGCTGCAGTAGTACAGCCTCAGTGTATGAGAACATACCGTCTTTATTTCGGTGGTTGTTCATTGCAGTTCTAAGGATTTTTGTGACCTGTGACCATGCCTGGTTCTTCACAGCCATTTCCGTGTTAGCTGTACATACAGATTTCTACACCAATATCTAATGCAGGATTTATGTTTTATATACACTGCTGTGGCTGTTATTTTGTCTTCCCCTTTGGCAAGTAGAGTCTTACAGATGTGGAGTAAATAACATTGATGGTCCAGACTTTAGTCTTTTTATCTAATGATTTGCTTCTATTCCTAGGAGGTGAAGAAATTAAAGTTGGTTTGTCGGCGGAATCCATTCAGAATTTTTGAGTACTTACAACTCAGCCATGAAGAAGTACGTTTTTTCATCTGTAATGTTTCATATGGACTATAAGGATGAGGGTATGTAACTGAGCTCTTAGCAAGCTCAGCCTCTAATGCCTCCAGATGTAAGGTAGCTATACTATAAATCAATGTTTGTCCTTTTAAACAGGCCTTGACTTGGATAATAAATAAGCCAGCATCTCATCTGCAGACAGCCGTTTCAGGGTGATTGCGCCTCATCAGTGCCAAGCAGAGAGAACTGGCTTAACTCCATGAATCCTGACCTAGACCTGTCACCCAGTTGAGCCAGTACTCTCTGCTGTGCACTGATGAGGCACAATCACCTCTAAACAGCTGTCTGCAGATGAGATGCTGGCTTATTTATTATCCAAGTCATGTCTCAAGGCCTGTTTATAAGGTCAAACATTGACTTATAGGATAGCTGCCTTACATCTGATGGTATTAGAGGCTGAGCTTGCTAAGAGCTCATTTACATGCCCTCTTCCAAGAATTCCAGATGAGCGTTGCCTGGCCTATAAGACTCCTTACGTTCTTAGGCGCTCTCCATAAAGAGATATTGTATTCACCAAAATATGGAATATAATACATATTTAGAATAATAAGCCCAAACAAATTTGTCTTTCTAGGCATTCTTCTTGGTATACGCTTTGGGGTGCCTGTCCATATCCTATAGAAAGGTAAGATGTGTTCATATAGTTTATCCAGTAGAGGCCCTTCAAGCCATTCATTAGGCATAACACTGTGTGCTTTACAGAGGGCCTCCACCTAAATTCTGTTCAAAATGACAGTAACATAGGACACAGAAAGTTCTGTGACTCCCACTGAAGTGGCTGTGTGTAGACCCCAATATATACTGTAAGAGGTTCTGAGCACTTTTTTTTGAGTGATATATCTGAACCAATTATTTCATGTTGTATGACTTTTTTTTTTCTAGGAGCCTTTAACTATTTTAAAATTGTGGGAAGTGTTTAGTGCGGCACAACAAAACTTCCAGACGTGTTATATGGCCTATCACCACTTCCGGAGCAAGGGCTGGGTGCCCAAAGTGGGACTGAAGTATGGAACAGACCTGTGTAAGTCAGTAGATGTATCACACACAGTCTTTAAAGGGGTTGTCCGACTCCTTACAGCCACAAGGCTGTAAAATAACCTAAAAAAAGAGTACTCACCCCTTCAACCCCCTGCTAGTATAGTACACTTCCTCAGTCCCCCATTTACTATCTGTCAGCTATGACTTATGTTCTGTATCTCAGATTTTTTCATTTGTTTTTTAGTGCTGTATCGTAAAGGCCCACCCTTCTACCATGCAAGGTTGGTACTGGTCCTTGAATGATATCATTCTGTAATGTAATTAGCATATGCCTGTTTCTATTATGTAACTTTTATTCAACTAGATCTTAAAGGGGTTTTCCAGGAGTAAATATTGATGCTGTATCTTCGAGAGAGGTTACCAATATCCAATCAATGGGAAGGGGGGGTCCGACTCTTGGCACCCCTACTGATCCACTGCTGGAGGCGGTTGAGAGTTGCGGCCTCTTCCTAGCCTAGTGACATCACGTTCATTGGTCACATGGTCAATGTGCAGCTCAGTCCCATTTAATTGAATGGGTCTGGGCTGTTATACCAAGCACAGCCACTATACAGTGTACTGCTTGTATGCTGTGAGGATGTCAAAGCTCTTGTCTGAGAACTGTGAACCTTTCAAACAGCTCGTGGGGGTTCCAAGAGTTGGACCACCACCGATCCGATATTGATGACCTACTCCGAGGATAGGTCATCAAAATTGTACTCCCAGAAAACCCCTTTAATCATTGTATAAACCTTGGTCACAAATGGAGGTACTGTTACATCCTAACAGTGGTATTCTAACCACAGTAGCGCATTATAGTACATCCAGTGGGTAGCAGGTGCAGGAGCTGTGTCCATGCAGCAGTGGATGTTAAAGAAGAACTCCCGCAAAAAAAATTTATTCCTTGTCCTGCTAGAAATGCACATGATGTAATCTGTAGTGAATGTCATTTTCTTCAAAATGGCTGTATTTGGGAGTTAGATCTCCCTGATGTTTCTCATCTGTGTCATGAGACTAGGAATCAGACTCACCAACTCACACAGAGACTTATGTGTGGACAGGAAGTCTAATTCTCTATGCATTCCTATGGGAGCCTCACTTTCAGTCTCATAGGAATGAATAGAGCAGTGACTGGTTTCCTGTCCTGGGTCAGTTGGAGGTCAGGGAGTTGGTCACATGACCCAGCTACAATAAGAAGAGAGAGGATAACTCAGAAATGCAGTCTGTGATGAGAAGATTGCATTCACTACAGATTATATCATGCACCTTTCTAATAGGTGAGACAATAAAAATTTTTGCGGGAGTTCTTCTTTAACTGTAATACACTCTTGATATCCTGACTGTTTAAAGGGGTTCTCCGGGAATGATTTAAAATGGGCTCCAGCAACCTGTCCTAGAATGTGAACAGGACTAGTTGTCTCTGCTTGCAGAGCTGCCTAAGGGGTTAGGTGGCAATCTTGCCTATGATATGCTATCCCGGCTAAGCTGCCTGACAGAAAACCAACCCATTATGTAGTATACACAAATACGCGTAATGTGCAGTGAGGCATTGCCCCCTCTAGGCAGCTCTGCAAGTGGAGGCAACCAGTACTTCTCACGTTCTAGGACAGTTTGCTAGAGTCCATTTTGAATCATTCCCAGAGAACCCCTTTAACCTCTTAGATGCCGCTGTCAATAGCAAACTCAGCATCTACAGAATTTTATAGAGGGAACAAGGCTGGCAGCTCTTCAATGCCAATGAGAAGCCATGGCAGCTGGGGCCTACTAAAGACCTCCAGATCTAACATTCATGAAAAGCTATTAGGTCATGCCTAGTCACATCACCTCATCATTACAGTTTAATTAAAATCCTGACCCCAAAAAATAAAAAATAACTAAAAATATTTTATTTTTTTATTTAAAAAAATAGTAAAATAATATATATGGTAACAAAAAAAAAAAAATATATGGTGAAATAAGTACCGTATTGATACACTGGCGATTTTGCAAGTTTTCCCACCTACAAAGAATGTAGAAGTCTGTTTTTTTATCGTAGGTACACTTTAACTGTGAGAGACAGAATCTTAAAAAAAAAAAATCCAGAAAATCACAAAAATGGTGCAGAACTAGTGCTAAAGATATATTAGTAAATTTATTAAGATCCTGTTTACACTGCATTGGATAATATTTCCCTATCAGAAGCCAAGCCCTTTAATTTTCTTCTTATAAATTGGGACATATATATATGGTTGAGAATAATCCTCATTCTCATTTTCTTACAGCTACTCGGTGATTGTAGAACTTGTTGATGAAAACTTTGAAGGACCTCCTCTGCGGCCTCTAACGTGGAGGTCCTTATCTGGCCTCAACAGGACAACTATGAATGTTTCTAAGGTAAAAATGAACATACTGGTACATACGTTAGAAACACTGGCAGGAAAATATTTTTTAGATATGGGGCAAAATTATATATTTTTTAAAAAAAGTGACCGCTTTCTGGTCTGTGTTCGAAACACAGGAAGGGTCAGAAGAGGCACAGTCACTGGCTGAGGGGGGTCACTGCTGCAGTCAGTGATTGGCATGCCTCGGAAGAAGCCACTAGCCAAAAGTCAAGTCAGGTATGTATACTAGGGTTGTCACGGGTATCGATATTTCGATACTGAATCGATACTGTTATACCAGTATGGATTCGGTACCGGGATTTGCTATTTTGCGATACCTTTGGCAGATAAAATAAAAAAGTCTCTTACCTGTCCTGCGGCTCGCTCCCGGGTCCGGCGCACCTCTGTCATCTCTGCCCGCGCTGCACTGTCCTGACCGCGTACAGCGTCAGGACGTAGTGCGCGCACTCTGACCTGACGCTGCACGCAGTCAGGAGACAGTGTAGCGCCGGGAGGAGAAGACACAGAGCGCCGGACCTGGAGCGGAGCTGCGCCGCAGGAGAGGTAAGAGACTTTTTTATTTTATTCTAATGGGGCAGAATGGGGTGATGTGAGGTCTGATGGGGGCACAGTGGGCTGATGTGAGGTCTGTTGGGGGCACAGTGGGCTGATCTGAGGTCTGATGGGGCACAGTGGGCTGCTCTGAGGTCTGATGGGGGCACAGTGGGCTGCTCTGAGGTCTGATGGGGGCACAGTGGGCTGATGTGAGGTCTGATGGGGGCACAGTGGGCTGATGTGAGGTCTGATGGGGGCACAGTGGGCTGGTCTGATGGGGGCACAGTGGGCTGCCCTGAGGTCTGATGGGGGCACAGTGGGCTGATCTGAGGTCTGATGGGGCACAGTGGGCTGCTCTGAGGTCTGATGGGACAGTGGGCTGATCTGAGGTCTGATGGGGACACAGTGGGCTGATGTGAGGTCTGATGGGGCACAGTGGGCTGATGTGAGGTCTGATGGGGCACAGTGGGGCTGTTGATGGGGCCACAGTGGGCTGCCCTGAGGTCTGATGGGGGCACAGTGGGCTGATCTGAGGTCTGATGGGGGCACAGTGGGCTGCTCTGAGGTCTGATGGGACAGTGGGCTGATCTGAGGTCTGATGGGGACACAGTGGGCTGATCTGAGGTCTGATGGGGACACAGTGGGCTGCTCTGAGGTCTGATGGGGACACAAGTGGGCTGATCTGAGGTCTGATGGGGGCACAGTGGGCTGCTCTGAGGTCTGATGGGGGCACACAGATTTTTGGGTGTTTTATTTTTTCGGCATGGTATCGAGTATTGCAATACTTTTTCTTGGTATCGAAATCGAATCAAAATTTTGGTATCGTGACAACCCTATACACATGGACACTGGATCAAGTGAAGTCCGAGCTGAACACCAACAGTAAAGATGTTGTTAACATTTCCGCAAACTTGGTAGAAATATTTACATCAAGATTTATTGTTATTTGTTAGTAGGGACGTCAGACCCCAAAATGAATAAAGACCTTAGACCCCTAAACTCGTGTAGACACCAGATCATACCCCTAAAATTATATAGACACGGTGGAGCTCAGACAGCTTTGGAGTTCCCATACCTGTTAGTTACTATACCACATAATTGTGGGATTTGATTTATGGGTACCACAAAATTACAGTATTTCCTAGGCTAGGGGATATTGACCAGTCTACAGAAGTTTTTAGCAGTTTTTAAGTGTCAATGGTCGCAATCACTATAGCAATAATTTGTCAAGATGGCTGCTCTGATATTTCCAGGCTTTTACTATAATGGCTGCAACTTGCTGTTGGAACTGAGCCTGCTTCACATGTATCCCTAGGCTTGAAAAAGCTCCACGGTGGAACAGAAACGTTGCACTGATATGGGCTAATAAACCTTCACTTGCTGTTCGCCCAATTTTCAGTAGAGAGCAGCAACTCTTGTTTATTGGCAGTGGATAGATAGATAACTTCACAAAGAATGAGGCAGCACTCCAAATACGGAGAGTGGGTGAGGACCCGTTTATTCCCAAGGCAACATTTCAGCCCAGCAAAATGAGGCCTCTGAATACATAGATAGATAGATAGATAGATAGATAGATAGATAGATAGATAGATAGATAGATAGATAGATACATCAGGGATCAGCAACCTTCGGCACTCCAGCTACTGAGAAACTACAACTCCCATAATTCACACTGTTTTTGTAACTTCTATAGAAGTGAAAGGAGGATTCTGGGAGTTGTAGTTTCAGAACAGCTGGAGTGCTGGAGATTATCCCTGCTGATCCCATAGATAGATAGAGAGATAGAGATATAATGGATAATTATTATTAAGCACCATTCATAAGGGGTGCACATACATAATATAAAACAAGTACAATAAGCATGAACAAGACGAGTTACAAACTGGTACAGAAGGAGAGTAGCCTGCCCGCGAGGGCTAACAATCTACAAGGGATTGGGGAAGGATACAGTAGGTAAGAGTAGATATATAATAAATGGATAGATAGAAACTTCTCTACTTCTCCCAGGTCCTCTCGCTGTATAACGTCCTAATACCATGTGCTGGGTCCCTGGTGGTATACCACTCCTGACCGCTCCCCTACTTTCACCCGGAGGAGACACTGTGCTCCTTCAGTGCATCAATAACAACAGGTCTGGGGGGTCTATCAGTTGAGTACCCCAGGGTTATACATTAGGCTGACTGTGTATCTGAATATGTGCAAGCTCCACCAGCTATGAATCTATTTCACTTGTGTTGTGACCTGAAATCCCTGGACATGTGGGTGATAATTTGCCTGTTTGCTGTTGTAATAAGAGTTCTTTTAAGAAAAGATGATTGACCTCAGTGAGATCAACCATCTCCCTGAGGTCAATCATCTTTTCTTAAATAATCTTCTACTAGGCATTGCTCCCACTAGCCAGATTCCTACTCCACACTGATGAGGGGCAAATACCCCGAAACAGCTGTCTGTGGATGGATACCATGCTTTGGCATAGGTGGTTTCCTTTTGGAGACTGCCCTTCCCTTGGTTGTTCCTTCCCGGTGAAAGGCTTGGCTAGTTTTGACCATCGTTGAGACACGTGATGGTGGCTCTGTGGTTTTATTTTTGATTTGCGTAATAAGAGTTCTGTCACATACAGTGTGAGTGAAGTACTGTAGTAACCCGTGTGTCTTCACAGGAGCTGCTGATCTGTTATTTAATTAAACCCCCGGGCTTCACGGAAAAAGACATGAACACCCCTGAGTGTATAAAGAAGTTCAAAGTTCAGGCAAGTTTGAAGAAATGACTGAAATACCTTATTGCCGGCGGCCCTACCTGTTGTAACCCCACTGATTGCTAGAATGGGATTCCCATGCCCCCCGTTCCTTGTAATTGTGGTTGTGCAGAATTTTATTCCTTTAAATCCCTGTTTGTTCCAGGCTTAGGAGTGCAGAGAGCAGCACTTGCCGATTGACAGCTATCTCTGTGTGCACACACATATAGGGAAGTGTGACGATCACTGAGTAGGACCGCCCACTGGACTCCTAAGCATAGAAAGAGCAGGAGCATTAAAGGGGTATTCCCATCTTAGACAATGGGGGAATATCGCTAAGATATGCCCCCATTGTCTTATAGGTGCGGGTCCCACCGCTGGGACCCGCACCTGTAGTGAGGACGAAGCGGGGGAGCTCTGTGCCTGGAGGACCCCAGGTTTCCGGCCACCACCAGGCACAGCTCCCCACTGCTCCCATAGAAATGAATGGGAGTGTACCACGCATGAGCGGCCACCGCTCCCATTCATTTCTATGTAGCCGACGGCGGCCCCATAGAAATGAATGGAGGGCGGCTGTGCATGCGCAGTGGGACGCGCACCTATAGGACAATGGGGGCATATCCTAGCGACACATTGAATGCAGCTCAGATACCACATTCAGCATTGTCCCTTTAAGATATCAGCAGACGTCTGATTATTTTTAGTGCCGCCATTATGTGATCTGTGACCCCAGAACCTCATACAGTGGTCGATAGCACAGAGTACCCCAGTAATTCTGCCTCTACAAACAGTAACCTTAGCCGGGAATGCAGGTTATAATGGGGGTGTTTTTTCAGGTAAGTTCTTTCACCCTGCTGCATGGGGTCTGGGTTGCAAACAGCAATTTATTTTTTGCTGAAATTAATTTCAGTCCATGCAAGAAATTACTGACGCTAGAAATTGGTGGTAGTCCGAGATCAGACTGCACCACAGTGACACGTGTCTATGACATATCAGACAAATATACGGGGACATGGAGTTTGTACATGACAACCGGTCAGGATGCTGCTTTTCTTTTCCAAAGAGCCTCAGAAAAGCCACTTTTTTCCTTTGCACCATTTTTGATGTTTGATGTTTTTTTTATTGAACATTTTAACATTATATCACCATACAAAAAATAATCCTCATAAGAGGTAGTAAGTAGTCTAGCACTTAAATGCAGATGCTTTGCACCTTTTGTGATACATCACCCTCATTGTGACTGGATTTGCTTTAATGGTATTAGGTTGCTGGGGTGGTTAATATTTTTTCTTCTTTCCTGTGTAATGGATGCCATTTACTGTCTCATAGCCTCGGAGGTCCTGGCTGGACCCACTAATTGTCTGTCCAGCCGGAGGTTACCCCCAGCAATTACAGCTCATTTCCAGATGATTCTGAAGCTGGCAGTACAGCAATCCACTTACAAAGGCGACCTCTTATTAAATGGAAGACATCGCCCTACATTGGGGGAAGCCGTATCCGGTAGCATTACATGCTGCTCATTCAAATTGATAGACCGGAATTGTCCACCACAGTGGGTTCTGGCTCATGTGGGGGTCCTCCATGACTTCCATATGTCCTAATAGGGTATCTGCACAGGGGTTGTCCTGAGGGGGCAACCTCTTTAAAGTCGTTGTGTAAAAATTGGGGGAGGGGGGTTGGTAAACCCTCCCATTCGCCTGGACCTGTAGGATTAGTTACATGCTTCCCGCCACATGCACCAAGGGGAGCTGGTCACCCCTGTGGCCAATGATTTTCTACGGTGATGTCAAACCAGATGTTGACATCAAGAGAGCCCAGCAGAGCAACACAGTCCTGGAGGAGAAGGAGCAGAGAGCCGACGCTGGAAAGCAGGTAAGTAAGGCTACTTTCACACTAGCGGTTTAAAATTCCGTCATAGGGGCTCAATACCGGAATAAAACGCTTCAGTTTTGTCCCCATTCATTGTCAATGGGGACAAAACTGAACTGAAGGCAATGGAATGCTCCTGAAAGCATTCCGTTCTGTCTTCAGACCGGAGAACAAACCGCGACATGCTGCGATTTGCTCTCCGGTCCAGGCATCCGCACCAAGACGGATCCGTCATGACCCCCAATGAAAGTCAATGGGGACGGATCCATTTGGTGTGACACAATGGTGAACGGATCCGTCACCTGCACACATACACACATACAGACATACACATAAACATACACAGACATATACAAATACACATACATACTTACATGCTCCCCGGCAGGTCTCCAGAGCGCAGGAGGAATAGGACGGCGCGCACAGATGACTATTCCACCAGGCGCCCAGCAGAGGGCGCTGTGGGGAATCGTCACCTGTGCGTGCCGTCCTGCTCCTCCGGTGCTCTGAAGACCTGTACGTATGTGTATTTGTCTGTGTATATGTGTGTGTGTCTGTGTGTGTGTATGTACTGTGTGACGTGTGGGTCCGGAGCGCGGTTCCGGCCCCACACATGTCCCTGCGGCAGTCCGGATCCAACGGCACCCTTCAACTGCTGGATCCGGACTTCCGCTAGTGTGAAAGAGGCCTAATCCTTCCTTGACACGTCCGGACAGAATGGGGTGGTTTGTCAACCTACTCCCCCTTCCCCCTATTTCTTGCACAACCTCATTAAGGATTGTTTCATTCGGCTACAAGACTTGTCTACCACCTCTCTTCCCCAAACACTCATATTGAATTGAACTACTTGTCCATTGTGTCTTTAAGCTATCCTTATAACTTCAGTTTTCTGTTTTGTAGGAAGTCATTGTGAACCGCTGGATCTCCTCCCGTGAGAGAATGGAACACGAGGAATTATAACATGACTTTTACAATAAAATGTTTACGAAACCTGCCTGGTGCTTTACTTGATAATGACCAACCATATGTCTTCAGAACCACAGGATCCGTAAAATACATTTTACGTTACTTGTATTGTAATGACGCCAGATTATGTACATTTATTCTGCACATGAGGGGAATATTTTAAAGGGGTTGTCCAGGTTATTTTTATTTCTGACCTTTCCTCATGATAGGTCATCAGTACCAGGTCGGCTGGGTCCAACTCCCAGCACCCCAGGCGCTCAGCTGGTTGAAGAGAAGGAGCCTGCTGTGCCAGCACTGCCTTCTCTTCATTGTTTACCTGCTGCTGTTGCAACCACAGCAGTGAGCAGGTGTAAATGCAAGCAGCCGTCCCATTCACTTCTATGGGATGGCTCGTTCCCATTCAAGTGTATAGGAGGGAGCTGTCCCACTGAAGTGAATGGGATGGCTTCTTGTTATTACACCTGTTCACTGCTGCTGGAAAACAATGAAGGAAAGGCTGCGCTGGCAAGACGCACGCCTTCTCTTCACCCAGCTGATCGTGGGGGTGCCGGGAGTCGGATCCCCTCCAATATGATATTGACCTATCCTGAGTATAGGTCATGAATAAAAATAACTTGGATAACCCCTTTGTCAGTTTTGCTTCAGTCTGTGTTGGTATACTTTATCAAATGTCACATGTTTAATAAATTTGTCTCATTCCTAAACCTTTTGCCCAGTAAAGCTACTCCAGTTTTCCTACTCCACCCTCCTACTGGAGTGAGATTGCAACTTTTTTTCAGAGATAAAACTCAGTGAAACCCATTAACATAGATAACCACACCAACTTTCCCACCCATATTTCAAGGAGCACACTTCTTACATAAGTGACCCCAAAATGTTGCAAAAGCCCCATTTTGTGACCGTTTGAAGCCTGAATTCTGGAGTGAAGGCATGATAATTGAGTTCCAACTTGTCCTGCGGCTTCTTACTGACCAGTATTTTGTAATTTCTGGGAATGATCCAAAATTTGTATACCAAGGGAAGGTATCAAGAGGGCGATTTTTCATGCGTGGAATTCTTAAAGTCAGTTTTGCGGGAGCCTGTGTTCATGGGCGGACTGGCCATAGACCCTACAGGAAAATTTCCCGGTGGGCTGATGCCCAGACGGCCACCTAGTCCCTCCTCTTGGCTGCCAGTCAGTTACATGAAGATCTGAAAGCCTTAACCTATCTGGTTCTGAGGTAGTATTTTACGCTGCATTGTGGTATTTTGTTCTGCACTACGGTATAGCTTGCCCCACCTACTTCTGTTGCTTCACCTGCTGTCAGCCCGCCTACAATGGGGCCACTTTTTTTCCAGGGCCACTTTAAGTTCCCATTCCACCCCTGTCTGTGTTGCTGTAATTTGCACCCAATTAATCAACTGTCATGCATCCAAGTCTAAACCTCCTGTCTTGACATGATAGCTCAACGGGCTAACTACATCTACTTTCCCACCCACTTTTTAAAGCAAATGTGTGTTGTAAAATTGCAACATGTTCCAAAATCCAAAAAGTTGCAAAATCCATTATCTTTGCAAATTTTTGAAGCCAGAATTGTAGAGTGCAAGGCTTGATAAATTCTCCCCTGGCTCACCCAACTAGAGTGTAGAGTGATCTACTATATAGTAATAATTTTGGGTGACCTCATGACACAGAGTGATGTACTTAGATGCTCGGCGGGTTCTTGGTAATACAAATTTTTCTGTAAATTCCTCCTTGGTTAAATGTTTTCTTCTCCTGTAGATGCAGGAGGCTGTTGATGAACGTTAAGGCATACGTGTAGCAGTTGTGGTCGTTTTCATCATATCTGTAAGATATATTTATGATATTTAAAATGTGAAGCCTGGAGATGTAGAGGACGGTCTAGAGGTCTATAGAGGAAGCTTGGAGATATACCTGTGAGGAAGCCATTTCTCATTGCAGGAGAACTCTTCTAGATATGAATCCCACTGGTGGATGAGGGCATATTGGTCTGGTGGCACTAAAGGTATGCTCACACACTGTTCCCAGCCAGTAACGTCTTTGTGGGTGCCGCTTTCATTGTAATGATGGACAATTCCTGGAAAAAAAACACATTTCATTGAAGTCTGTCAGCTGGAACACAATGCCTTGTAGGGCTTCACTTAGCAATATGTTTATTTATTCTGGAGAAAAGTACTTTTAATCCACATGCAAATTAGCTGTTAAGTGCACTGAGGGCAGACTCAAGCCACTCTGTCCACCATTGATCTTCCACCTTCCTCTGGCAGCCCCTCCTTCACCTTGATTGACAGAGCCAGACAAGATGATAGGGTCAGACTCCTGCACAGTCAATGAAGAAGGAGAGGAAGGGAAAGCAGAGGGAGCAAGAGGGCACAGAGTGGCTTGGGCCTGCCTTTAGTGCACTTAACTGCTCATTTGCATATGGATTAAAATTACTTTTTCTCCAGAATGAAGCAACAGATTGCTATGTGAAATATATCATTACATTCAGCTGAGCTAGCCCTACATGGCATTGTGCCTGGTTTATCGGTGAATTTCCTGGTGACTGACTCCCTGTAAGCCCATTAGATGGACTGTTTCCTCGTTCATTTCACATTTTGGGTAAAAAGATATTCCAGTGAAAGGATCTGAAATGTCAAGTCACACTGGTTGGGAGAGCAGAAAATTAGACTATGTTGTGTGTATTAGGCCAAACAAAGCTAGCATGTTCAATGTGACAAACTCGCAGCGTGTATCAGTGTGAGGTCCCGTTCTGACCTCCGCTTCTCTTGACTGGATCGCACATCATTATAATGATTTATAAGGCGGTGTCCCTGAGACGTGAGGTCTATTGAATTACACTTACATTATGCTGTGTGAACCTGTCAGAGGAGTGGAGGGAACGGGAACTCAGAACGAGTTTCTCACATTGAACTCACTTGTCTGTAGCTGGCCTTATAGGTTTGTCTAAGACCTTTTACATGTTAAGATAATTGGAGCATTAAAGGAAATCTGTCACCAGTATAATCGCTATTGAAGTAAAGCAATAGATGTTTTCTATCTTCTGAAAATCCAGTTTATTTGGTATGCAGATGAGCCAGTAAGGTGCCCAGAGGGGTGTCACTTGCAGGAAGGAGCCCAGGCACGCCTCCTACATCACATTCAAGCCATAACTCCGCCCCCTTTTCACTGCTCCCAGCATGTGGGCGGGCTTGGGCACTAGCAGGAGGCGTGGCTGGGCTCCTTCCTGCAAAAGTGACGCCCCTCTGGGCACCTTACTAGCTCATTTGCGTATCAAATAAACTGGATTTTCAGAAGATAGAAAACATCTATTGCTGGAACAAAGACACATCTGGAAATAAGGTACGAAGTGCTATTAGGCCATGATTTTACTTCAATAGCGATTATCCTGGTGACAGATTTCCTTTAAACATGTTTCAAATTTGCACTATTAGGGCTCATGCACACGAACGTATTTTCTTTCCGTGTCCGTTCCGTTTTTTTTATTGCGGACCCTATGCAGAGCCACTCATTTTCAATGGGTCCGCAAACAAAACGGAAGGTACTCCACGTGCATTCCATTTCCGTATGTCCGTTTTTCTGTTCTGCAAAAAAAAAAAAAAAACATGTCCTATTATTGTCCGCATTACGGACAAGGATAGTACTGTTCTATTAGGGGCCAGCTGTTCCGTTCCGCAAAATACGGAATGCACACGGATGTCATCCGTATTTTTTGCGGATCCGTTTTATGCAGACCGCAAAATACATACGGTCGTGTGCATGAGCCCTAGGCTCTGCTCATGTTCTGACGTGAGCATGTTTGGAATATAAGCCGGACATATCCTCGGGGCCCCATCCACCTGGCATAGCCTTTCTGCATACACCAGGCTGGTATGCACACTCTTACTGTTTTATTTCTTTGTAAATTTTAAGTCTGCAGAGCTTTCCTATGAAAAAAGATACAGTAAACATAAGTATGCAGCACGGTATAAATTTCTTGCAGTGAGAATCCTATAAGTAGCATACGTTGCAGCCATTATGTTCATTGGTTCAGTTCACTTGACTGATATTCCGCACAGACAAGAAAATTGCTGCATTAAAGGGGTTCTGCAGTTTTTAAAAACTGATGATCTATCCTCTGGATAGATCATCAGCCTCTGATCGGCGGCGGTCCGACACCCGGGGCCCCCGTCGATCAGCTGTTTGAGAAGGCAGGAGCGCTGCAGGGGCGCCACGGCCTTCTCTGTGTTTACCGCAGGCCCAGTGACGTCACGACTAGTATCACTGGCCTGGGCGGGGCTAAGCTCTGTTCACATGAATGGAGCTTAGCCGCGCCCAGGCCAGTGATAGTAGTCGTGACGTCACTGGGCCTGCGGTAAACACAGAGAAGGCCACGGCGCTCCTGCAGCGCCGCTGCCTTCTCAAACAGCTGATCGGCGGGGGTCCCGGGTGTCGGACCACTGCCAATCAGAGTCTGATGATCTATCAAGGATAGATCATCAGTTTTTAAAAACTGTAGAAACCCTTTAACTGGTTTGGTCCAATTGTTGCCCATTGAACTCAATGGATCTGCAACATTGTATTCCAATGAAAAGCTTAAAGGGGTTGTCCGGGTTCAGAGCTGAACCCGGACATACCCAGGTTCTCACTCCGGCAGCCCTCCTGAACAGGGCATCGGAGCATCTCATGCTCCGATGCCCTCCCTTGCGCTGCGCTGGATCGCGCAGGGCAAGGGCTCTTTTGTTTGTAAACATTCACTGCCGGGCGGAGGCTTCCGCCCGGCAGTGAGTTCGGTGACGTCGCCGGCCGTAATGGGCCGGCTTTAGCGCTGCCCTAGCCGTTTGAATGGCTAAGGCAGCGCTAAAGCCCGCCCATCAGCGCCGATGATGTCACCGGGCTCACTGCCGGGCGGAAGTCTCTGCCTGGCAGAGCCCGGTACGTCACCGGAACCGGCTAAATTCGGCTAAATCGGATGCTCCGATGCCCTGTTCAGGCGGGCTGCCTGGGTGAATTGAAAGGTATGTCCGGGTTCAGCTCTGAACCCGGACAACCCCTTTAAGTGATAATCAAAGTTTGTTAATTATGTTACACGTAACCTTCTTCACCTTTAGAACTGGTGATGCCAACGTGAAGATCTGAGCAGCCATCGTACTCCCTAGAGGAAACAATAAGATGTGCTGATCATTTGTATAATTAGACAGAAGTAATTGTGTAGGAGATTTTATATAACAAGACTACAAAGAAAGGTAAGTGGTCAGTGACATCAGTATCAGAACGATAGGATTGTGTTATACTGCTTTTTGTTAAGGGACATCGATCAGCAGATTTGTACCTATGACACTGGCTGACCTGTTACATGTGCACTTGGCAGCTGAAGACATCTGTGTTGGTCCCATGTTCATATGTGTCCGCATTACTGAGAAAAATTGCCTCACCCTCTTCACTTGGATTGACAGGGCCAGGCAGTGTAAACGTGATCACGCCTGCCTGGCCCTATCAAAGTGCATTGGACTTGGCAGTTGCAGAGAGCATAGCCTCTAGGTGTAATGGCAACGCCCCCGTTGCTCCTGGAGGCTCATTTGCATATATTAAAACATACTTTTTCCAGCAATGCGTGCACATATGGTCATAGGACAAGCACAAGTGCAACAGGTCAGCCAGTTTCATAGGTACAAATTTGCTGTAGCGCAGTCCAATCACAGCCAGGAAGAAGGTGAGCTCAAGGAGATGCCGATTGAGAAATCCTGGCATCTCCTGCTACCTGTACCGATGGTCTAAATTGAACAGCGGGGGACACAGTGCCGGAACAGAGGCGTATTTTCGAGAAAAAAAAACAAAAAACAGTCCTTGCGTCTGTAGAAGCCGCCCTATCTGGTAAGCTTACCAGTTTCTAAAACATAAACCCATGAAAGGTCCTCTTTAAAGGGAACCTGTCATCTCCGAAACACCCCCTGAACTAGAGTAAGCGGTGTATAGTGTAAGTGATGCTGAATCTGAATATGTAAGTTTTATCTTTGTACTCACTTCCATTCTGACGCTGTGCTCCCACAAACCGGCTGTAAAATACATTGAGAGGACTCCAGTGCTCACTCACATAATGGAGAGGACTCTAAGAAGAGTCCTCTCAATGTATTTTACTGCAGGTTTGTGGGAGCACAGCGTCAGAATGGAATTGAATATGAAGATAAAACTTACATATTCGGATTCAGCATCACTTACACTATACACCGCTTACTCTAGTACAGGGGGTGTTTCGGAGATGACAGGTTCCCTTTAAATAAAATTGTGTGAAAGTATAGTGACTCTTTGACATGACAAAAACCTGCCAGTCATGGGGAAGGGTGGGACCACAAGTAGGAGTTCAGAAGCAGAAGTCACCGTGGACTCATCTCCTGAGAGGTTTGCACTGTTAATTCCGATAAGGTACAAATATTAAAATATTAGAAGTGACAGCCCACTGAAATCAGCAGAGGTAACAGGTTCCCCTCAAAGAATCCTTCTGTATTATGTAGGCAGTGTAATGTTAGGCCTCTGTCACACGTCTGTGACAAGACGGTCGGTGTTTCATCCATGAAGATATCAGTGAAGGGTCTGTTGTGCGTCAGTGTGTACATGCACTGCAAGGCTGAAAGGGGGATTTTCATAGCATCTCCTCTCAATGGTCAGAGTCTAGTGGGTTAATGAGTGGAGCTGTAGATCAGGGCTTAGTAATGATTAACTTACCCTAAAAAGCCGCCTTTTGTTGGCCTCAGTACAAAAGAGCATTTTTCCCTGTGTGCGTTAACAAAAGGGCAGGGGATGCTGACAGGAGCCTGCTCCAGGTCCCAGGAGCTCACCGGATTTTGCCCACAGATGGGGCACTGCTGAGGGACAGCGCTGCTGTAAATATCTCGATTGCAGTGAGTGAATTTGACCAGGCAGGGGGCTAGAGGCGGCAGCTCAGCTTCTTCCTGCTCTCTCAACATCGCCATAGCAGATGTCACCTGAAACAGGAAGAGACACAACACCTGAGCTGACCTCACCTGGAGGAGATACATGTCAGTGACAATAGTGCCGTTGCAGCCCCTCCCCCATTTGCAGATTCCAACCTTTTTACAATACAAGACTTGCAACTTTTTTCATTCAAGGTATCATGTAATACATAGATTGCCACTTTTGCCACCTGATGCATTTCAGGCCCACTGAATCAAATGCATTGTTTGGTTCAGTGTATGCGGCAGCAACTGCCCGAGATGATGATGCATTTTTATAGACAGAAACTGCTACCCCCTAATGAAAACGCCATACACTATACAGTATAATGCAATTGCACCCCTGCATTGCCTTACAGCTTCATGTTTCACAGTAGTGTGACTGTAACCTTTGCAATCCCATCCTACTTTTCTATCACTTGCAAATATCCACATTAGAAAGTATAATGTGCCAGCCCACTGAATAAATGGGGGAAACGTCATAGCTGCGCGCAGGAGGCGCGTGAAGACATGCTGCCGGCGTCCCTGGCGTATGTGAGTATGTATGTGTGTATGTCTGTATGTGTGTATGTCTGTATGTATGTATTTATGTATGTGTCTAGCTCTGTAGCCAGAACCGGAACCGGAATCCATTGACTTGCATTGGGGGTCATTCCGGATCCGTCTTGGTGCGGATCCCTTTACCGGAGAGCAAACCGCATCATGCTCTCCGGTCTGAAGACGGAACGGAATGCTTTCAGGAGCATTCCGTTGTCTTCAGTTCAGTTTTGTCCCCATTGACAATGAATGGGGACAAAACTGAAGCGTTTTATTCCGGTATTGAGCCCCTATGACGGAACTCAATACCGGAATTTTAAAACGCTAGTGTGAAAGTAGCCTAAGCCTGTATTGCGGCCCACATACAGCCATTGACTTGAATGGGTCCACAATCCGCAAGATAAGGAGAGGTGTGGAGGCAGGGATCGGATGCCCATGGAAGCACTTCCGTGGGATTTCGGTCCATGCCTCCGCAGCGCAAAAAAAAAAAAAATAGAACATGTCCTATTTTTTGCGGTGTGGACTGTCTCTTGCGGATCACAGACCCATTCAAACAAATGGCGTGCACATGAATGGTGCCATGCCTTGCGAACCACAGTTTGCTGTCCGCAGCATTGGGCACATGCTTTTGTGTGCATAAGCCCTAAGGGGGTATTTTTGTTCTCCATTTTGGTACTCAGTTGTGTTTGCCCCTTTTGTGCTAATGTTCAGTGGGCCACAGAATCCTGCCAATATCACTAGTTATCAGAAAACTAAGTTTCCTGGCTGCTAGTGTGCAGGAGGAGCCCTTTAACACCTCAGTGACCGCCAATATGCCTTTTTATGGCAGGTTAGTATAAGTGCTGCATGTGTCTCCCATGCAGCGCAGAGCGGCCACGGCCAATAGCGACCATAGCATCTACAGGGTTAAGTGACATCAATAAAGTTCACATTTACACTGTGTCCATTCTGGATCTTTAGAGTAAATTATGCTGACCGCTTCTCTAGAGATACCCGTTACAAGCTACAGTAATAGCAATTATCACTACAGAGGACTATCTCATATATTTCTGACAGAAAAGACACTTTCTCTCGCTGACTGTCGCCATAAACAGTCATGTTCAATTAGTTTTACAAAAAAAACCAGTACACCAAATCAGGGCAAACTGGGCTCCTGCATAGGGCTGCACAGTTCAGGGGAGCACTGAAATAGCTGTGGAAAATGTATTTTTGGGGGCTTTATGGTTATTTGCTTCCCCTTCAAGAGCTCAGGCAGTGATAACAGTTCACACACGAGTGTGATTCATCATTTTTGCTGCATTTTAAAATTACAGTTTTTTTTTAATGCTGCAAACCAAACCATAGTATAAACAAACCATTGGTGTCAAATAACACTCCATGTTACTCCACGTCCCTAAAACCCCACGTTTTACCTGCATAAACTCTGCTAATATTTTTTGTTAGGAAAGGTGTCAACTAGAGTTGAGCGAACATGCTCGTAACGAGCACTGTACTGCTCGGATCCCCTGTGCTCGCATGGCCGCAGGCATCCTGATCCGTCCTCACCTGACTGTAAGTCAATGGGGGCAGATCCGTTTGGTATGACACACGAGTGTGTCATACCAAACGGATCCGTCCCCACTGACTTGCAGTCGGGTGAGGAGGATGGATCCGGATGGCTGCGCCCATGCCAGCGCAGGGGATCCGAGCAGTACAGTGCTCGTTACGAGCATGTTCGCTCAACTCTAGTGTCAACCTACCTGAAACCCAGGGGAGTATGTGACGCACCAGCTGCAGTGGAAGTGTGAGGGTGGAGAGGATAGAGGCGATAGTACAAATGGTGGAGATCCTGCTCCAGTGCTCCCTGGGCCGTGAAGGGAGGGGGCGCACCCTTTCTTCCCCTCGGGGCAGAACCTGGCTTGGGGTCTCCTGCCTGCTGGCGGTTGGGGTAATCTTAGTGTTGATGGGTTTTGGGGAGCAAGACAGGAGTCCCTAGCAGTGATATACAAGGTAATGTAGCTGCAATGCAATGATAAATCCAGCTCGGAGCAACCAATCAATACACAGGTACATATACCTGCAAGGGTAGACACAGTCTCTTTAGATCAGTGTTCCCCAACTCCAGTCCTCAGGGCCCACCAACTGGTCAGGATTTCAGAATATCCCACAGAATGAATACCTGTGGTAAATCCTGATGCTTTCACATTAACTATATCACCTGCTCAATACTAAGGAAATCCTAAAAACATGAGCGGCAGGTGGGCCCTGAGGACTGGAGTTGGGGATCACTGATTTAGATTGCATCAAAAGGCTGTATATAGGCTAGGTGGAAGAGGTAGTATTAATAGCTGTAAAGTGGCCCATTTTCAGCCTTAGCAACGCTCCTCTGTCTTCTGTTTACATCACATGGTGTTGAGCAAGTCTCCACTGATATGTAACAGAGGCTCAAAATGGGCCACTTTAAAGCTATTTTTCTAATAGAAATGTATGATTTTAGTAATTAAAATATATTACAAAAATGGTCAGTATCTCTGCCCCTACACATTACAAAAATAAAAAAAAGAATAATGCCCCTTTCACACGAGCGGGAGACTCGCATGTCTCCCGCAACGCATCTACAGGGCTGGACGTAATCTCGGCGTAATCTCGTCCGTGCGGTCTCCAGCACATGCGTACTTCGTCTGATGAGGCCATCCCAGGAGACCGCACGGGCGCAGAGTCGGGTTCATACGGCGCATGCGCGAGATTACGCCGCACCAGGAGGAGAACACAGCGATGAAGGGGAGTGAATAATTAGCGGGAGGGAGGTGCTGGGCTCGACAATATGCGTCGTGGCCGGGCTCCAACGGTCCACAGGACATCCCCTTGGGCTCCTTATGTAAGTAATTATAATATGAATAAAAACGATTTTTTGAGCAAAGTACAGCTCTGGGAAGAATAATAATAACAACATATTTACTATGAGAGCGCTAATAGCTATACAGATGTGTCAGTATCTCTATACGCCTAAACCTGGTGACAGAATCCCTTTAAGTCTCTCCCTCAGAGGCTCCAACTCTGCAGACTACTATCTCCTAGATTGTCTCTTCTTACACCAGCTTCTTCTCACAGACCACCCACTGCCCCCAGATAAGCAAGGTGAGGCCAGCCCACACCTAGCAACTATATCTAGGACTGGAAAATGAACCCCTTATGCCTCGTGCAGACAACCGTATTTTTGATCCGTGCCCAATCCGCATTTTTTGCTGATCGCACAAGGACCCATTCATTTCTGTGGGTCCACAAAAAAAAAAAAATGACAGCATACAGATTTTTTCCATGTGCCATTTGAAAATTATAGAACCTGTTCTTTTCCTGTCTGTTTTGAGGACAAGAATAGGCTTCTTTTTTTTTTTTACAGTGGGTTCCACAAAAAATTGCAGAATGCACACAGACAGCATGTGTATCCGCAAAAGGGATACTCCATATACAGCCATTAAGGATGACAATACATCATATTATACAATTAACCCTTTTAACTATTTTACTATGAATTATTCATATGTAGACAAACTTGCCCATTAACCCCTACACACACAATGACTATAAAGAGGGTGAGACCTGGTGTCAGCTGTGTATTTCAGCAGGTACTCAGCTACAGTGGCTGAGATAGGCAATGATCATCCCATCCCAGTCATTTAAAGGGGTTTTCCGAGAGTTTTTTTTTACTGATGATATATACAGTTAGGGCCAGAAATATTTGGACAGTGACACAATTTTCGCGAGTTGGGCTCTGCATGCCACCACATTGGATTTGAAATGAAACCTCTACAACAGAATTCAAGTGCAGATTGTAACGTTTAATTTGAAGGGTTGAACAAAAATATCTGATAGAAAATGTAGGAATTGTACACATTTCTTTACAAACACTCCACATTTTAGGAGCTCAAAAGTAATTGGACAAATAAACATAACCCAAACAAAATATTTTTATTTTCAATATTTTGTTGCGAATCCTTTGGAGGCAATCACTGCCTTAAGTCTGGAACCCATGGACATCACCAAACGCTGGGTTTCCTCCTTCTTAATGCTTTGCCAGGCCTTTACAGCCACAGCCTTCAGGTCTTGCTTGTTTGTGGGTCTTTCCGTCTTAAGTCTGGATTTGAGCAAGTGAAATGCATGCTCAATTGGGTTAAGATCTGGTGATTGACTTGGCCATTGCAGAATGTTCCACTTTTTTGCACTCATGAACTCCTGGGTAGCTTTGGCTGTATGCTTGGGGTCATTGTCCATCTGTACTATGAAGCGCCGTCCGATCAACTTGGCAGCATTTGGCTGAATCTGGGCTGAAAGTATATCCCGGTACACCTTAGAATTCATCCGGCTACTCTTGTCTGCTGTTATGTCATCAATAAACACAAGTAACCCAGTGCCATTGAAAGCCATGCATGCCCATGCCATCACGTTGCCTCCACCATGTTTTACAGAGGATGTGGTGTGCCTTGGATCATGTGCCGTTCAATTTCTTCTCCAAACTTTTTTCTTCCCATCATTCTGGTACAGGTTGATCTTTGTCTCATCTGTCCATAGAATACTTTTCCAGAACTGAGCTGGCTTCTTGAGGTGTTTTTCAGCAAATTTAACTCTGGCCTGTCTATTTTTGGAATTGATGAATGGTTTGCATCTAGATGTGAACCCTTTGTATTTACTTTCATGGAGTCTTCTCTTTACTGTTGACTTAGAGACAGATACACCTACTTCACTGAGAGTGTTCTGGACTTCAGTTGATGTTGTGAACGGGTTCTTCTTCACCAAAGAAAGTATGCGGCGATCATCCACCACTGTTGTCATCCGTGGACGCCCAGGCCTTTTTGAGTTCCCAAGCTCACCAGTCAATTCCTTTTTTCTCAGAATGTACCCGACTATTGATTTTGCTACTCCAAGCATGTCTGCTATCTCTCTGATGGATTTTTTTCTTTTTTTTCAGCCTCAGGATGTTCTGCTTCACCTCAATTGAGAGTTCCTTTGACCGCATGTTGTCTGGTCACAGCAACAGCTTCCAAATGCAAAACCACACACCTGGAATCAACCCCAGACCTTTTAACTACTTCATTGATTATAGGTTTACGAGGGAGACGCCTTCAGAGTTAATTGCAGCCCTTAGAGTCCATTGTCCAATTACTTTTGGTCCCTTAAAAAAGAGGAGGCTATGCATTACAGAGCTATGATTCCTAAACCCTTTCTCCGATTTGGATGTGGAAACTCTCATATTGCAGCTGGGAGTGTGCACTTTCAGCCCATATTATATATATAATTGTATTTCTGAACATGTTTTAGTAAACAGCTAAAATAACAAAACTTGTGTCACTGTCCAAATATTTCTGGCCCTAACTGTAGGTCATCAGTATCTGATAGGTGGGGCTCTGACACCAGGGACCCCCACCGATCAGCTGTTTGAAAAGTGTCCTGGGTGTCAAACTCCCATTGATCAGACACTGATGACTTATCCAGAGTATAAGTCATCAATAAAAAAAAAAAAAACTCTCGGAAAACCCCTTTAACCCCTCAGATGCCAGTCAGTATCTGTGGTGTTACCCACAATAGTGATCTCAGCATCTGTGGGGGCACCCTCCCTCTGCCTTAGGGCCCTTGCACACGACTGTATGCCCTCCGAGACATACAGTCCGTGAACGGCCCATATGTCCCAGAGCGGCATGTATTGTGGGCATGAGAGCACACAGCATCATAGATTACAATGATTCTGTACACGTCGGGCTGCCCACAGGACTACTGTCCCGCATTCATAAGATCATATGAGTGGGACAATAGTACCGCGGGCGGCCCGACGTGCACAGCATCATTGTAATCTATAAAGCTGTGTGCTCCCATGCACAAAATCAATGTCGTTCCGCTCACGGACTGTATGTCTCGGAGGGCATACGGTCGTGTGCAAGGGCCCTAAGGCAGAGGGAGGGTGCCCCCACAGATGCTGAGATCACTATTGTGGGTAACACCACAGATGCTGACCGGCATCTGAGGAGTTAAAAGGGTTTTCCGAGAGCCTCCAGAGTGAAACTGCAGGGCGCCGATCAGTTGTTCAAGTCCCCTACGGTACTAATAATTACAGCAGAACAAGTGAAAACAATGTGAAAAGAACAAAAATAATAAAAAAATCTAATCATCTCATCTAAGAATAAACATAACAGGCATTGCTGCATCCGAAAATGTCTAAACCAGTGATGGCAAGCCTTTTAGAGACTGAGTGCCCAAACTGCAACCCAAAACCCACTTATTTATCGCAAAGTACTACAGTCCAATACAGTATATCTTCCTTGTACTTTATCATTTAGTTATAATACCCTGTCTACATTCAGTGCGCTGCCTGTACTGTTCATAGTGCGCCCTGCGCTGATGAATGGCGGGAAAAGTCTAAAGCATATTGGTACACCATAGACTTTTTCCAGCGTGCGGGTGCCGACAGAGAGGGCTCTGAGTGCCACCTCTGGCACCCGTGCCATAGGTTCGCCACCAATGGTCTAAACTATAAAAATATTTTTCCGGTGTACAGCGTAAGAGAAAAAAATTAAAAATGTGTGATTTGCCTAATTTTGGTCACCTTGCCCCCCCCCCAAAAAAAACAACAAATTTAATAAAAAGTTACCAAAAATATATATGTACCCCAAAATGGTACCATTAAAAACTACAGTTCAACATGCAAAAAACAAGCTCTCACACAGCTCCGTAGACGGAATTACTAAAAAGTTATGGTTGTCAAAATATGGAGAGGCAAAGAAAAAAAAGAGGTTTTTTTTGAAGTAGTAAACATAATAAAAAGTATATAAAGTTGATATAACCTTAATCCTACTGACTCCCAGAATGAGGTTGTTATGTCATTTTTAGTGCAAAGTTAATGGCATTAAACACAAAACCCCCCCAAAAAACCTTGGAGGAATCGCCTTTTTCCAATTTTACTGCACAAAGTATTTTTTCCTGTTTTCCAATACAAGCTATGGTAAATTAAGCAGTCCAAGTAAAAAAAAAACAACTTGTCCCGCCAAAAAAAGGCCTTATACAGCTATGTGAAAAGAAAACAAAAAAAAAAATCAAGCTCTTGGAAGGTAGAGAAGGAAAACGAGAATAAAACTAGGCCGTCACGAAAGGGTTAATGTGTGTTATGTTTTGAGTTAGTAATGAAAGTTACACTGGGTGGCCGGAACTAAGGCACGGCTATTCATGTTTCTCGCCGGAAGAACTCTTGTGTTGCACCGCTATTGACGTCATTACGCGACGGCAGCTGTGGGGCGGGAACAGGTGGATGAAAGGGGAGGAGTCTTCTGAAGATCTCTGTTTGACAATAGAAGGCGTGCGGCCGGTGCCCGGTCGGAGACATGAGTACTAAACACGTGACGTGCAGGTGAGTGAGGAGACGGTCCCGGGGGCAGCGGGTAGTGGGGCGCCGTGCAGTGACGGGAGGAGCTGGGTGCTGTTGTGTTGGTGGGCGGGACTCTGCGCAGTGTGGTGGGTGGGTGCTGTTTGGTGTGTGGAGGACATGTGTGTACAGGGCTCCAGACTAGCTGAGGGACCCTGCACTGGAGAGGGTCAGGGTGTAGTTATGTGGTATAGCTCCTTACCTGTCCTGTGTGGTCCATCAACCCCCTCCCCCTTCACAGACCACTCATGTGTTTGCACCCAGTTCATACCCTCACCTCAGAGCCGTCAAGACAAATAAGGTCTCATTCAGATGACTCCATGCACACGTATTTTACAGTTTGGATGAGGAACGCAAATCCTTGTCCAGAAGTGACTCTACCGTAATGGATCCTATGGGAGTTTGGGACATGAGACCCTGGGGGATTGGATGTGCTGCCATATCATGCACACAAAAGTGCAGCCACATTATGGTGGTCTTAAAGGGGTTGTCTCACATCAGAATATAGCATTTATCATATAGAGAAAGTTACTACCAGGCACTTACTAATGTATTGATATTATCCATATTGCCTTCTTTGCTGGCTGGATTCATTTTTCCATTATATTATACACTGCTCGTATGCAGGGGTTACAACCACCCTGTAATCCAGCAGTGGCGGTCGTGGGTGTACACTAGTGGCTAGATCAGCACTTTTTCCTATAGTGTAGAAGCACGACCACCACTAATGGATTGCAGGGTGGTCATAAACATGGAAATGAGCAGTGTATGGTGAGATGGAAAAATGAATCCAGCCAGCAAAGGAAGCAATATGGATAATCACAGTACATTAGTAAGTGCCTTGTATTAAACAGGTTATCCAGGAATTATTAGTGATCACGTATCCCACTCCCGGGACCCCCGTCGATCTGCTGTTAGGTCAGTGAATGGGGCTGAGCTGCAATACCAAGCACTGCCACTATACAATGTATGGCGCTGTGAAGGGTGAGTTGCCAAGAGCCCTGGTGCCTGCAGAGACTCCCTCAAAACAGTTGATTGGCGGGGTTCCAGGACCCAAACCCCTGCTCGATGTGATAATGATGACCTATCTGGAGGATATTTTATAATAAAGCAGTTACCTGTGTATCCAGATGAGACCTGATGATCATTGGAAGCGGATTCAGGAGGGTACGACTTCTTTTAATATTTTTGGGGTTCAACCCCTTAAAGAGGTTGTCTAATCTGAGACAACGGGAGCATATTGTCTGATAGGTGCGGGTCCCTCCTCTGGGACCCACACCTATCTCCTAAGCGGAGCCCGGAAAGTGGTGGAGGGTGCACTGCATATAGGCAGCCCCCCTCCAGTCATTTCTATGGGGCCCCCAAAAATAACCAAGAGCTGGCTCGGCTATTTCCACCATTGCCATGGAAGTGGTGGGCGGTTGTGCGCAGTTCGCTCCCATTCACTTCTATGGGGAGAGCGCTTGGTGGTGGTGGCTGGACTGGAGTCCTCCAGCCACCACTTTGGTCCGCTCAGTTCTCGATATTGGTGCGGGTCCCAGCGTTGGGACCTGCACCTATCAGACAATGGGGTCATATCCTAGCGATATTCCCACATTGTATCAGATGAGACAACCTCCTTAACCACCTAACTGTGAAGAGTAGCTAACTGGAGGGGGGAGGGCTGCTTTAGATGGTGATATCTCCTCAATGGTAGCAGCTAGAAACATGCAAGTGGTAACAGAGGAGAAATCACTGTTAGAAATCAAGTCGGGAATAATCGCCAGTGAAACCTGTTTTTACTTTCATTTTCAGCTGCATTCACAGCATCCCCATTTCTATCAGTGATATCTTTCTCTGTCCTGAACATATTGCTGGTATTGTCTGAAAGCTCTGAATGTCTGCTTTCAAACAAGATCAGTTGCATGTTTCTAGCTTCTACCGTTTAGGAGGTAGCAGCCTCTAAAGCCGCCCTCCCCCCTGCAGTTAGCTACTTTTCCCACTGCTGGAGCTCCAGTCTGCCAAAACAGTTGGGGGTTAAAGCAGTTGTCGGACTGTAATGTATGACCACAAAGGCCAGCTCCATTTTTAGCATTTTCTCTTTTCTGCACACAATTTAGTCACACTGTACGTTACACACCAGGTTTCCTTCTGTTTTTTTTTTTCAGGTATTTCATACATGGCGTGTGTCGGGAAGGAAACCGCTGTCTGTTCTCACATGACATGGCAAACAGTAAACCGTCTTCAATCTGCCGGTTCTACCAAAAAGGACAGTGCGCCTATGGATCCCGCTGTAGGTATGGAGCTTGTCTTCAGTGTATTTATGGGTTTTATACCTTTTTTTTTTTTTGTGGTAAGTTAAAGTAAAGCACTAACTTTGGGGCCACACTTGAGAAAATATTAAAGGGGTCGTGGCAAATTTTGAAGTTATTCCCTGCCCTCAGGATAGGGGATAACTGATCACTGGGGGTCTGATCATTAGGACCCCCACAGATCCCAAGAACGGGGGTTCTGTTCCCCTGATCTGATGGAGTGGCAAGTCAGGCTTCCTGCCACCCTATTCATTCTCTAGGGCAATGCTGGAGATACTGGAGTACAGCGCTCTGCTATTTCCGGTGGTCCCATAGAGAGTGAATGTAGCGGCAGGACGCATGATTGACTTCCACTCTATGAGATTGGGTGAATGAGATCCCCATTCTCAGGATCGATGGGGGTCCCAGTGGTCAGACCCCAGTGATCTTGTGGATAGGGGATAACTTCTAAACTTGGCACAACCCCTTTAATAGAGCATCATATTTATTTAAATTCCCAAAAGCCATGGTGAATTCTTCTCTGTGGACGCTACATATATATATAATTGTCTTTTACAGATATGATCACGTCAAGCCTTCAAGCTCTCCTTTAGTTTCTTATCCTCAAGATGTCCCAGCAGCCATGGCAGACGCCCCTCCCATGTCATCATCTGCGGTGGAAACTCCTCCAGTTGTCACCAAGAGCACCCCACACAGGCGTGAGAAGAAGTCCATTGTCTTGAGGGATCGTGGTACGTACAGTAGTTTATAGTAAGCAGCAGCTCATTAAAGGGGTAGTCTCACCCTGACAAGTCCCTTTTTGCAATGGACCCAGTCCTGCTGTCTCAGGTCCATGTTCTGGAACCTCCAATGAGCATCTGGAAAGTTGCAATTGTTCACATACTTCCCCCAGCACCTGATTGTGTAAGGTCAGGAATGGATCTGGCTTATGGCTCATGCACACAAACGCAAATTGCGGTCCGCAGCAAAAAAAATAGTCCTACTTTTTTTGCAGTTCGGAAGCACAGACTGAAATCCCAGGGAAGCGCTCCGTAGTACTTCTGTGGGTTTTCGCACCGCTCTGTATTTTGCGGATTGCAGAGGCCACACACATTCGTGTGCATAAGCCCTTACATTGGGAGATTGCACAACCCTCAGTCCACGAAGGGATCTCTGCACCGCCTGATTCTGAACCTGCTCTCCTGATGGGAAGATCATGGTCTGATATTTGCTGTATCTTGTTTTTCTCTGACTAGATCTGTCTGGACTGACAGACGATAAGAACCGAGTCAATCCAGTTCACCACCCACAATTGTGCAGCGATGCCGAAGGCAGCGATCAGTTCGTAAAGCCACATTCTTACCTGGAAGCCATCCGTACTGGATTAGAAGACGTGGAAACAGCCGCCCCTTATCATGAAGACCCATACCAGCTTTGTCCCTATGCAGCTGCTGGGACATGTCACTATGGGGAAAGCTGTGTCTATATCCATGGAGACGTCTGTGAAATTTGCAGTCTGCAAGTACTTCATCCCTATGACCAGGAACAGAGAAAATCCCATGAAAAGGTGTGTGTGGGGGGGTCATTGTCTTCAGTGCAGTTAAAGGGAATTCGTCACCACATACCTCCATAGTAATCCAAATCAAGTGACAGATGTGCTCTTGTCTCCACCACTGCTGTTCCCCCATCCCAATCCATGCCTGCATTTCTGAGAAATCAGTGTTTTTTTTTTATATGCAATTGAGCGGTTTGGTGCAACGAAGGCACCACCATTGCATTTCATAGCACCAAAAGCTCTGCCCCTTACTACGCAGCCTTGGCGAGCATGTTGATCCCCAAAGCTTCGGCGCACATGCAAGAACACAGGACCAAGTGAGATTAAGGCCCCTTTCAGACGAGCAAGTGTCACAAATTGTACTCGCAGCGCAGCCCCCGTCCTGACCTTCCAGCACTGAATGGGGTTACATAGCATTATATTGATTTAAGATGCTATGTAACCCTTACAGTTCTGGAATGTATTGGATAACACTGACATAATGCTGTCAGTGTTATCCAATACATTCCAGACCTCTAAGGGTTACATAGCATCCTAAATCAATATAATGCTATGCGACCCTGGCAGTGCTGGAAGGTCAGGACGGGGGCTGCACTGTACGTACAATGTGTGACACTCGCTCATCTGAAAGGGGCCTTAATCTCTCCTGCCCGGCCCTGTCACTGAAGCTGGGGAGGCTGGGCTGGACACAATAAGAACCTTTTGGTGATGCCCTGTTCGCACCAAAAACCTATCAACATCAATGATTTCTCAGGAATGAATTATTATGGAGGTATGTGGTGTATGGAACCTGTCAGGAGAATAATGCTACTTCAACCACTGGCTGCATGAAATCCCAACAGGCCCCCTCATTACAAACAATTGTGTTCTACTCTGCTGCAGCGTAGTTTCAAGATGAGTCAGAAACGAGGAGTTGTTTTGGGGACGGCCCTCTACTGGTTTCTCCTGGCCTGCTAGGTTCTCTCTCATGTACAAACAGGGAGTCGTGTCAGTCTAGCTAAGCCATGGAGGAAGAAGCCACCCTATTACTCTTCTGCTCATTCCCAACTTGTTTTTGAACCTTTTTTATCTCTGAGACACCACAGCGTATAGTAAAACATATGGGAAGGTTTACTAATACTGTCTAAGATTTGGACAATTTAAATTAAAGGCCCAATACGTTTTTGACAGGACCGGCAATGACAATCTAATGTGTATGGGGGATTCTGATTGTCACCCAACAGGTGAGAAAGAGAATTTCATGTAATGTAAAGGGGAAAACCACTTTAAAACTTGGAAACAAACTCTGCTTCAGTTCCGAGGTAGTAGTCTGAACCGAAGCCGAGTTTGTTTCCGAGTTCCAAAGTGGCTTTCCACTTTGAAAATCAACTACTGAAGTTATTCAGCGAAGTCTCACGCGACTTCACGAATAACTAACTTCTGCTCATCGGAGCCCATACATTCTAATACTGTACGGAGACAGATCTCCTGACAGTATTAGGCTTCATTCACACGACCGTATGTGTTTTGCGGTCCGCAAAAAAAAATGGATGACGTTCCGTATGGCATCCATGTCCATTTTTTTTGCGGATCCATTGTAACAATGCCTATCCTTGTCAGCACAACGGACAAGAATAGGACATGTTCTATCTTTTTTGCGGAACGGAAATGCAGACATACGGAAACGGAATGCAAACGGAGTACCTTTCGTTTTTTTTGCGGACCGTATGTGGAACCATTCATTTCAATGGGTCCGCAAAAAAACGGAAGGTACTCCGTTTGCATTCCGTTTCCGTATGTCCGCATTTCCGTTCCGCAAAAAAGATAGAACATGTCCTATTCTTATCCGTTGTGCTGACAAGGATAGGCATTGTTACAATAGATCCGCAAAAAAACGGACACGGATGCCATACGGAACGTCATCCGTTTTTTTTGCGGATCCGCAATTTGCGGACTGCAAAACACATACGGTCGTGTGAATGAAGCCTTATTCCGAAGTTTTGAATGAAGCAACCTCGAATGTAGCATCTGAGGCTTGCTTCACACGTCACTAGTTACAACCCCCGTACAACCTAGCGGCGGTGGCAGTGCTTGGATACTATAGGAAAAAGTGCCGGCCTCTCTGGTGCCTGGGACCATGCAAGCGCACATAGGCATGAATGCACAGCAGTCCCCGATCCTGGCAACCCTGTATCTATCCCTGGATACCAGCAATGTATAATGTGATGAAAAAATGAATCCAGCCAGCAAAGGAGGCAATATGGACAATCACAATACATTAGTAAGTGCCTTGTATTAACTTTCTCTACATGAAAAATGTCATTTGCTGAAGTGACACAATCCCTTTAAGTCCAAGTGCTGCTCTCCAGGATTCTGGCGCCAGGGGGTGCAGTTATTGAAATGTTACCCTGTTTCCAGAGACCCTTTACTGTATTTTTTTAGTTGTTTTTTTTAAACTTCGTAAGGCCGTGCTTTATGTTTTATATATGCTTTCTCCTCCAGTTGTGCATGGCGAGCTTTGAACACGAGATGGAAAAGGCTTTTGCTTTCCAGGCCAGTCAGGATAAAGTGTGCAGTATCTGCATGGAGGTCGTATATGAAAAAGCTTCCCCCTCTGAGCGAAGGTTTGGGATCCTGTCAAACTGCTGTCATACGTATTGCCTCTCCTGCATCAGACAGTGGCGATGTGCCAAACAGTTTGAGAACCCGGTTATAAAGTGAGTGTCACCCTGAGACTTTAACAAACATAGGAGTGGGGTATGGTAGTGACCCTTCAAGGAATTAGAGAAACTGTGCTCAGTGCTGTCCTTCTCTTGTCACACAATGTACTGCAGTGATTATTCCCCAAATCCAGATGTTCTGTGGAAGGTAGCAGCATCAAGAGTGGTCACTCGTTCACTAGGGATAGAAAACTGATCCGAGTCTGGTCCAGCTATATAATGATCTTGTTTCCTCATCAGGTCATGTCCAGAATGCCGTGTCATATCAGAGTTTGTGATCCCCAGCATATACTGGGTGGAAGATCAGTGCAAGAAGGATGAACTTATTGAGGCTTTTAAGCAAGGAATGGGGTGAGTGTGATAATTGGATAAGGCTCTGTTCACAAAACCAGGATTTGATGAGAATTTCTGACTTTCTGCATCTAGTGCAAGAGAGAGGATTATGTCCAATCCCATTCACATGCAGGGGAAAAATCTGCATGGAATCTGCAGCATACTCCGCAATGAAAAGCTGCACATTAGCCCCACGGAATGATAATAGGGCCAGTGCTTGGGGTTTACGTCAGATTTAACTCAAGAACAGCCTTTATACAGTGAACACAGTATACCGTAAAGAGGCCGCAGCACTCATCCAAGCTCTGCTGCCCTTTCTAAACAGCTGATCCATGGGGGTCCTGACAGTCCACCCCGCTGATCAGATATCAATGACCTATCCTGGGTTAACATACTGAATTAGGCTACTTTTACACTTGCGGTAGCAGCATCCAGCAGGCTGTTTCACCTGGGGAACAGCCTGTTTTATCCGTGCTAAGGCTAGCCTACTGTGCCTTCAGAAGTCCACTTCGGCCCCATACACTAATATGGGGGCGGGCTGGAGGTCCGGCTGCAGCACGGCAAACAAGCCAAGAGGCAGCCATTACACCTAGAGGCTGTGTTATCTCTGCAACTGCCTCACTATCTGCACTTAGACAGGGCCAGGGGTGATCATGTTTGGACATGATTCCATGTCCAAAAAATGGATCACATGATGAAACATGATCAGTGTGGGTGCTGGGACTTGGACCCCCTCTGATGTGATAATGTTGACCTATCCTAAGGATAAGTCATCATTATCTTGATGCTGTAGCATGCTGTAGTTTTTGTCCGGCCGCCTCTCGGCATGTTTGCCGTGCTGTGGCCGAACTTCCAGCCATACCCATTATATGGACTTCCAGCGGCACGGTGGGCTACTGTCCGCACGGATTTGGCAGGCTGTTCACACTCCTGAACAGACTGCTGGACCCAGCTACCACAAGTGTGAAAGTAGCCTAATTCTTATACAGATGACAAATACATGCAAGAAATCTAACATGAAATATGCTACAATAGCCTCAGCGCAATCCCAAAGATATAAACAGAAAGAGTCCATGAAATAGGAGACAAAAACATGATCTAAGGTGGCCACAGACATGTAGATAATCCACCCATCTGAGAATGTCTCCAGACTCCTCTACTCAATGTGATGGAAATATATTGTTAATTGGAATTAAATTGGAAAAAAACGAACCTTCGTAAAATGAATCCTAGTGATTAATCGTTTGAGAATGTTGGGTGATGTACAGAATGTAAATGTAGTAACTATCTGTCCAATATGCGCATATTCTTCAGTACTGTACAAAACACATCACCACAGCGATCTATATAGTGACATAAAATCCTATCGTTTGCTTTGATGTCCTGTTATGGTGCACTCAGTAACTAAAGTGTATCTTCACATGTGTGGCCACCTTTATGTATGCTACAGTATGTGCTGCCTTTCATCCTGTGGTGTATACCACCATTGCCAGGCAGCACTTGAGAATGTGAGAAACTAATGAATCTTTCTATCTATTTAGTTTAATGAAAATATATATTTTTCTGTTTTAGTAAGAAAGCATGCAAGTATTTTGACCAGGGACGTGGCACCTGCCCGTTTGGGGGTAAGTGCCTGTACTTGCATGCATACCCTGATGGAACTAAAGCAGATCCAGAGAAACCACGAAAACAGCTTGGATCCGAAGGCACAGTGAGGGTGAGAGTTATACCCATTCGTTTATCTTTTTTTTTTTTTCCTGCTTTCACTAAGGGCCCATTTATACAGGCAATAATCACCACCACGTGCAGACAAAGAGCCACTTTAGAACTTGTTCTGGTGAGTATAAAAGCACTGCTTCGGTATAACAATACCTCCTCTCTGATACAAAAAGTGCACGTATTTCCAAATGGAATTCCCTTATGGATAGTAATCACAGAGCACACCAAGCCATATCCTCATCAGGTGCCATGTTCCAGGAGGCCACGCCCCCTTCATCATATGTAACTATGAAGGTTGGTAAGCGATTTCAGTACCTCCTTATACTCCAGCTGTATCTATTTGTGATCCAATATACTTCATGTTGCAGTAGTCTCCTTTTATTTTCCATTTCATTGTCAGCTTTGTTCACAAACTCCAAAATCTGTCATCTCCAGTTCCTTGGGTGATGTTAAAGGGCATCTGTCAGCAGATTTGTAGCTATGACACTGGCTGACCTGTTACCTGTGCACTTGGCAGCTGAAGACATCTGTGTTGGTCCCATGTTCATATGTGCCCACATTGCGGATAAAAATGATTTTTAATATATGCAAATTAGCCTCTAGGAGCAACGGGGGTGTGGCCATTACACCTAAAGGCTCTGCTCTCTCTGCAGCTGCCTCACTATCTGCACTTAGACAGGGCCAGGGGTGATCATGTTTGGACATGATTCCATGTCCAAAAAATGGATCACATGATGAAACAGCTGATCAGTGTGGGTGCCGGGACTTGGACCCCCTCTGATGTGATAATGAAATATCCTAAGGATAAGTCATCATTATCTTCTCCAGGATAACCCCTTTAAACCACCTTCTTGAGGTTTGCATAAAAGCCTTGAACTTAAATGGATGACTTCTGTACTATCTTACAGCCTCAGTTCTATTTAAAAAAATTTCTTGTATAACTTTCAAACGTCTTTCCAATTGACTAACGATTGCAGGATGGCGTCTGTATAGATAATGGCCGTAACAAAGACCCAGTGCCCGATACTATTGGGGTGACTGGGGCAGTTTTCTCTGTCTTCATGAATTTTTGGTTACCAATATAATATAGGCACTCGTGGATATTCACAAAATAAGGCCTTAGCTATTTTTTCCTCTATTACTACTATTATTATTATTATTAACGTCCTCAGCTTGCTGTCGGGTCTCCTTTCAGCTTTTTATATACACTTTCATCAGCAAGCTGTCTTTTGCTTGCATTAAAGGAATTCTGTCACCAGGAAAATCACTATTGAAGTAAAATCATGGCCTAATAGCACCTAGTACCTTATTTCCAGATGTGCCTTTGTTTCAGCAATAGATGTTTTTTATCTTCTGAAAATCCAGTTTATTTGATATACAAATGAGCCAGTAAGGTGCCCGGAGGGACGTCACTCTTGCAGGAAGGAGCCCAGGCACGCCTCCTGCAACACATTCAGGCCATAACTCCGACCCCCTTTTCCCTGCTCCCAGTATGATGGCGTGCTTGGACACTAGCAGGGGGCGTGGCTTAGCTCCTTCCTGCAAGAGTGACACCCCTCTGGGCACCTTACTGGCTCATTTGCATATCAAATAAACTGGATTGTCAGATCAGCTGGCACGTTTACACGGGCCAGTTATCAGGAATTAGTGTTCATACAATCTATTCTCTATGGAACTGTCGCTCTAGATCATAGATGTCTGCTGCCGGGATGTTAGTGCTGTATTACATCTTTATGGAGGAGGCAGCAGTCAGAATATCTTTTTCCTGGTCGTATAATGATAAAATGTTTTGTATTTTATTGCAGTTCTTCAATGCAGTCAGGCTATGGGACTTTATCGAAGATCGAGAAACTCGCAGTGTCCCCACCACCGATGATGAAGTGGCTGAGCTTGGAGACCTGTTCATGCATCTGTCAGGAGCCGACCAGCAAGACGCCTCCTCTTCTAACTGAAATGTATTTATTAGAGAGTATAGAATAGAGACTGTGTGGCATTAGTGTGGTGATGATGGCCAAACCAAGTGTCCTTTCCACCAAGAAAATAAAACCGAGCCGCTCTGTGATCTTGCCCCAAGTCTGGGAGTCTCACCCTGTCAGGTTCTTACATAGCCAGTCAATATTTTGTATTTAGTACATTTGATAATGTAGAAAGAGAGCTGTCCTGAGGACATCATGAGGCTGTCCACAGCTAGGTCTAGGTTACTGTTTGGGGAATGCCAGAACCTTATCGGAAGGGGATGGCGGCAGTAGTGGGAAGTGTCTGGCAGCCTCTTGTGTCATCATGTGTGGATGAAGTGAACATGCTAAAAGATCTTTTCATCTAACAATTATTTCACATCAGACTGTCCAGTAATGTTACGTGTTTCTTATGACATACCTAAATTTGGCAGATGAAATTTCTTAAGGCTTTTCCTTTTTTTGCATTCTTTTATTTTGGTCATAAGACTTTAGTTCAAAGTCCTTCATGTGTCTGGGCTAAAATCTTGAGATGTTTTATCTACTGATATACTGTGAAACCACTACTACTGAAAGCCACACCACAGCGATATCTTATTAACAAAACTCCCCCTCCCTTCAAAGTATACTATAACTATATTAGAGCAATAGAGCGGGAACTGTGCTCTGAAGGATCACCAGCATCATTGAACGTAATGGACATAGGATAAAAATAATAATTATTAGATTATCAGGAGCTGTGTAAGTGGTACTGAATATTGGGAACCCCAGCAATAAGTGGTACTGAATATTGGGAACCCCAGCAATAGTCTGAAAAATATAGAATAGGAGTTGTTCTCTCTCATTTATTGATGACCCGGCCCCCCACTGGTCAGCTGTTTGAAGAGGAGGTGGTGCTCAATGCGCCTCCTTTTCATTACACTGTCCATCGTCTCCCCTATAGTGGTAGCGTAGTAAAATTACAAGTACTTACTCCTTTCAAGTGATTTAAACAAGTTCTTCTCATTACACTGCACTTCCGAGACAACAAGGCATAAGTGTTGAAGATTTTTGCACTGATCCACATGCTGTGTAAAAAAATCTGCAGTGTAAATTGACCTGTCTTGTGAGTTTCACACTTTGCAATGTATAGTGTGATATCTGCAACAAATCTACGGTAGAAGTTTTACCCCATGGGGCGGTATCCTAAAAGTGGTTGTCCGTGATATTTTAAGTTCACGTTGCAAGCAGAGAATCTGCCAAAATAAAACAGCTCTTACCTGGATAATCTGCAGGTGCTTGTGTTGGTCCCTGCCGTGTCCCACCTTAAGGCCCTTTTACACGAGCCGATTATCGTTCAAATAATCGTTCAAACGTTCGGATTTGCACGATTATTGTTGTGTATAAACACGGGTAACGATTTAACGACGAATGAGATTTCGTTCGCTTCTCGTTGATCGCATCTTTTGTCCTGCCAATAAATTAATCGCTCATCGTTCGAAAATCTTCCAGTTTAAACGAAAATCGTTTAGTCGTTGGCAGATGGTAATGGTAATGCTTATGGCAAGGAGCAAGGAACGATCGTAATAACGATTATAAAACGACCGAAAGTACGAAGATTGTGAACGACTTCTCTTTCAGTGTAAACGGTATTTACATTGCATCGTTCGATCGTTCATCTACGATCGCTAATACGATTTATCGTTCCGTGTAAAAGGACCTTTACTGTCCTGTGTCTGGCTGTAGCAGCAGCCTCTTCCCTCTCCTTTGCATGTTAAATTTTTTATCAATTTCCCAGCTATTTAACCATTTTTAACAGATGTGTGTGATCCATTTTCCACCTGTTTTTAACAGCTGTTAAAAACACAGATGAATGTCATTGCCCTTTTTTTTTCCCCCCCCAAACTCACTGCAGACAGCCACAGGCTGGTCCTATAATCCCTATTTTCTCTGGCATCTACAGCATAGGAGGAGAATTCCCATCTGTGTCATTGGGGGACACAGGCAGGACCATGGGCAGCTGCTGCAACAAGGAGGTGGACACTAAGCAAAAAGTGAACTGCACCCACCAGCTATACTCTTCCTACAGGGACTAAGCTAAGACAATTTAAGCTTAGTGTCTGTAGGATGCAGACATAACTGCTTGGTAGAGACTAGAAGTTGCAATCATCTGTTATCCCACACATCACATGATGAGAGAGACCAGTAAGTCTTCAAGCCTGCTGCTGCTCGTTCCCTACCTCTTGAAAGGCAAGGGTGAGCTGAAACTTAAAGGGAACCTGTCATCTCCGAAACACCCCCTGAACTAGAGTAAGCGTTGTATAGTGTAAGTGATGCTGAATCTGAATATGTAATTTTTATCTTCATACTCACTTCCATTCTGATGTTGTGCTCCCACAAACCTGCAGTAAAATGCACTCAGTGGACTCCAGTGCTCACTCACATAATGGAGAGGACTCAAAGAAGAGTCCAGTGAGTGCATTTTACTGCAGGTTTGTGGGAGCACAGAGTCGGAATGGAAGTGAGTATGAAGATAAAACTTACATATTCGGATTCAGCATCACTTACACTATACAACGCTTACTCTAGTTCAGGGGGTGTTTCGGTGATGACAGGTTCCCTTTAAGTATTACAGTGTGACAGGTAAGTATATTTAGGATGCCCACCCAATTCCCTTGCCCTACCCACAGGGGTTCCCTAGGGTTAAGGCTCACCTATTTCCCCTTATTGCCACTTGCCCCACTTTTTTAAGGGTCCTGACTGGGCCCCAGGCAGGTTGTAGACAGCCACTTTTCTTCTTGGCCCCAAATCCATCTTCCTTAGGCCTGGTTCACACATCAGTTATTTCCATCAGTTTTTGTGAGCCAAAACCAGAAGTGGAGGCTACTCAGAGATAAGGTGTAATGAAAAGATATTCACCTGTTCTGTGTTTTTGACCCGCACCTGGTTTTGGCTCCCAATAACTGATCAAATAACTGAAGTGTGAACAAGGCCTTAGTGGGACTCTTCTGCCAGCTTCTTCCTGCCTCGTCGGTCTGTCTTGCAGGGCTACCACTCTCCTCACATGCCCTGTGGGCTTTGTCAACTTTAGCCCCTGGGTTGGAGCCTAGGTCTTCACAAGCAGCGGAGCTATATGGGAGCAGGGCAGGTGCAATGTTAAGTGCACTCCACAGTTTTTGGCACTACCCTGCCAGGCTCACTTTTGGTTCAGGACGTCTCTCGTACTAGAGGTGGGGCTGTAAGGTCAGTCCATCTGCATCACTACTACTCTGCCTTACTTTAGCCCCAGCTTGGCCTGGGCCCCTCCCAGGAGGGGCACTATCTCTTTGCTTCTCCCTCTTTGGTGCAAAAAATTTTCACCTCCTTCGTTTCTCCTCCTGCTGGAGATCCTTGTGCCACAGCATGTGAGGCCTCACTGGATGCAGCCCTCATGATTTGCAGAACACTCTCTTGCTGGGCAGCAGAAAATGCACTGGAGAAGGCCTTTACTGCTGTCTCCTTCTCGAGTGGCTGGCTCTTTGGCAAATGTTTGGATGAAATAATTTTGATGCTATTGGAACAAACAAAAGAAAAAAAAAACAACACTCAGTTACCTCAGAACAACTCAAGTGCTAGCCGCACCAGGAGAGTAGACAGTTTTTGTTTCTTACTGCATTTCTCCAGTCCAAAACACGTGGACAGGAAACCCTCTCAAGACCAGAACAAAAAAAAAACCCTCCTTCAAGTCACTCCTATCTTGGGGTCCCTGTGTCCAGGGCTCAAAGTTGGAAACACTGGACTGGTTTGGCTGGATGATCTGCCTCCCACAGTCATGTCTTTTGCCGTACCAACAAATCACATTCTTGGGGATGCACTTCGACACACATAGGTCCGGGTTTAAGATAGCACAGAGGTTCAGTGGTTAGCGCTGGTGCATTGCTGTGCTGGGGTCCTAGGTTTCAATTCAACCAAGGACATCTGTTTTGAGTTTGTATGTTCACCCCATGTTTATGTGGATTTCCTCCCAAACTCCAAAGACATACTGACTGGATAATGCAAAGCACTGTGATGTTTGTCAGCACTATATAAGGGAGTAGAAAAATAAGCTCTCAAAACTTCAACGGAACGTCCTCCCCTTTCCGCAACCAGTCCTGCTTCCACTTTGCCAGTGCATGAGGGTACCGTGGCTCATGGTCTCGAAGCAGTTCCTTATGCTCAGTTCCACTCCTCCAGCTAGTCCACAGCACCCTTGGACTGCGTGATTCATGTAACTGTATCGATCCATCAGACTCAGATAGTGGATGATGTTGATGGGCCACTCTTTTATCCCCCTGCAATAGATTGTTGTCACAATGGATGTCAGCCTTCATGGTTGGGGAGGAGTGGTCTGAGGTTTTGGTCTCCTGAAGAATGATCAACATCCTGGAAATGAGGGCCATTCCTTTGTCTCTGCAGTATTAGACCAACCTACTGAAGGACCTCCCGGTCCGGATTCAATCTAACAGAGACACAGCAGTGGCCTACCACAACCATCAAGGCAGCACCCGGAGTCCAGCAGAAATGGCTCTTACCTTCAATTGGGCAAAACTACGTCCCAACACTATTGGCAGTGCACATTCCCGGTGCGGACAACAGGATCACAGATTTTCTCAGCAGGACCTCACGGGCTCTTGCTGCAATCAGAAATGTGACCCCTTCGTTGCTTGATCACCGGACCCTTTGGCACAGGCAGTCAACGCTTTAGTTGTCCCGTGGGATCTTTACCCCTCCACCTTTTTCACAGCTTCTCTGGAACATCAGGGTAGAGGTCCTCCCTGTGAATCTCATGACTCCCAACTGACCACACCAGGCATCTCAAACCCTGGCATCTGCATGTTGATCTCTAGAGATGAGCAAACATGCTCGAAACGAGCACTGTACCGCTCAGCTCCCCTGCGCTCGCATGGGCGCAGGCAGCCGCTTCCGTTCTCCTCAGGAATACGGAAGCGGCTGCCTGCGCCCATGCGAGCGCAGGGGAGCCGAGCGGTACAGTGCTCGTTTCGAGCATGATCGCTCATCTCTATTGATCTCCCTTCCTGGTAATTCATCAGGATAAAGTGGTCCTTTGTCCAATGCCACCCTTTTTTACCAAAGGTGGTCTTTTCATCATTCTTTTTATCTAAAAGATATTGTTTTGCCTGCCTTCTGTATACTCTTGATCTAGTTTGAGCAATTCGCATCTACCTCAAATGTCCTCTTCAGATGTTTCTACTGACAAAGTTCTATTAAAGGACTTCCAGCATCAAAGGTCACCCATCTCTTGATGCATTCATTTAGCAATTGTGCACAGTGCTAAAGGCTGTGAACCCCTGTTCTGGATTACTACCCAGGCAGTATGTGCCTCCTGGGCTGTACATCTCCGTTGCTGCAGCTTGGTCATCCTTACACATCTCCAGATTTTATTGGGTGGACACTTTTGCATCTGTAGACGCTTCACTTTGGCACAGGTTTGCTGACTGCTTCCAGCCTCTGATATTTTTTTTTTTTCCCCTCCTATGGTCTTGCCTGTATCCCCCAATGACAAGTATATTTTTGTACTTACTATTTATAGCTCCCACCCAGTTATTTTTGTTGGTTTATGCCTCAGTGTGGGGCTTGTTCAGTTCTGGTTTCAGGTTTATGCTTCTCCTACTGTTCTTGTACAAACTGTCCTAGCCAGGTCCCTGGGGGTGGGGGTTGGGAGAAAGATCACTAATGTCATCGGTCGTCCCCATACAGAATCATTGTTTGCCGGCACTCGTTCATCAGGTAATTGTTGGCACCTTTATACTGCTAATGAGCATTCCTATGAACACTAGCTTTATCTATTAAGATGACCATATACATTAGATCAGAGATGGCCAACCTGCGGCTCTTCAGCTGTTGTAAAACTACAATTCCCACCATGCCCTGCTGTAGGCTAATAGCTGTGGGCATGCTGGGAGTTGCAGATTTGCAACAGTGTGAGAGCCACAGGTTGGCCATCCATGCATTAGATATCTTGTCTGACAGCAGCTTTCTCCCCCCCTCAGGACACATGCATGGTCGGCCTAGCCAAGCATGCATGTGGATTGCGTGCTTGGGATTGCTGTCAACTGAAAAAGCTGATGTAAACATGTTCCGGGCAACACAGATTTATGTATTTATGTTACGGTTTATCTAGAAAGTTATGGGCATTAACCCAATGTGTGGCTGTAGGACTGACTTGTGTATATATTAAAAATACCTTAACAAGGCATTGATTGGTATTTTATAATAAACTAAGCCTAGTACCCCCCCCCCCCTCCTCCTATACAAGAAAATGTGAACTTAGTGTCTCAGAGGTTACACCCTGTCATGGTTGAGCAAAACGTAGCGGAGCGATATTATTATACTGGGATGAGACCATTAGTGCCACATATATATATATAAGTCCATTAATACTCTCATACCGTGCTGGAATATTACCAGTCAGTGTCCAGTTATTACTTCTATGTAATGTTAAATTAATTTAGAGGTGTTATTAATCCAAAAAAGGCTGATTGGGTTCGTGATGCACTTAGGTTGGTGTCACATACAGCTTTTTTGTGGACATTTTTTGAGCCAATGCCAGAAGTGGATACAGCAGAAGTCCTTCCTTTATATTAATCACTCTTCCAACCCACTTCTGGCTTTAGCTCACATGCATCAGAAAGCTGTGTTTGACGCCACCCTTACTGTCTTGGTGGCACTTTGTGCTCCAGTGTGACAGGTAGATGATACGGTGTCATAATTAGGAATTTAAAGAGGATCCGTTGCACTATGTAAGAGTGGCATAGTGTGGTGCCATATGGCTGATACACATACAATAGTTACATAGTGCAATATAGTCTCATGACAGATCTTTTTTAATTCCCTGTGAGGGTGAGAGCTCAATGTGAGAAATGTTAGTGGCCTACAGCTATTGACAACACAGCCACGAGACAATGTAACTGTGCACCAAATGACTTCAGGGACGGGTGTCTTCACTGCCTGGCCCTGCCAGTCAGTGGTGGGGGCGCTGCATGAAGGGAGGTGAGTGGAGCCTCGGGGAGCAACAGTACCGCCTTTGTTGCTCCTAGAGGCTTATTTGCTTATTATAAAACATCAATTTTCTCAAGAATACAGGCACCTAGGAAGACGGTACCAAGACAATGATGTTCACCTGTCAAGAGAACGTCTTAGGTGAGAAGGTTTTATTGTGACGTATTTGACAGAACTACTTTAAACCTTTTTTTTTATTAATTTTGGAACTGCAGATTTAAAATTTTCCCTGCTGCTCAGGTTATGTGCAGATTGTATTGCAGAAACGTTCGGCAATGTGTGGATGAGATTTTTTTAAAAAATTTTCTCATACACTTTGCTGCAAGAAAATCCACAGCCTAACCGCCATACGTGGTTGTATCTTAAGATGGCGTGCCTACTTTGTGGTGCTTTTCTAAAAACATTTAGGGGGACATTTAGTACGTGATATATGCCACAAAAGTGGCGTATTAAAGTCACAGGTTTTGTTGCACACTTTTTTGGTGTCAAAATCTGTGACTTTTCCTTTTCACTCCACTTTTCAGAAGTGGCCAAAAAATGGGGCGTGTCGTGGGCAGTCTGGCCCAGCTAATGCATCATTTTCCACTGCTTTTGTGGGGTGGAAAATGGCTGAAATCTAAACCAGCAAAAGGTCTGGCTTAGAGTCAAGTCCGTCTCACAGTCTGCCAGACGACGCAGCAAATTTATATAGAGGCCTGCACTTCTACATAACTTTGGCATTTCCTCTGAGAGCGCAGTGGGACGTGAGACCGGCCTGTAAAACACCGGTCTTAATAAATGTCCTTCTTAACACATAGAAGAAAAACAGCTTGATATACAGGGTCTACACTGTGTGCAGAATTATTAGGCAAATGAGTATTTTGATCACATCGTCCTTTTTATACATGTTGTCCTACTCCATGCTGTATAGGCTTGACAGCCAACTACCAATTAAGTAAATCAGGTGATGTGCATCTCTGTAATGAGGAGGGGAGTGGTCTAATGACATCAACACCCTATATAAGGTGTGCTTAATTATTAGGCAACTTCCTTTCCTTTGGCAAAATGGGTCAGAAGAGAGATTTGACGGACTCTGAAAAGTCAAAAATTGTGAGATGTCTTGCAGAGGGATGCCGCAGTCTTGAAATTGCCAAACTTTTTTGAAGCATGATCACCGAACAATCTACCTATCATGGCAAATAGCCAACAGGGTCGCAAGAAGCGCGTTGAAAAAAAAAAAAAAAGGCGCAAAATAACTGCCCATGAATTGAGGAAAATCAAGCGTGAAGCTGCCAAGATGCCATTTGCCACCAGTTTTGCCATATTTCAGAGCTGCAACGTTACTGGAGTATCAAAAAGCACAAGGTGTGCGATACTCAGGGACATGGCCAAGGTAAGGAAGGCTGAAAAACGACCACCTTTGAACAAGAAACATAAGATAAAACCTCAAGACTGGGCCAAGAAATATCTTAAGACTGATTTTTCTAAGGTTTTATGGACTGATGAAATGAGAGTGACTCTTGATGGGCCAGATGGATGGGCCTGAGGCTGGATCAGTAAAGGGCAGAGAGCTCCACTCCGACTCAGACGCCAGCAAGGTGGAGGTGGGGTACTGGTATGGGCTGGTATCATCAAAGATGAACTTGTGGGACCTTTTCGGGTTGAGGATGGAGTGAAGCTCAACTCCCAGACCTACTGCCAGTTCTGGAAGACACCTTCTTCAAGCAGTGGTACAAGAAGAAGTCGGTATCGTTCAAGAAAAACAAGATTTTCATGCATGACAATGCTCCATCACATGTATCCAAATATTCCACGGCGTGGCTGCCCAGTAAAGGTCTAAAAGAAGAAAAAATAATGACATGGCCCCCTTGTTCACCTGATCTGAACCCCATAGAGAACCTGTGGTCCCTCATAAAATGTGAGATCTACAGGGAGGGAAAACAGTCCACCTCTCGGAACAGTGTCTGGGAGGATGTGGCGGCTGCTGCATGCAATGTTGATCGTAAACAGATCAAGCAACTGACAGAATCTATGGATGGAAGGCTTTTGAGTGTCATCGTAAAGAAAAGTGGCTATATTGGTCACTGATTTTTTTTTTTTTTGAATGTCAGAAATGTTTATTTCTAAATGTGTTGTTATATTGGTTTACCTGGTGAAAATAAACAAGTGAGATGGGTATATTTGGTTTTTATCAAGTTGCCTAATAATTCTGCACAGTAATAGTTACCTGCACAGACAGATATCCTATCCAAAAACACTCCAACTTCCAAAAATATTAATCTTTGATATTTATGAGTCTTTTGGGTTGATTGAGAACATGGTTGTTGTTCAATAATAAAAAGAATCCTCTCAAATACAACTTGCCTAATAATTCTGCACACCAAGAAGACACGGGCCATTCATGCCAGGCAGTAACTCCGCTACCTTAGGGCTGATTCACATGACTGTATGAATGGGTCCGCATCCGTTACGCGGAATGTGGACCCATTCACTTCAATGGGGCCACAAAAGAAGCAGACAGTACCCCATGTGCTGTCCACAACCGTAGTTCAGTTCCGCAGCCCCAGAAAAAAAGACAGAGCATGTCCTATTCTTGTCTGTAATCGCAGACAAGGATAGGCATTTCTATTACAGGGCTGGCCACGTGCAGTCCAGTATTAGTGTTTTGTGGATCCACAATTTGCAGATTGCAAAACATGGCCGCCTGAATAAGTGCTTAGCATGGAAAAATCTTTACAAGTACCCCATCTTTAGGCTAGGGCTACACGGTGACACTGGTTGCGGCCAGGATTGCAAAGTAGTGTTGATCCTATAGCAATGTATTGGATCATCGTGGAAGTTACAAGAAATCCAACACGCTGGATTTCTTGTGACTGTTGCGGCAATCCCATTCAATTTTATGGGACTGTAGGGATGAGAGAATTCAGATGAAACATTCGAGGTCGATTTGCATAAAAATTTGTTCCAATACTGTACGGAGCGCTTTGTACAGTATTAGAATGTATTAGCTCTGATAAGCTGAAGTTATTGCTTTGCGAAGTCTCGCGAGTAATAACTTCATAAATAAATTTGTACTGTAAAAAGACATTTCCCGAACCAGATACCACTTGGAACAGATAAAACTAGATACCACTTGGAACCGAACCAGAGTTCGGGAATTTTATTTATGAACTTATTACTCGCGAGACTTCGCAAAGCAATCTGAGCCAATACATTCTAATACTGTATGGAGTGCTCGCTCCATACAGTATTCTAGCAAAGTTTTATGCGAATCAACTTCGGATGTTTCATCCGAAGTTGATTCGCTCATCCCTAGATCACTGCTACTCAGCGATCCTGGCTGCAACATCTGTCACGCGACCAGTCTAGCCCTATCCTTAAGGTAAGAACTGTTGCAATCTCCTGCTTTCAACCATTAGGGTGGTTTTCTGTGAGTAGAACATTGATGACCTGTCCTCAGGATAACTAATTGTGGGGGATCAAACTCGTAGCACTACCATCGATCAGTTGCTTGAAGAGGCTGCGGTGCTCTGGTCAGTGCTGCAGCCTCCTCACAGCATACCAAGCACAGCGCTGTACATTGTATAGTGGTTGTGCTTGGTATTGCAGCCCATGTCCGTACATTTGAATGGGAATGAGCTGCACATAAGCTATGTGACCAACAAACATGATGTCACTGACTTGGGAAGAGGCTGCAACGTTCACTGGAGCACTACAGCCTCTTCAAACAGCTGATCAGTGGTGGTACCAAGATACGTCATCAATAACCTACTCCTGGAAAACCCTTTTAAACATTATAGAAATGCCAAACTGTTAAAATGTGAAACACATTTAATTTATTAAAACTGGGTAATCAGGACAGCTGTAGTTTAAAATAAATGCAATAAGAGAACAGAGACAAATTAAAACCCAAAATAAAAAGACTGTGTACACACTGATTCCCATATCTAGTGCAGATTCCAACGTGTGCATATAAACACACAAATCGTATATACGCACACTGGTGATGCTCTGCAGACTGTAATATGTAATCCTGCTGCAGAGCATTCACTACATTACAAAACCGAGTACCAGAGTGAAGCAGGTTGTGCTGTGTCGGGTATTAGCAGTCTACTCATGGGAAAGTTCAATCTGTTTTCTCCCTCATTTCCAGAACTGTGCAAAGTAGTCCATATTAAGGAATCTCCTTCCGTTTTTTTTTTTCATTCAATTTTTCTTATTCAATGTTGACCGTTCCAGGCGCATCAATGAGACCTTGGCACCTATGTAACACATAACGTCCTGTAACATATTCATTAGAGGCCAGAGACGGCTAGTTCGTGGCTCAAGAGGTGCATGGTGTACAAATGGGAAATAGTACTTTATCTTCCACTTCGTTTGCCATCATATCCGCAATGCCTGCTCCAGAAATGCAATATTAGCAGCATTTTCTTCATAATATCAAAATGAACGTGTGGAGACAAAGCGTTTTCAGCTTATTAAAAAATATTTCGTAAGAAGAATCCGCGCAAGGGACCTGTGCAGACAGCAGGCTCTTCAAAAAAAAGGCAACCGCGTGGACGTCAATGTACAGGAATTAATGTCTTCTGTGTGGGTAGCTCGGTGCAGAGAGGGCTCTGAAGCACTTCGGTTGATTTTGGGGAGAGAGTGTTGTAACAGCTCAATGGAGGAGAGGATCTAGAAACAACCATAAGATTATCAATCAGTATAGATCATATAATGTACCGATACCTTTAACCTTAAAGAGGACCTTTCACCACTCCTGACATGCCTGTTTTAATCGCTCCATGCATTCCCCACGTACTAACAATTCTGGAACATCTATTCTTATGGCTCTATGTTGTGCCGTTCCTTTCTTATTTGCACTAGAAGTTATGAATTAATTGCTATTTGCCTTCAGTAAAGGAACAGAGGGGAGGTGACCAGTTGGGGTGTGTACCTGCACAGTCTGACTCTATCCAATCAGTGCAGCCATGTTCAGACTGTGCAGATACACCCCCAAGTGGTTACCTCCCCTCTGTTCCCTTACTGAAGGCAAATAGCAATTCATTCATAACTTCTAGTGCAAATAATAAAGGAATGGCACAACATAGAGCCATAAGAATAGATGTTCCAGAATTTATTACATGGGGAATGCATGGAGCGATTAAAACAGGCATGTCAGGAGAGGTGAAAGGTCCTCTTTAAAGGGAATCTGTGACTACACTTCTGGACCATCGTCTGCAGTAATACATGAGTAGAACTACACATAAGGAGTCCAGACTGCCATTTTTTTTTGTTATTTTACCACTGTCAGCGCTGAAACACAATCTGGACTGCTGAACTAATACAACGGGGAGGACTCCTGTGGGCACGCACTGCAGTCCTGACAATGTATTTCACTGCAGCTTTAAACACTGACAGTGGGGGGGAACAATAGGAAAATAAAAAATAGTAATCTGGGCTCATTAGGTTCAGCACTACCCATGTATTACTGCAGATAATAGTCCAAGAGCGGGGTGGCAGATTCCCGAAGGTTCACTTTTCTAAGGAAACAAAAAAATTAAGTCACAATGCTCTGCTGTATTGAGTATCACTGCTTCTCTTAGCTACCATAAATAGCAGACATTTTCATAGATTGCCCAAATAATATGCAGTAACAAAAAAAGAATAGACAGACCACATATTACTACCATATTATATGCCATACTCTCATGTTACAACTCAGTTCCTAAAAGGGGATGAACTACTGTACACACAACAACTAACAATGTGGAGAGTGATCAAACTGATCCTGAAATCTGGAGGGGCAGGGGCACCCCGATCATTCTAGTAAATATCCACATACAAAGGATGTTCTGCCCAGTTCTCCCAGTCATGTGAACCAGTAACTATATATAACATATACTAATGACCTGTGATTAAACAGTTAACTAGTGGATGCTATTTTTCAGTGATTGTTGATGTGTACAGAGGTTTCACTTCTCATACAGAGCTGCCGTGTGCTGGTTAAACATATTAAAGCCTCGTGCACATGGTCGCATATCCATCCTGTGGCCCCACAAAAAAAAAAAACAAAAAACAACCTATTCTTGTCTGCAATTCCAGACAAGAATTGGCATTTCTATCAAAGGTCTGGGCATTCAGTTCTGCAAAATGCGAATGCACACGGCCGGTATCTGTTTTGTGGATCCGCAATTTGCAGACCGCAGAACACATACGGTCGTCTCAAAGAGTCCTAATGCAGTACAGGCAAAGTGTATGAGATTAGACAAATCTCGTGTACACTTTTCCTCTTAGGTGCAGAAACTGACCTGCCGTGCCGTTTTTTTTTTTTGTATGGCTTTTACATTTTCAATAGAAAGGTGAGATCTGCTACAAACCACATCTAATCTACACCAAAAACTGCACAAAAAACACCAAAATTGCAACAAGTAGAGCAGTTTTATGTGCGCTTTTGGTGCACATTTCTGGCAGATTTTCAGCACACAAATCTGCACTGTATGCAGGCACCCTTAGGCTACATGCTCACGACCATATGTATTTTGGGGTCCTCATCCGTTTTTTTTTAGCGGACCTATTGTAACAATGCCTGTAATTGTCTGCAAAACGGACAAGAATAGGACATGTTCTATTTTTTTTTTTTTTGTGGAACGGACAAACTGAAACGGAATGCACACAGTCATTTCAGTTTTTTGCCGACCCATTGAAGTGAATGGTTCCGCATACGGTCCACAAAAAAACAAAACACACTGAACGGACACGGAAAGAAAATATGTTTGTGTGCATGATGTCTTTTATAAAAAAAAAAAAAAAAACCTGGATCTTTCTGCTCCTACTTTATATCTTCAGGGATTCATCCTCCAGAAGGAGAGCACATCCACTTGGACGGCAGTTTGTTGGAAGTGTAAGATATATTGTCATTTTGTAGCCAATACTTGAACGTGGCACAATGAAAGAGAAACCTAGTGAAATATTTTACAAGCAAGTAACGGCTTCCTAAAGTCAACTACTGAGATTTAGAATCCCAAATCCACTTACTTGAGGAAACAGGGGTCTGTCTTCCTTGACTTTCTGCACACAGTCTGCTACCAGCCTCTTCATTGCTTTGGGACAATTCTTGTACAACTTACTAAGATCTGGCACTAAACATCCCCGGCCAACAAGAAATATGATCTAGCGGAAAAAAATACTTTGGTAAATAAATCAAATTTATTCATTTAATAAATGCGAATAGATGCGGTGACATTAACAGGTTACCATTGGGTAATGACGTTGTCCACAAGCCTTCGCATTGCTTGAATTCATGTCACCCAAGTTATGCAGCTCCAGCTTTAAGATGGCCATACACATTAGATTTATAGCTCTTGAACCTGCCAATTTTGGTGGGACTGGCTGACCATCTAATGCTGTGATGGCTAACCTCCGTTGCTCCAGCTGTGGTAAAACTACAACTCCCAAGATGCACACTTGCTTGGCTGTTCTCAGAACTCTGAAATGAATAGAGCATGCTGGGAGTTGTAGTTTCACCACAGCTGGAGTGCAGGAGGTTAGCCATCACTGACCTAATGTATCCCCTAGTGGCAGATGTCAGGGAGATATGGATCAGGCTGTTAGATTTCAACATGCCCAATACTTTTGTTCCTCAAGGAGATGCTGTCATGGGTGTCTGACAAAGGCTTAAATCCCCTCTTACCCTTCAATATACTCAGCTGAGCATGCGTGAATGGGGGTGGTTGAGATAGCTATCAACCACACCATTCCATGTCTATGGTCCCACTTAGGTTGGGGTCATACCTTTTTTTGAATAAAGTAATCAAAATCTTAAAAGGGGTTGTCAATTTCCTTTTCTTTTTACCAAAGTGATGGGAAGCCTGGTAGAAATATAACTTTCCATCTCTGCCCCTGCTGTGATCCAGCTCTGCCACTCCATATACCACCGCAGCCAATGGCCTCAGTAGTTTACGGCCTGAGACCTCCGAGGCCAGGGAATGGCTGCAGCAGTATACAGTACGTCACAGCCAAACAATATATCAGTGGCTGCAGCCCAGGAGCATGACAGGGCTGTGATGCCGATTTGGAGCAGGCACAGCTAGAGAAGATTTTTTTTTTTTTTTAATTGGAGCAGTTTTTAAGCTACCGAGTGCTTTCCAGCAATTTTTTGGTAGTGAGAAATAAAAAAAACGTAGCCCAATCCTTAAAGGGATTACTCCACAGGAAGCATTTATCATCTATTCACAGGATAGATAATAAATGTATAATAACTGGGGGGCTGGCCAATGAGTCAGAGAATGGGGGTCCCTGTTTTGGATACAGTAGTAGTGCGCCATCGTCCACACTCCATTCACTCCAATGGCAAAGAGCGTGTCTAGTATCATGTGAAACGCAGTCGATTGACATGTCTCTACTTCACGGGGATACTGAAGCTTAGCAGCCAGACCCCAGCGATCAAAACATCTATGAGAGGTGCAAATGCTCGCGGGATAACCATTTAAAGGATCTGTCACCTGTTAAGCCTATAGAGCTGAGACATGGGCTGCTAGATGGCATAGCCCGTCAAATAACTTTGCTATGCTGTGTGTGTCTTGTTAACGATTTTATTCATATGCTAATTCTGGTTTAAGGAGCCAGGCGTACATTTCCGGATCAGCGTGCCATGTGAAGGAGCCAGCACCGCCCGCATCTCTCATCTCTCTTGCTCCCGACTTCAGCTTCAGAGCGCCGTGATCTCGCGCGAGCCTCTCGCGCATGCGCAGTCGTTCTGATGCTGATGCAGCAAGGGAAGGACAGTTACTGCGCTGACAAGCGGCGTACTCGCCATGCGCGAGTATTACGGCGCTCTGAAAGCGGAGTCGGGAGCAAGTAGAGAGAGAGATGCGGGCGGTGCTGGGCTCTTCACGTGAATAGGCTGCTGGATCAGAAGATTGTACCGCCCTTGCTCCTTATAACAAATTAGCATATGATAAAATCGTTTTTTTACTAAACCCAAAAGCAATAGGAAAATATATTGTGACGGCTAGTGGCATCTAGAGCCATTTCAGCTCTATAGCTAAACTATGACTCTGGCTGACCTGTTGCTGTTTCTCTGAAGACATCTGTGTTGTTCCCATGTTCATGTGTCTGCATTGCTGAGAAAAATGATGTTTTAATATATGCAAATGAGCCTCTAGGAGCAGCAGCGACGTTGCCATTACTCCTAGAGGCTCAGCTCTCTCTGCAACTGCCGCGCCCTCTGCAGTTTTGACACACAGGCCCAGGTGTGATAATGTTTTCATTGCCTGTCAAAGTTCAGAGGGAACAGAGTCCGTAGGTGTAATGACAACACCCCTGTTGCGCCTGGAGGATCATTTGCATATATTAAAACATTTTTCTCAGCAATACCGGCACATATGAACATGGGACCAACACAGATGTCTTCACCTGCCAAGCGCACATGTAACAGGTCAGCCAGTGTCATAGGTACAAATCTGCTGACAGATGACCTTTAAATTAACATGCAGCATGTGTAAAGTGCACTTACCTGGTCTCTGTCCCTGATGTGAGAATACGGCAGCTCTCCAGTCATCAGTTCGTACAGGACGATTCCGTAGGAATAAACATCGGACTGGAAACTGAACGGATTATTATCTTCCATTCGAATCACCTCTGGAGACTGTGAAAAACATGAAAACAAAAGGCAAATCTTCTTTGAAAAATATCAATAGCCAAACCTATATACTGTATACAAAATGGTAAGTAATGCTGCATTACTCCTAGAATGTACCAAACTCCAATTCATAAGCTGGATTTTCAGTATGTAGTGGACCATAAAATGTCCAATATCACAGCAGCGCTACTCCACCCATGTGGAAGCTGCATCCAGCTACAGGTTAAATACATCGCAGCTGAGGCCAGCCATTGGCTGCAGCAGTGCACATGACGGATAGAGGACTTTTCACTTCCAGGCCACTGAAGACTGGAAACAGCCGGGAAGGGACCTCTGTGTCTGAAGGGACTGCTGGTGAATAGGTTACGTGCCATTTGTTCTTTATGCCAAGCATTTTTGGGGCCATAAATAAAATTGCTTTGAGGGTCAGATACGGGATTAGGTAATCATTGCAGCTTTCTTCCATCTGTCCACCGGTTGTGTCTGGTAATGCAGCTTAGTTGACCTATCCTCTGGTTGCCTTCTCAAAAAGATGATTGGTTAGGGTCCCTAGTGTAGGACCCCCACTGATCAGATACTGATGACCCATCCAGAGGATAAGTCATTAGTATTAAAGTCCTGGAAAACGTTTTTTACTTTAATGGAGGAGAGCTGCAATACTAGACATTACGTATACACAAGTGTGGCACTGTCTCTATAAGAAAACCTACGATGTTTCTCTGATCTTGTACAACCCCTTTTAAAAAAAAAAAAAAAAAAAAAGGACCTGTCACTACTCCTGACATGTCTTAGTAAACACTTATAGGTCTCACTGACGCAGAGTTAAAAAGAATCTGTCACCAGCGACCTACCTAAACTGTATGCACAGATGCACAGCTGTGGTTCATCAGATTAAAACACCATTTTACCTTTGTTGATCTGCAACTCCGTTCCAGAGTTATGACAGTTTTTCCTAATATGCAAATTAGGCTGCACCCAATCTCAGCTCCTTTCTATGGCCACCCCTTCCTCACTGCTTTGCCACTGCCTGGCCCTGTCAATCAAAGCAGCTAGGGAGGGGCTGGCCACAGAAAGGAGCAGAGCTTGGGTGCAACAAAAGCAATGGGGATGTCCTAATTGCACCCAAGGCCTAATTTGCATATTAACAAAAAGCATCATAAAAAAAGGGGAGCCATGTGTCTATGATAGGAAGGTCGCTGGTGACAGATTCCCTTTAAAAAGAACACGGTGATCACAAGCGCCTGTTGAGTCATCGTCTGGCAGTGAGCCTGTACACAGGGCACCACTCTATAAATTTGTTCTAGTGTCAGTGCTACTTTTCCATCATTTACCATCCACAGGATTGATCCAGTCGGCTGCTCCACCTGCTGGGAACCGCTCCATCGAGACTTGACCGTGGCCAGTCCGAAATCTCCGATTTTCACTGTTAACCCTTCATGCAGAAATATGTCTGTATTACAGTAAAGGATCAGCTGCTTTGTAGTATTAATCCTGGTCCAATACAAGATATACAGCAAGAACATTCGACAGACCACAGGATCCCTATGTAATGCTAGCCATTATTTCACTTCAAAGAGATGGAGCTGCTAAAAGGTCATGTGACCAACAGGCACACCATAACAAGCAGAGGAAGAGGCCAGAGCGCCGCAGCCACCTACCAGCAGTTATCTTTCTGGAAGGACAACAGAACCAGAATGTCTTAAGAGAAATATGCTTTGCTTGGTTGATTGGCCTTGTGGGGTACTCTTCATCATTAGGGAGACCATACACAAGTATTGTATGCCAAGAAACAGTACTCTTGGTTTCTATGAAGATTATTATGCAAATTCACATCTTTTGGCATTAGATACAAGTGCATCTCAATAAATTAGAACATCAAAAGGTTGTTTTTTTCAGTAATTCAATTAAAAAAGTGAAACATATTATAGTCATTACAAACAGAGAACGTTTTCAAGTGTTTATATCTGTTAATGTTGATGATTATGGCTTACAGCTAAGGAAAACCCAAGTCATTATCTCAGAAAATTAGAATATTATATTAGACCAACTGTAAAAAAAAAATTTAAACACAGAAATGTTGATCAAATGACAAGTATGTCCAGTAAATGCACTTAATATTTGGTTGGGGCTTCTTTTGCATGAATGACTGCATCAATGCAGCGTGGCATGGAGACGATCAGCCTATGCCGCTGCAGAGGTGTTATGGAAGCCTAGGTTGCTTTGATAGCAGCCTTCAGCTCGTCTGCATTGTTGGGTCTGGTGTCTCTCATAGACTCTCTATGGGGTTAAGGTCAGGCGAGTTTGCTGACCAATCAAGCACAGTAATACTGTGGTTATTACAACAGTATTGGTACTTTTGGCAATGTGGACAAGTGCCAAGTCCTGCTGGAAAATAAAAATACCATCTCCAAAGAGCTTGTTGGCAGAGGGAAGCATGAAGTGCTCAAAAATTTCCTGGTAGACGGCTGCACTGACTTTGGTCTTGATAAAACACAGTGGACCTACACCAGCAGATGACATGGCTCCCCTAACCATCACTGATTGCGGAAACTTCACAATGGACCTCAAGCAGCTTGGATTGAGTGCCTCTCCACTCTTCCTCCAGACTCTGGGACCTTGATTTCCAAATGAAATGCAAAATTTACTTTCAAGTGAGAACAGCACCTTTGACCACTGAGCAACAGTCCAGTTCTTTTTCTCCTTGGCCCAGGTAAGACGCTTCTGGCGTTGTCTATTGGTCGTGAGTGGCTTGACACATGAAATGCAACACTTGTAGGCCATGTCCTGGATACGTCTGTGTGTGGTGGCTCTTGAAGCACTGACTCTACCAGCAGTCCACTCCTTGTGAATCTCCCCCAAATTTAGGAAAGGCCTTTTGTTAGCAATCCTATCAAGGCTGTGGTTCTCCCTGTTGCTTGGGCACCTTTTTCTACCATCCTTTTTTCTTCCACTTAACTTTCCATTAATATGCTTTGATACAGCACTCTGTGAACAGCCAGCTCCTTTAGCAATGAGCTTTTGTGGCTTACCCTCCTTGTGGAGTGTGTCAATGACAGCCTTCTGGACATCTGTCAAGTCAGCAGTCTTCCCCATGATTGTGTCGTCTACTGAACCAGATTAAGGGACCTTTTTAAAGGCTTAGGAAGCCTTTGCAGGTGTTCTGGGTTAATTATTCTAATTTTCTGAGATAATTAATTTTGGGTTTTCCTTGGCTGTTAGGCCTTGTTCACACATCAGTTATTTCCATCAGTTATTGTGAGCCAAAAGCAGGTGCGGGTCAAAAACAGAACAGGTGCAGATCTTTCCATTATACCTTATGTCTGTGAAGCCTCCACCCCTGGTTTTGGCTCACAAAAACTGAAGCAAATAACTGATCAAATAACTGATGTGTGAACAAGGCCTAAGCCGTAATCATCAACATTAACATAAATAAACACTTCAAAAAGGACACTCTGTTTGTAATGACTCTAATATATGTGTTCCACTTTTTTAATTGAATTACTGAAAGAAAAAAAAAAACAACTTTTTGATGATATTCTAATTTATTGAGATGCACTTGCAGGATATCCCCTCTTTTTTTTGGTCAGGCAAGCTAACTTGCGCATTTTTGGCGTTCTGGGAAAGATATTCAAATTAGCTTTTCTACCAAAACAGGAAAGAATGCTAATTTTTTCTCATGCCAGCTGAATTAAGATATACAAACTTGCATATTGTCTTGTTAGAAACCAAGAGTAGTGTCACCTGGCATAGAATACTCATGCATATTTTTGGCCTCCCTAACAATAGACAGCACCCCGAACCCCAGTCAACCAAGCAAAGCAAATTTCTCTCGAGACCTTCTGGTTCTCTTGTCCTTCTAGAAAGAAAACAAGCTTCCATGTTTCATTAAGAGAAGTATAAGCATGGTAGAATGTTCTAGTTCTCGTGTCTCACTTTCAGTTGAGTGTTACTTTGGAGGTTTCTCTAGTTCATCTGAAATGAATCCCAAAATGGTAAAATGGAATTGCTCATTCTTAAAGGGGTTGTCTGATTTTGCTATACTGATGACCTATCCTCTGGTTAATTGGAAGGAGCTCTCCCATTGGAGTGAATTAGGACAGCAGAGCTATAATTACACCTGTCTGCTGCTGCACGGCAAGCATGTAAACAGTAAGGAGAACATCCATATGGTTGCTGCATTATCTTGATACAGCTAATAGGCAGGGGTGCCTTCCAGGTTTTTAAACATGCTTATGTAGTAAAACTAGGAAAATAGCTAAGTCAGCCTCACGTCTGCAACTTGCTCTTTCAGGACAAAAGTCCTTTATTAAAGCAAAGCAGATTGAAATGGATTTTCTAGTTGCAAAGCCTTGGGGGGGATCTCTTGGTGGGTAGTATTTCTATTAGGGAGTCCAGTTGATATACGTGATGATTATTGTAGTCTAGACATCGCTCCTCTTTATTTCTGGGGAAAATATATGCAAATCATCATATGTAACATTCACTGGCATTAGATAGGCTTAGGGAAGCCAATTTGAATATGTTTCTCAAAAACTCAGAGGGGCACTGCCTGTCTTACAATACTGCACACATTTACTCCGCAAACTAGGTCCTCTCTATAATGAGAAAGAGTACCCCTTAAACAACACACATATATTGTTAAGAAACACTGAATAGCATACTAGGCTCTCTCCGGCTCTCAAATTCACCCAAAACAAACCACAAAAAGTTAGGCTTTGTGTGAATCTAAACTTTGAGATATTCGGAACGAATCCCAAGCCAGTTCGCTCATTCGAAGTCCAGTCCTCAGTATTCGGTCCTTAACAATCCGTTTAATTACATTTGCCTATATAGCCGATACATTTTGAGGCAGTGCCTAAAATGAAATCAATACCAGCTCGTAGCTGCTGTAGATTTCAGCCACATTATAAAAAAAATAAAATCAGATTGAACGCTATGGAGTATTCAATATTATAATGGAGCAGGTTACACACACATCACAGCCCCGGCCTCTGGTGCTGTTCTTCAGGGAACCTTTACCCCCACACAGGCGAGATGGCATTTCAGTAAAGGATACTGTTTGACTTCATGTCTCTGTGGATAATGTTCTTTGCATGTAAATAGCTGCAAGAGAACAAAGGGCTGTTCAACATCAAAGACAGAAAGAATACAAAACAAAAGGAGTAAGTTGGCTCGTCCTCCCCAAACCGGCGGTTGTTCTGGTTATTGTGCCTTTATACCGCACGCTCTTGATCACTGTGCTGCAATGACACAAGCTCCAACAAGTCCCCTGCCTGCTGGTGCACACACAGCAAAGCTGACATTTAGCCCATAATCAGTAAATATACTGCCTGGCAGAACACATGACGAGCCGTCAGACGAGAAAATCAAGAACTGGATTCACCAAAAACTGGGATCAGACCAGAGCTTTAAAGTGTGTGGTCGAAGTGTGTGCATAGTAAACTAGGAGCTATGAGTAGTCACCAAGGGTGGGACGTCCTATTGTACAGAACATGGAAAATCAAGATGTGCTGAATATCAATCAGCATATCCTAACATTGCATTGTATGTACTGGGAAGATGGGGCTGTTCTGCTGTCATGACCCCTTAGCAGCTAATCAATACCTACTGGTTCATCTCCTTTGTAAACTATCATTTACCCAATTCCAGAAGATCACTTCTATAGCTTCCCAAAGGAATCGCTTGTCTTTTCCTAGAATTTAATTGTTTTAGTTGAAGGAAGGTGAGACTCTTATCCTTGCACCGATGACCCTGAGCAAGGGGGCAATTTCATACAATTTCTATCCCGGGCAGGTATCTCCTACCAGTAGATCTCCTATAAAACTACAATTCCAAGGCAGCGGCTGTCAGGGCATGCTGGGAGTTGTGGTTTTAAAACAAGCCAAAGAGCCACAGGCAGAAGACTGCAGAGCCAGGTGGAAGCGCACTACATGAAATATCCAGAACATGAGACTGCGGCGTTGTCTGGAGGAATACTTACTCCATGCCTTGTGCTGTCTGTCGGGCAATGTCTATGAGCTGGAACATCTGGAATTTGGTCTCCTGTACATGCAGATGTTTGTAGAGGCTGCTGCCTTCGCACCACTGTGTGACAATTGCCAAGTTTTCTTTTGTCATGTAGCCCATGAAAAGCAGAATATTCACATGCCGTGTTTTTCTGTTGAAATAGCAAAGACTAGATAAGATACCGCACAATCTAATACATGTAGTCTAAAATCTACAGCATGCAGACAGCAATAATGTGGGTACAAAGTGTGAAGGTTTTGGTAAAGATCTCAAAAGAATAAACTTGTAATGGAGTATCAGCATGGGTTCATGAGAAATCGGTCCTCTCAAACTAACCTGATCAGCTTTTATGTGGAGGCAAATGTCTCTTCACAAAGGCCGATCAGGTCAATTATCAGGAATGAACGTTCTTAGGAAGACTCCTTCCAAATAACTGCCCTGTGTAAAGGTGCTGCCTGTAAGCTTAGCTCAGGCAACGCCTAAATCATCACTTCTGGGCAGCAGATTGTGCTGTCTAAAAGGCGATCTGCTGCCCGCAAAGTATGTGTATGGGGAGGAGATATCACTTGTCCCCGTAGAGTGGAGGCGATTGCTGCAAGAAAAAGCAGCTTTCACCTCCTGTAACAAGCAGGCAATTACCAGGAACCAACTGTCCGTTCACAAAAATTGCTTGCTGTGTCGGCCCATGTAAAGAGGTCTTAAAGGTTATGTACACCTTTGGGGGCAATTTCTTTTTATTATTGTATTGTACTCATTTTCAGCTAAAAATCATTTTTTCAATTGGTCTTTTTTTAAAAAAAATATGAAGTTATTTTTTCTGTACAGAGCTGAGATGCCCTAGAAGCAGCCTCTGGATTTTCTCAGTTTTCCGTCAGTTGGGGAGCTGACAATATAAACACTAATTTTAAAGACAAGGTTTATTAGTTGACCTGCACAAAGTGGAAGTACCAGTCACAAAGTTAGAAAACAAGTTAACCCTTTGTGACAGAATGGCTCAATATTTTTAATAAAGGCCAATTAAAAATATGATTTTTAGCCAAAAATGAGCAAAATGTAGGTGTACATAGCCTTTAAGTTCTACAATGGACCAGGGTGAGCCAGTAGATATTATACATTTTGATCTTTACAAAGAATTTGACACTGTGTGCAAGAAAGTTTGGTACATAAAATGAGAATGCTTGGACTGGGAGAAAATACAAGGGATATTGCGCAAGGGTGGGCTGAGGTGCACCACATTTATTAGAGACATATCCTTTAATAATTGTGCCACATCTTTCACCAGCCCAAGATAGATTAATACCAGTGTACAGAACGCTGGTCTTAAAAAAATTAAAAAAAAAAATTAAAAATAAATCACTTCCTTTAACTATACTTAACTGTAGCAACCAGTGTCAGGCAGCTGCTGCCAAGCCATATAAGATCAGAGTGCATCAAAAGGGGCACAGATGCATCTCAGGAGAACATAGTATTGCCACCATATACCACAAGTGTGGTTTGACAACTGATTTGTAGAGTTTGAGTGGGTTCAACGTTGGGCAAATAAAGTAATAACTGGAATGGGTGGACTTCAGTACCCAAAAAGATTATCAAAACTAGGGTTTAGTTTTGAAACAAATGGCTGAGGGGAGATCTAATAACTATGTATAAATATATCAGGGGTCAGTACAGAGATCTCTCCCATCATCTCGTTATACCCAGGACTGTGACTGTGATGAGGAGACATCCTCTGCGCCTGGAGGAAAGAAGGTTTCTACATCAACATATAAGAGGATTCCTTACTGTAAGAGCAGTGTGACTATGGAACTCTCTACCTCAGGAGGTGATGATGATGAACTCATTAATGAGTTCATGAGGGGCCTGGATGTATTTCTGGAAAGTAATAATATTATAGGTTATTAGATTTTTGGGGTCGCTAATCCAGGGAAGTTATTCTGACTGTCAAGAGTCGGGTAAGAATTCTTTCCCCAAAGATGAAGATGGCTTTTGCCTGAGTGGGTTGCTTGCCTTCATCTGGATCAACTTTTTAGGATAAGAGGCTGAAATAAATAGACATATGTCTTTTTTTTAGCTTTATGAACTATGACATCCAGATACCCAATCTCTTCAGCCTAAACTGAACAACTATTTTAATGCCGATTTTTTTTTCATTACAATCTTATAGCCCTTATGCACACACAGGTAGGTTACAGCGCCATATACTGTCCTAGTCTTTTATGGGCCACAACTGTACCTTTGAATGGCTCCACTTTCATATGGAGGCATAGACAGCACCTTCACATCTTAAATTGCTCACCTGAGAACAGCAACTTCATTTCTAAAGGCCTGCAACTGTTCTGGGGTTGGATCTGTCACTTTGAGAATTTTTACTGCCACATCGCCTGAAAGAGAGGAGTTTAAATGATGTCAGAATAATCCAGATGTGCAATATGGATCACAGTTCTTCCCTATAAAACTCGGGGCCAGATTAAAGGGTGGCCAGCAGAGGCTCGTGCCCCGGAACCTCCACCAGATCGGCAGCCGAACCTGCAGGTGCCAGTGGGGCGAAAGTAAGACCCAGTTAGGAGTAACCGGCTGCTGTATCTGCAGTTCGCTTACCCCTGGCGCTTTACGGAGCTTGGAGTAAAGCGAAGTAGAGAGTTGGGCTCTGAAAACTGTTACTACCTATCCAGATTTAGAGGAAAGAATTACTATGGCCAGTAGGTGGCAGTATTATACAGCGATGCTACCTCATGCCGACACTGGAATAACACAGAAGGAGAGACCCCTCTAATCTAGAGGGAAGTTTGTAGCAGTCCTCCATTCTTTCCTACAACCAGAAGTGGATTCATGAGGTCCTCCTATGCCATCTTATTTGGTGAGGAACTGTAGGAGGGAGGTCAGGATTCCCCTGAAGCTGCTGCCTGTTTGTGTTAAGTACAGGCAGCAGATTCAGTGGAATCATGTTTTAACATGTCTCACAATGAGCCCCTGCTACCCTTTAATTTCTCATTCCCACGGTGGTGTCTTCCATTTGTCCTATCCCACCATAGAGCCCCTGGCAGGCTGTATTTTCCAATACCCCTTTCTGTTCCTTCTCCCCCAGAGAACAGACCCTTTATATTCCCCCTACACCTCTCACACAGTACGGTCACATCATGTCACCTGTTCACCCACAGAGACCCTGACAAATAGGGTCGGCCCTCTGAACTACCCCTGGTATACTTTCCTCTGCCCCTAGTACTCCGACCCACACAGTCCTGACTGGCCACAACATTTACAATAGACTATGGACTGACTGCAGCATTTATAGTGGACACCAAGTTGGAAAAAGAGCAAAGTGGAAATTAGATGAGTGTGGCAGCAGCAGACAGGCAGCAGCTCATGGACACATTTATTATTCCAGCTACATTAAATTATTATAAATTATGGGACGCCTACACCAGATTTGTTTGCCCAGGGGCCTCCACTAAACTTAATCAGGCCCTGACAACACTTCTCAGTTTAGTACAATTTGAACACATCACCCTTTATGTTAGGAGACTGAAATATTCAGAAAGTAAATACGGGTGGTCAAGGCATGACGTACAGTCAACAGAAGGCACTAATACCCTCACCGTTTTTTAGTGGCGTTTTTCTGTATTTTGAGATTTGTGTGTCATTTTTGAAACACAGGACACAAGCGTTTTTGTTGATTAGGTGGCATATTTTGTTTTTCTGGCTTCTCTCCAAAAATGCAGCATGCTGTAGGTCTTGGCATCTTTCAGGCATTTTGCCAGCACCTTCTCTACGGAAAAACTCCATGAAAAGTACACAAGTGGTAAGACACACTGGGGCGGATTTACTATTAAACATGCACACGTTGTTTGGCACAATTTGTACCAAAAAAAAAACTGGTGTGAATGTGTTGCACTGCATTTATCAAGTGTTTTAGACCCTTTAGATTTTTGCACATTTTTTGGACCCAAAGGAATTTAGACGTTTTGTTTTGGATGTCCCACCTCAACCATTTGACTCCATAAATACACAATAAACTCAATTACTACATTTTATGGTAACAAGTATTGTGAGAACCGTCAAAGGTATGACCATGATTCCCCAATGGTTTCATGGAGCTGTAATAACGGCGCTAATAGAAGTCTACAAGGCTCAGTGTCCCTCTATATGCATAGTGGTGGACTCCAGCTCACCTTCTGTCCTAGTAACAATCATGAATGGTTCTGGTCCAATGCCCGACCTCATAGAACAACCAAAGGGCGATGATTAAAAATCTTGATGATCCTTTATTCGATAATACAGCATTGCACAAACAGTTAAGCACAGCACTCAGACAAGTTACATGTCCTTAGTCATTACAGTGACTAGGGACATAACTTGTCCGAAACGCGGTAATGCAAGATCTGAAGAGAAAATTTGCACAACACTCTAATGCCCAGCATCATACACCTCTTGCATTTATTTTAGTTTGAACAATGGTAATTGTAACACAATGACTTTAGACTTGTGTGCGGTTCCGTTGCCCTCGTCTGTCCAGATAACACTCTCCCTAGAGCAGAAACAGTTAACCGATGCCCAGGCTCCTCTCCAGCCTGTTATTATCCGGCAACTGTTTACTGTCACATCTCAGTATTTTTGGCAAATTACATAGAAACCAGGCCAAGGGATCATTGCCTTCAGGTTTATATATATAAAACACAAATCTCCCTGATGTCACAAGTCTCATACCCTGAAGACGTCCTTTCTTATAAAACTGCATATTTTGGCCAGCCTCAGCTAACCGCATCATGAATTAAAGAATTCACCAGTTTGTTGGTTACTACTTTCACCGGGGTGTAGTGAAGCAAGACAAGCGGCGTCTTCATAAAAGACTTTGCTCGTATTAGCACCCTCCCAAACGCCAAGTGTGTGCGATACAGCTGAAATATTAATATGGAAACCAAATGAAAAGGAATCTGAAGGACGACTGCCAGGTCATACAGACTGGTATTTAACGCTTTATGTCTGAGTAAGCGATGGGCAGCTGAACTGTTACTACAATATGTGCTTCGAGGGTCTTGCTCTTTGATGCTACACACAGAACTCAATAGGTTTCCATTAGGCAAGTCATTGTTAAAGGGGTTTTCTACGTCTTTGATAATGATGACCTACCCTCTGGATCGGTCATCAGTATCTGATTGGTGGAGGTCCAACGTCCAGGACCCCCGCCGAACAGCTGCTTGAGAAAGCAGCAGCTCTGCGGCCTTCTCTCAGCTTTTCCTAGGCCAGTGACGTCACCATACATCTATCACATGGCCTAGGCACAGCTCATCCCCACTGAACTGAATGGAGCAGAGTTGCGATACCAGGCACAGCCGCTATGGCATGCCCTTCTGAGATGGTAGAAAACTTTCAGCAGTCTATGGGTCGATTTAATCTTTAGCACTGGTGATATGTCTGAATGTGCGATGTGTATGCCACTTTATGGTGCGAGATACAAACTCTTGTGGCTTGTTAAAAGAATTTTCAGAGTGCTTCATACTGATGACCTATCCTCAGGATCTGATCAGTGTGGGGCTGACTTTCAGCACCCCTGACGATTACCTGCAACTTACCCTACCAGTGATGGCTAACCTCCAGCACTCCAGCTGTGGAGAAACCACAACTTCTAGCATGCTCCATTGCTATGGAGTTCTGAGAACAGCCAAACAAGTGTACTGTACATCTTGGGAGTTGAGTTTGACAAGAGCTGGAGTGCTGGAGGTTAGCCATCACAGCCCTAGACCAATGTTCATCGGTCACATGGCCTAGGCATAAGGTGTTCTGCTTCCCCATGGATTTCTATGGAATCCATAATGAATTCTGCTTCAAAGTATCAACTGAAAAAAACTACCATGTTTACAAGGTTTGCACATGGTTGAGTGTTTTGCAGTGAAGTCAATGGGAGGCTGTTGAATACATTTTTGAAGGATAACGTCGTTTTTGCAGGGAGAGAAAGGGAAACTACAGGATGCAGAAGGGAGGTTACTATCACTTTCCCTTAATAATGTATTATAACAGAGCTTATTTAGATGGGACACGTTAATATTAAAGGGAACCTGTCAACAAAAAATGTAGCGCAATCTGCAGGCAGCATGTTACAGAGCAGGAGGAGCTGAGCAGATTGATGTATTAGTTTTATGGGGAAAGATTCTGTAAAACCTGTAATTTATACATTTATATCTCTGCTTTTTCCACTTCCTGTAAACGGCTATAGGTACAGGACGGAGGGGGTTACCAGTGATCGATAGCATAGAGTTAGCTGTCAATCACTGATAACCCCTCCCTCCTGTACCTATAGCTGTTCACAGGAAGTAGAAAAAGCAGAGATATAAATGTATAAATTACAACTTTTACTGAATCTCTTCCCACAAAACTATACATCAATCCGCTCACCTCCTCCTGCTCTATAACATGGTGCTTTCAGATTGTACTGCATTTTGTGGCGACAGGTTCCCTTTAAACCTGGTATACAAATAGTGAAATGTCTTAAAGACGTCAGTTTTCCATCAACATAGAGAATTTTTCCCACATCTGTATACTGATCATAGTTAGAGGTATTCTGGAGTAGAATATTGATGACCTATCTTCAGGCCATGGCGTTTCAATGACCATACCGTACAGTAGCTGTGCTTGGTACTGCATCCCAGGCCCATTCTCTTCAATGAGAATGAGCTGCGCCAAGGTTATGCAACTGATAAACGCAACGTCACTGGCCTAGGCAGAGACCAGAAGTCCGCAGCCTGATCAAACGGCTGGCTGGTGGTAAGCAGGACCCCACCCATCAGATCCTGTGGACAGGTCATCAATATTTTACTCCCAGAAAACTCCTTTAATTATTTCTTAATATCTTTCAAGATGTTTGTCTGCTTGTTACACTAATCAATGTATTTGTAAGAGGTAAGGATGCATCCTCCTATTAGATTTTACTTTTTAACATAAGACTTTCCAAGGCATAAGATTTTGGAGGCAGCAGAAAAAAACAGAATTAACATGTACGCTGGAATGACCAGCAGGTTCTCCATTTCCTTCTGAAGACTGAAGATGCATGATGTAATTCCTATTTCAAGGGCTACACCCAAAGTTACAGTCATCAGCCAAAACTTTTTACTTCTCTCTGTGCAAGTAAAGAAGCAATGCCTAACTGGACGGGGTACAAGTCAATTATCAGAGGGAACAAGACAAACTAGCTTATAAACACCGTAAAAGTTACCGAGAGATCCATGTGGAAGCTAAATCATGAATAAAATACAAAATAGGCTGCGTGTCTATAGTTCCCTTATACTACAGCAGAAAAACATGGCTAACTGTTATATAGTTATACTGTATAAGTATATAAACTCCCATAGAGAATGAATAGAGAGCAGGGGGCAGGCTCGAACTGTTGATCCAGCAGTTGGACACCCACCAATCAAATATTTATGCCCTATCCTGTAAAAATGGCACAACTCCTTTAAAGGAAATGTGTCATCAGAAAATTACCTATTGATCAGATCAAGTTTTTTTTTTTTTTATATATATATTAAACTTTTTTTCTAAGAATTTTTTTGCAATCTTTTTAAAAAAATGTACATGTCCCTATCTAGGCCTAAAATACATTGCTAATGGAATGGCACCACACTCCTTCAAATCAAAGGTGCTTGAAGAGGGACTCTTCAGTCCAAGTGTCCTATAGAGAAATCTGTGGAATGTAGAACGTTCAGTGCAATTATCATGAAAATCAGTGCAACAGTATAGAACATCCTTCTCAACATAAAATGAATAAATCTCTCTTATGCAACATATATGAGTATGTCAAGAGCAGCTACACGGGCCACAGACACAATGGACAGGAGGGGACCTCATTGACTATTATGGGAGATATTTCTCGGCATGCTCTGTGACCTGTGCAGAGGTGTTATCTGTCCTTGTAATCCTGTTAGTGATAATGAGCTCACTACTGAAAAGTTATCTGTACAGAAAAGGAAGTGTCAATATATTAATACGATTAATAGTATGAAAACTTTTTAAAATATAGATAGTGACATAAAAAATAAAACATTTAAACATTCAAAAAAATAAATAAAAAAGTAACAAAATTGTGAGTTAAACAATAGGATCTTTTGTCATGACATTTCCTTTAAATGTAGCTATCATTTTACCAAACTTCTGATATATCACATGTCAGAAGTTCTGATTGGAGGGAGTGCGAGTGCTGATAACCGCTACAGATCGCTAAAATAAAAGCGGCAGTGTGCTCAGCTTTGCACTGTGCCGCTATGTTTGTTCGTCTCTCCTTGATGAGCATAGTGAGCGCTGTGGAATATGAATTTGTACACCCCTCTCTCAGGGAGCTGAGCAGAATATATCAAGATGTTCCAGTACATTCAGTCCTGTTTACAATAACAATCACATAATGGGGCAGGTCACTTCCCTGCACAAGATCAGCACACTCCTCCTCTGCTGCTACATAGCTCCAGTTCTCCATCTGATAAATGACGACATCTCATAGGAGGAGATCTGCTGCATGCAAAGATGTTCTCGTCCTGAACCAGTCTAAGCTTTAAGTACATTCTCATCTACAGCTGGTACAGTGGAAGATCTTGGCAAGCTACTTACTTGTAACATCTGTTAGACGTCTGCTCGCACAGTGAAGCCTGTGTGTGCTTTGTGATGACGTCCGTGACAATGAACAGTTTATCTCGGGTGACGAGTGCGGACATGCATGAATTCACCACCTGCATTTTAATGGAGCTCTTACAATACACATGCCGCCATGATTAAAAGTGAACGTGAACTCCTGTCACGCTTCAGATAACGTACATTAAACAAATAGCCTTTAAAGACTGGTTTTCAACTGGTATATTCTGCTGCCTGCAACATATTCCATGGTTAGAATGGGATTTGATAAATGAAGGGAATGCGATAGGCCTAAAAAGGCTCTGTGTACATATGAAAGTATATGGCAGACACACCCATAGCCTGATACAAAGTGTCGCATATCTAAAGCTACTTTTTAAAGGGGCCGTCTCTCGAGGTCAAACCCCTGTCCACTGGGCATATGAAAATTAAAAAAGGAAGGGTTCCTGAGTGGAAGACTCCCTTTTATGTCCCGAGACAGAGCTGCATGATGAAATTCTACCATCCTGGAAGTTCTGTCCATAACATGGTCAAGCCCATGTTATCCCTAAATGTAATGTACGGACACAGACACATTCTGGTGTCTTCTGTAACATGAAAGAAGTGATAAGTCTTTTGCGTCATTCTAGAAGAAGAAATTTTGCTCTCCCTTTAAAGGCATCAATATGAATACTGTTTTACTCACATTGATATTTTGGCTGCATTATATATTACTAAAGACAGGATTTTAGGCCTTTGGCATGTTGCACATATGTGGCCAACAAATAAAAACAATGCTGTTGGGCGCACTATGACAGTGGGGCACTATATAGAGGCATTTTTTACTGGCACTATGGAGAAGGGAAGCACAGAAGAACTATGGTGGCATCTACTGGGGACACTAAGGAGGGGTATTTTATACTGGAACATTATGGGGATACTATGAGGGCATCTACTAGGGGCATTTTATACTGGCACATTATGAGGGCAGAATGGGTAAGGGGGAGAAGAGTACTATGGGGCATCTACTGGGGGCACTATATAGGGGTATTTTACACTGGCACATGTTATGGGGACATTAGCTCAACTGGGGGCACTAAGGGGGTATTTTTTGTACTGGCACACAGAACGGGCATTTTTGTACTAGTGTACATTATTAGGGGGCATTTCTTTTTGCACTGGCACACAAGGGGGCATTTTTTGTACTGAGCTCATTTTAAGGGGGCATTTTTCTACCGTCACATTATAAGGGGAATTATTACTATTGGGGGGCATTATGGCGAGTTTTATTGAATAGAATAAAAAAGCAAACACAAAGGTGTATGTATGCAAAAATGGTAAAAACCACAGCTGTCCCATTTTGTTTCTATATATCATTATAATACATGCAGTTTCATTGCCCCGTGTGTCGTGCCAAATGCCACAAGGGGGACCACAAGACTTTATTGCCCAAGGGCCCACATGAAACCCGGCCCTGAACTGGGGAAATAGACTAAAAACACCGGTATGAGAGCTGAATAAAAAGTGTTGCTCACCACACACATCACTGAGTGAAACTCGGCCCATACTGACCTGGTAACCTTTCTTTGGCAGCTCTGGATAACAAAAACTAATCAAGTTTAATATTCCAAAAACATTTTGTTCTAGAGAGCATGTGATGACTAGAACTAGACCAAACCCGGAAGGGCTGTTTACCTACTCATTCATTCTAGGACTTCCTTTAGGGTGCTGCCACACTTCTAAATAGGCGGGGGGTTAGGTGATTTTTTTTGGGGAAAAAAAAAAAACCCAAAAAAAAACAAACATACCCCGATACCACCATTAGACGTTCAGAAGCACTGTATAAGCTGCAGGTATTCATACCTGGTTCAATACTTACCGTGCCATTTGCCTTTATATACTGTTCCAAAAGATCCCGATCCGATTCTGGAAGACAGCATTACCTCGCTTGCTTCTATTTCCCAGTAGTAACTGGAATCTCTTTGCCCACGGGAGCGCTGTAAAGACAAACATGTATCTGTGACTGGGTAGCTCTTGTCATACTCGCCTCCCCAACCCACCATTCCTTCTGCTCCAACAATTCAGTTCTCCCGCTGTCCTCTGTTTCCGGTCCCTCTCAACACAAAAGGACTGCTCAGCCAATCACCGGTTGAGATGTGTCTCCGCAGCGGTCAATGATTGGCTAAGCAGCTATTTGCTGCTTGTCGAGAGGTACTAGGAAATACAGTCCAGAGGGGAACAACATGAGCGAAGAAGGATTTATTTATTTTAACATGTTTATAATAACAAAAAAAAAAAAAAAAACACATTAGCCGGACTACCCCTTTAATGTACTCTGCATTGCACTCACTATTTTATTTTTCTCCTGGCTACTGGACACTGCAGATTTCTCTCTGTGCGTCGGAGCTGGAGTTTTGGACTGGGACCATCCTGTAGGACTCAAGTTATTTGGACTCCCTGACAATGAAGAGTACGATGATTAGAGCGGGATTAAAGGGACGGGGGGTGTTGGAGGATACAATAAGAATCAGACACACGTTCTCTTACCTGATTCACTATGGGTCCTTACAGCATCCTGCAACACAAACCACAGAGTTTCATTAACCAAAAGCAAAGACACCTCCATGGAAATGGAGCAAATAGAAGTGGGGGGAAATGGGTTGGCATGCAACACGGTACAGCCACTTTTGAAAAAGAGCTAAAAATTGCTCATTATCTGTCTGTAATACACAAGGATACATTTAGAACAACAATTCAAGAACCACCAAAAAAATAAAAAATATATATGCAGAAACATTCACAGAACTAGAGCGCAAATGATTATAACACTTCAAAACAAGCACAGTCCCAACGTTTTGGTGACGTTTCTTTCCCTTTGGTGGTTTATCAGACATCCAGCCAAGAGATTAGTATATTAAAGCTTTACAATTACAATCTGACGATTACGTAAATTCTGGTCACATACTGATGGTCGCCACATGTTATTTAAGCTCCATTATTCTAAACACCTCATTATGTTAAAGGGGACCCGACACCAAGATATTTGATATGTAACCATGCACATTACCTTATCTGTCCATAGCATGTTGCCTTCAAAGGTGACCTCGTCTTGATTTCATCTTTCATGTACACAGAGAAAATAATCTGTATTCTGTGCTCCCACCGTATGCTAATGAGTGCTTTAAAGTCAAGGAGGTTGGCGGCTTTTACAGTGTCCGAGTCAAGTTTGCCGCATTAAGATCCTGCCCCTTGATTCAGGTTTCAGAGGTGTGGTTACGTTATGCACCGCACAGGCGTGTTTTTTCTCCTCCACCTCGCCTGTACAGTGAAGCTGGGTGTACAGCTCCTGGCTTCAGGGCTTCACTGTGCATGCGCCAGATAGTGTGGACAGTATGTGTCTGAAAGGCTAGTTGTGGAGGAGAAAAACTGTACCTGCGATAGATGTTGAGAGACAAGGGGATGGCGTAACCACAGCTCCGAAACATCAATCAAGAGGCAGCTTGACTCGGAGGCTATAGGAGCCAGCCTCCTTGACTTCTCATCGAAGCGCCAGCCTCCTTGACTTGAAAACGGTCATTAGCATACTCCCGAGAAAACAGAAGAAATAAAGATTATTCACTCTATGTACTAGAAACAAAAAAAAAAAAAAATCAAGACAAGGGCACCACTGGGGACAACATGCTTGGGCAGATAAGGTAATGTGCTCAGCTAAATATCAAATATCCTGCTGTGAGTTCCTTTTAAATGCTGCACACAGACACACTTTGCATGCTGCAGCTTATGTTCGGATCTCTTCATACCCAAAATATTACCACCAAATATATTCGAATCTAGCCACTGTGTAGGGTAGTCAGCCCAAATGTGAGGTGAAACCAAGCTTGACAGCAGTCATCCAATCAGATTTCAGATTGACTAGACTGCTACCAAGCTAGCAGGTACGTCATATCTCCAGACCAAGAAATCTCCATGATGAAAGACGTATAAGGCCCTCCATAAGTAGAAGAGATGCAAACAAGGTCAGCACAAAACACAGAGCAATCTGCAGGCACCATGTTATAGAGCAGGAGGAGCTGAGCAGATTGATATATAGTTTTATGGGGTTAAAAGTTTTACTGAATCTTTTCTCATAAAACTATACAGTCTGCTCCACTCCTCCTGCTCTATAACTGCCTGCAGATTACATTGCTTTTTCTGTCGAAAGTTTCCCTTTAAAAAAAATCAAAACCCAAAGGTCACTGCAAGAACTAAAACCACAAATACCTACTCTGCCCCACAAACAAAAACGTTGCGATGTGGACCTCGGAGAAGTATTAAGCCAGTTACTCTAGTCAAAGAAAATGAAAGACGAAAAAGATAAGGAAAAGATAGAGGATGTCACAGGGTTCAGAAGAATGAGGGAAAATCTTGCTTGCTATGGAGTACGTGGACAGATCTAGGGCCCTTTTACACAGGCTGAGAGAGTGGGCAATGATCAGGAACGAATTTGGGTAGCTAGCTTTACATGCAGCCATGATCAGGGCTGAATTATCGTTACTACGATTGTTTATCCTCATACAGATTCCTTGTTTGTGGACAGCATATCCCTTTTTAAACAGGGTGATGTGCTAACGATAAACCTAGCGATCGAGCATTTGTTTGTGCATCAAGAGATAGGTAGCATATTTACACAGGCCAATTTTTTACGAAAGCTCATCCCCATTCATTGTTCCAGTCCTCAGTGCGTGTAAAATTGCCTCTAGAGTATGATTTATAGTCTACATTAGAGATTTAAAGGGGTTGTATGAGATCACAGCTTTCTAGTGAGAACTATTCACTTGGATAGGGCCAAACTGCAATACAGAACACTGCCAAAAATGGCGCTATTTCTGGAAGAAATCAGTCATGTTTTTCTTCCCTGCAGAGGTAGACAAATATATCAGTGTTCTCTAGATATCATGGTTAGGATCATGGTAGAAAAGAAACATTACATTGCCTGTCCACTGCAAAGTGTTTTTTAATGGCTGTCATGGTGTAGTAAGAAACACGGGATTACCTCTATCATTCTGCTGTCTACAGGCATTGTTGTGCTGACCATGTGGACATTGGGTGTGGACGTGGACCTCTGTCTCTGAGAAAGTGAACACTCTGAAGACGGATTAGGTGTTGAGAAGTTGAAGGCGTGAGGTGTAGAATATCTGTGCTGGGAGCTAGATGAGAAGAAAAACACATATATAACTCAAACACAACAGAAGATAACGTGAACGTTTAATGGCAAGAACTAGACAAAGTTCAAACCAATACGCTGGATATATACCATATTTTTCAGACTATAAGATGCATTTTTGTTAGCAAGAGTCTTATAGTCCACAACTCCACAATCATGCCCCAGTGTCTTATTCATCAGCAGGGCCTCTCCGCACTATATCATTAATGGACCTTAAAGGGGTTCTCCGGGAATTAAGAAAATGAAAATACTTAAATATTTTATAATAAATATATTCCAAAATACCTTTCATTAGATATAATGGCTTGTTTTTTCTGGGGAGAAATTATCAGGAGAAATAAAATGGCTGCCGTCCTATTAGTCCACACACAACCTGTCCTAATCACATAGTAGGACAAGTTACTTCCCAACACTGAGGTAAAGAGCTGCCTCGTCCTCCTCTCTGCTCTACATGTCAGGGATTATGATCCTGAATACAGGTGAATCTCTGTGAGAATGGAGATGATGAGGAGACATGGCAGGAGGGGGAGGTGTGGCTAATGAGTAGCAGCACGTGTATGTGGTCTCCATTACCACAGTCTGTCCTCTCTATCCGTCATGTCGCCTCATGAACTCCATTCCTACAGAGATTCAGCTGAAGATCTTCTCAGCTGTATTCAGGATGATAATCCCTGACAAGCAGAGCAGAGATGAGGATGAGGCAGATCTTTATCTCAGTGTTGTTAAAAGGGGTTGTCCGGGTTCAGAGAAGAACCCGGACATACCTGCAATTTCACCCAGGCAGCCCGCCTGAAGAGGGCATCGGAGCATCCTATGCTCCGATGCCCTCCTTTGCCCTGCGCTAATTAGCGCAGGGCAAAGGAATTTCGCCGGGTTCCGGTGACGTACCGGTCCCTGCCGGGCAGAGGCTTCCGCCCGGCAGTGAGTCGGTGACGTCATCGGCGCTGATGGACAGGCTTCAGCGCTGCCCTATCCAGTAAAACGGCTAGGGCAGCGCTAAAGCCGGCCCATTAAGGCCGGTGACGTCACCGAACTCACTGCCGGGCGGAAGTACCCGCCGGCAGCGAGTATTTACAAAACAAGAGACCTTGCCCTGCGCGATCTAGCGCAGGGCAAGGGGGGGGCATCGGAGCATGAGATGCTCCGATGTCCTCTTCAGGCAGGCTGCCTGGGTGAAATTGCAGGTATGTCCGGGTTCTTCTCTGAACCCGGACAACCCCTTTAAGTAACTTGTCCTGCTGTGTGATTAAGACAGGTTTTGTGTGAACTAATAGGACGGCGGCCATTTTGTTTCTCCTAATGATTGCTCCCCAGACAAAATGAGCCATTATAACTAATGAAAGGTATTTGAGAATATATTTATAATGAAGTAATATTTAAGTATTTTCATTTTCTTAATTCCCAGAGAACCCCTTTAATGGACCGTTACAAGTTTAATGCGATCCTGAGGGTTTTTCCTCACATTCTAATCACTTGCGGGATAAACACTGGGTGGCTTTCTATTGATTTTTTACAAGCATGATTTAAATTCTACTGTATTTATATTAATTATATCATTGACCCTTGAAACGTTTTATTACTTTGTACTTTTTTGAGGGTGCTCAATCAACCCAAAAGGTGGCTCCACACACACCTCTGCATGTTTTTATAACTGTTGTTTATTACCTGATGAAGGGACCCTCCACTTCAATAAACAACCAGGGAAAGTAGAAAATATTTTTTTCAAATTTTCTGTTTAAACCCAGGGTTAGTCTTATAGTCCAAAAGATACGGTACTTTATAGGTACATGTAGTTTTAGCTTTCACGTATGTTGATCCAATAGCAATTTCTCAAATAATGTTATCATTGAACTGTGTCAAATGCATATAAGGAAAAATCAATATTCCCTATCCAATTGGCTGTAGTTAGAGATCCTCACATCACTAAAGGGGGGAGGCTCTATGTGACCAAGTGACAGAGATATGAATCCAAACAGATACAATATGGCTAACAAGAAATAACCAGATGCTGAAAGCGGGACAAATGTGGAGTATAATCTTATAAGCTGACAAGACAAAGAATGGATACAGTCAAGTTTTAATTTTGGCTGGGGGTTTGTGCTAATCATGTGTGAATGTAGTCTGCACAGCTGTAGGAACTACATTTTAAAATGATGGATACTCCTAAGGGTAGAAAAGAACATGAAATGAATTTACCTTGCTGAGCCACGGACTGATTCTCGCATCCGCCGCATTGAGGGCATTGAAGGCGTGCTGCCATCTGCATTATTTGGGTTTGGAAACAATCTGGTAAGAGATGAAACACAAGTAACTGAGAAATAAAAACCGTAAAAGCCAAAAAAAAAAAAAAAAAAAAAAAACCACTGTCACAGGTAAATAAAAGCCGGGAAGCAGCTTGCAGTATTGAAAGATCCATTTTTACACTTTTCTCTAAACAAGAATATGATAAAATACAGAAGTATTTAGTGCCTTTTTTTAAACGCAACAGGTGGTGAGCTTCTGTTACAGTGCACCCCTAGAAACTACAGACAGAGCTAATCCTAATTTTAAAGAGAATGTTCAGTAAAGTGGAAGGGCTGCTGTCCAGGTCCAGAGACCCCCACTCCTGACTTAAAAAAATAAAAAGTTTAATCTTTATGGTTATAAATGCTGAATATCACAGAGTGAAAAAACACAGCATTCTTGTCAAGTGCACCAAAAAAAAAAAAAAAAAAAAAAAAAAAAAAAAAAATGCTGTCTACTGAGGGGCGAGGCCTAGCGTCTTGGAGCACCGTAGCTTTCCAGTGCTGGTCACACCCCTTGGTGCACTGAAGTGCTCATTAGCAAAAAGTATTTTTTTCGGTAATTCAACCACGGATTTCAGGTATCATTTTAATGGACAGGATTTAATCCCATCAGGTAATATACCAGATTTAGCAGGGATGATCTTTAAAATCTTAGGCTACTTAAACACTGCGTGTCCATTTGACATGTCCTTTTAGCCTCCATCAATCTGGCATAGGTCATTGAAGCATTTTATTTCTGTAAGGAATAGGAAAGCAATGCCCTACAGAACCAGCCATTAAAAACGTAAACCGCACAATATACTTTTTCCTTTTACTGATGACGGATGCCCCTGTATGCCTGTACAGTGCACCTGTCAGAGATATACAATGGGAAATCTGCCTGGCATATTCCCACGACAGACATTGCAAAATGCATCGTGAATGCCCAGTAATACATAACCAGGCAGGTGCATGAAATAACCAGGAAAATAACACATACAAAGGAACAGAACAATGCACCCATGTTATCAGCAGGCATCCATCAGATTTGTTAATTCTACATTTTTTTCTCATTTTAATAATAGGAGAGGTTTTTTTTTTTTTTTATCTGCCTTAACCCAACTGCATGGGTTACAGAGCAGCTTCAAGTGTCCCCCAATATGGGTCAACCCGATAGACTGACTTATTCTGGTGCATCAAAACCAGGGCAATGGTAGGGCAATAGCCTTACAGTTTGCATTTTGTTTTGTTTTTTAGGGATTTGAGGAGTATTTTTAAAGGGGTTCTTCTAACTTAAAACAAATTCCAGAAGCCTTTTGACTTCTCGTGGGAAGATAGTTTGGTCAGCACTTACCTCCGTCTGAGTGCAGAGGAATCGGCCGACCGACGGGAGGGGTAAGTACTAACCAGGCTATCTTCCCACAAGAGGTCAGAAAGCTGCTAGACTTTTTAGAAAGCCTGAAGAACCCCTTAACCAGTCCCCCATCCCCTCCCCCCCCCCCAGGCGCACGCACGCACACACACACACACACTTGGCCGGTCACCTTGTGCCATGTGACCATTTGTGGTGATGCAAGGGGAGCCGGTCACTGCCGCGGCCAGTTATTGACTGCAGGCGATGTCAAACCGGATGTTTACAGTGAGGGAGCACAGAGGAGCACCGCAGGCCGCGAGAAGGCAGCGGGAAGCAGGTAAGTAAGCTCCCCTTTACACGTCTGGTCAAGTGGGGGGGAAAGGGAGTTTGCCAACCACCTCCCCTATTCTTGCACAACCCCTTTAAGTTGAAAAATGGTGTATACCACAGTCTGGGTGGCCTTTGTGGAGTAGATGGGGGTTAAAGGAAGAGATAAACAGCGCCTGATGACAGAACCACTGGAATCCTTTTAGACTGACGGAGCAGAGAACATGTGATAGAAATTAATGAGATAATTATTTACATTCTAGATACACGCGGCGCTGGCGGGCTTACACAGCCCATGCCTGGGAAGAACTCCCTTTGCGTACTTTCTACTCCAGCATGATGAAAGCCTCGGGTAATTAGTTGGATGAAGGCCGTGTTTATGTCCTCTGCTCATCCCACTGTCATCTCATTTACAATAATAACTTGGTTTAAAAATAGAATAAACTGGTTCACCCAGATGTTTCCCAAGTACTGGAATTGCTACTCATCCTATTAAATGAAGCAGGAGCGTGCCCCGTGAACCGTGCACTCACAGTAACTGTCGGATATTGCTCCAGTCCACACACATGATCGGGACCTTGGTACTGCAGTGCTCGTGAAACTTGTAGCCACACGTCTGACACCGGAAACCATTCAGTAGAAACTTCTGGCAGATGTCACAGAAGGCCAACTTCAAGAAAGTCTTTCGTACCTGGGAAAATAAAAGGATAAAAACCATGAGCTGCTGCTTTCATCTCACCCCAAACTAAGTTTTTATTGTTTTCCTATTTTTGGGAGCGCAGGGGGACTACGGAGGACTCCACCATTCTGAGCCAGAACTTCAAGAGAGGCCCCTATTTTGGTGGACCCAAGCCATCTCTAGCCATTCAGTAGATTAGACCTGGAGATGCTTCAAAAACCTAAATCTAAGGTGTTAGAAGTCTTTCCAAATTAAAGGGGTTGTCCGGGCTTTTACTACTGATGACCTATCCTTAAGATAGACTGATCCATTATGCTTGGCCATAGACTTTTATTATGACAGATCAAAACGGAATGCCTCTTAAAGGCTTCTGTTTTGCATTCTGACATAGAAATCCGTATATTCTGTTATAACGGTATCCATGACTGGATTCCTCCACTGCCTGAACGCCCAAAATGTAAAGTTTGGGTTCATTCATCCCTTCTAATGACCTATCCTCAGAATAAGTCAATATAAGATTGGTGGAGGTCTGAAACCCAGGACCCTTGCTGAACAGCTTTTTGAGGAGGAGCCACAGCCTCCTCACAGCTCACCAAGCACTGCCCCCTCCATTGTATAGTGGCTGTGCTTGGTACAGCAACTCAGCCCCTTTCACTTGAATGGGACTGAGCTGTCACTTGGCCACGTGACTAATGAGAGCGACATTCCCCGTGGCCTCTTCAAAACAGCTTATCAGCTGAGGTGCTTGGAGTCGGAATCCCACCAATCCGATACTGATTACCTATTCTGAGGATAGCTTATGATTTTGAAACACTTAGACAACCCCTTAAAAAGGCGTATAGACATGGCAGACCTTGAGACCTTTCTTAGGCTCCTCGGCTGCGATGGCTGCAACAGTTGCCATTTATCAGGACATCTAAGGGGCTAATCATCCAAGGTCAGAGGTAATTCCAAAGCTGGCCGTTGCAGAGGGTGCCTGGCTGCATATTACAGCTAGCACCTGCCGCTGACAGCATAAATGTACACCCATTTGCAGTAAGGCACCACTAAAATGCAGAAAGGGGTTCAAGGCCGCAGTCCCCAAGTATTTCCAAGCAACAGAATAGGAATTTCTCTTTTAAGTATCTAATACTATTCTTTAAGGTCCCCCAGGAGGACCGGGCCCTGAATCGATGTCTGCCGGGCCACGGCGGTGGCAGGGGACAAGGAGATAAGCGCTTCCATTGTGGAAGCGCTCATCTCCATAGTCATCTGTATCGCCGTCCTCAGGACGGCGATACAGATGCCTGCGCTGCGGTGGGGCAGGGAGAGGCGTCTCCCCTGCCCGTTCCTCTGATAGGCTGCAGGCCTAGTCCGTCATCGCGCCGCCTGAGCCGTGCAGAGCGGGACACAGGCCGGAGGAGGCCTGCATCGCAGCGCTGCCAGGCTGATGGAGGTAAGTATAAGTGTTTGTTTTTGTTTTTTTTTTATTATACAAAACTGAAGGAGAGGAGCACTATGCCGGTATAACTACTGTGTGGGGGGCACTATGCCGGTATAACTACTGTGTGGGGGGCACTATGCCGGTATAACTACTGTGTGGGGGGCACTATGCCGGTATAACTACTGTGTGGGGGGCACTATGCCGGTATAACTACTGTGTGGGGGGCACTATGCCGGTATAACTACTGTGTGGGGGCACTATATGGGAATAACTACTGTGTGGGGGCACTATGCGCCGCCCCCCAACAACCGCAGCGCCCCCCATCCAAACACAACCGACCACCCCCCCCCCACCCCCCGGGCCCTGGGGAAATTGTCTAGCGAGAAACCGGGCCTTGGTGCAAAAAAGGTTGGGGGCCACTGCTTTAAGGTACTGCGTTATTATACTGTATTTCAGTGCATTTAGTTTTTGCCCACTTCTTATCCATACGTCAACTTTTATTATAAGCTATTGCTTTATTGGAAAAAAGGGAATATGAACTGCAGGACATACATATCAACAAACAGGAATAAAAAAAAAAATATATATATATATATATATATATATATATATATATATATATATATATATATATATATATATATATATATATATACACACACATATACACACACACAAACCATTGTTCGATGGAAACAAGAAATCAAAAAAAAGGAGTAAAAGAAAACACAGCATAAACAGGGACATAACTTACAAAATTATGGGTTGTGAGTGGGACATGATCCAAGAAATCCACTTGCAGCTCTGCCCCTATCAAGGACATGGCGTCTGTGCTCCAATCCAGCCGCTGTTTTCTGATGGAACGTACAACACAGTGAGGACACAGAGCACGTAAAAGTGATAGAAACGAGAGCACAATGGAAAAATCACAGTGACCGAGCAAACACATGACAGGAAAAGCTGTTCAGGATTTCTTTATCTCCATGTGGTTTTAGAAGAATTTGTTATTTCACTTCATCTATTTACAGAGGAACAGATATTCCCAGACAGGCTCCTGTGAAAATTAGATTCACTTTATTCTGTCCGCCCAGTTTGTAGTTTACGATGTATCAAGCTGTGAATTTTTAGATTTTTTTGTTAATAGCGGTTAATTCCAATAATTGCAGAGTTTTAACCAGACTGTCATCCCAGCTATTCAGAGGGTCCCAACCCTCTCATCTGCCCAAATCTCAGCAGCCCACCAAATCTCTAGAGGGGTGACCACTATACCTCAAATTCTCAACAGCATGGCCACTTATCACCTGACCACTCAATCCAACCCTTCCAAGGGTCCAGCCACTTATCCAATAATTCTCCCGAGGGCAAAGTCTCCCATCTCTCTTGGGTTTCTTGTCTGACTGTCCCTCAAGAGTCCACAGGGATGGCTGGAAACTCAGTCCAATTTCTATTTTGTCCCAGACCACGCCATTTAGAGGAAAAACCACTTCCTGCACAGCTCCTCTATCTGGAACATACATTGCAGCTCAAACTTAGGCTTTGTTCACATTAGTGTCTCAGGCTCCATTAGGGCCTCTGTCACAGACTCCTTTAAAGAAAAAAGCAGGAAAAAAACGGTTCAGCATGCCGCGCCATTTTTTCTGGTAAGGCTACTTTCACACTGTTACACAGAATAAAATAATACTAGATCCGCACAAATTTATAAGTAGACAACACACTTTTAATGAATGTGCAGATTAGTGATGGTTCCTCTTGTATCCCAATAATCTCCCAGCCCATGGGCAGTTCATCATTGCTCGGGTATCAGTACGGTGTGCTTTAACACCACGAGCTGATATCCTGTACTGCAGCCTCTCTTTGCTCCAACATGGATACCTCAAAAGAGGATATACACATAGTGCTCACTGTACAAAATATACATCCAAACACTTTATTGCACTTACAGACTCAATGTCTTGATTTTTCCACATAAAATACTACCCGACCCGGTTTTCGCCTAGTTTCATCAGGGGCGTGCCACATTTCAAATCTGTCCAGGTTCCTTTTGACCCTCCTTTAGGGCGCACAAGAGGAGGGTCAAAAGGAACTCAGACCTGATACTGATACTCAAGCAATGAGCGGCCCGTGGGCTGGGAGACTTCAAGCAGATTATTGGGATACAAGAGGAAACATCACTAATCTGCACATTCATTAAGAGCGTGTTTTCTGCGCGGATCTAGTATTAATTTACTCTGTTAAAGAGGAGGACTGAGACTACTCCAATAAGGGATCCTGCTGCAATCCAGTGACACACCCAATTACATACTCAATTCCTGATTGTATATTACTTTCACACTTGCTTCGTTATATTCCGGTTTTCAGATCTGGCAGAGGATCTCAATACCGGAATTAAATGGATCCATTTTGATTCTGCACATCAGGATGCATCTGTTAGGACGCGGTTGTGTGAAATCAAAACGGAAAAAAATGGATACGTCACTAAATACACTGAAAGTCAATGGGTGGGATCTGATCTTTTAGGTTCCTAAAAAAACAGATCTGACACCATTGACTTACATAGTTTTCTGTGCTGGATCTGTTTTTTTCTCATTTTTATGACTGGACAGAAAAAAAAAACAAAAAAAAAACAAAACGCAGCTTTCAACAGTTTTGCGTCCGGTCACAAAAACTGAATGGTGACGGAACGGAAGACATCCTGATGCATCCTGATCGGATCTCTTTCCATTCAGAATGCACGAGGACTAAACGGAAAGAGTTTTTTTTACGGTTCTGAGGTCCTCTGCCAAACTTCAATACCGGAAAACAACGCAAGTGTGAAATGAGCCTAAAATGCTTCCCCATCCCCCCAATTGTTCTGTTCCTAGAACAGAACGGGAAAGAAAAAAAAAAGATGGAGAGGCGAACTAAACTTTAATGGTTTCGTCCATTAGCCATGTCCCCCGACATGGCTACATACACACTATTTTTGGTCAAGTGTGGATGTGTGGAGTGAGGATAGAGCCACAGTTAAGGAAGGTTTACACTATCCGATTATCGGGGCGAACGTTCTTACAAACACTCATTCCCGATAATCTGCTCGTCTAAAGGTGGCACCTATCACCGGATGAAAGAGCAGGTGAAACAGTCATCCTATATCATCATGTGTGGACAGCAGCACAGATCGTGCTGTCTAAATGGCACTGCACAGCCCAGAAACCATGAAGCTGTATGAGGAGGAGCAATCACAATAGCCATCATTCATCCTCATGCTGTGGAGGTGATGGCTGCATATAAATACAGCTCTCCACCTCCACCAACGAGCAGGCAACTGTCAAGAAGAAAATTCCTTCCAGAAAATTGTGTGCTCAATAGCTGCATGTAAATGTAGCGTTAGACATCTCTGCCCTCTCCATATTCCTCTGGTGGCTGCGTATCTCCTGCGACAAAAGAATCAGGTGAAAAAAAAAAAATGCAGTTTGATGGACCCCTTTCTCCACGAGTTCCGCAATCAGACCGCCATTTGGTCCTGCCGAAAATGGCGGGTTTGGGTGAAAATACAGCAATGTGTATGTGCACGAGGAAACCAAAACCAAAAAGAGGTGAGCCACATTGATGCTGCACTGTGAAGCCTTAAATAGATTCAAAGCACAGCCTCAGGCAAGGCACTAGACTGGTCCGCACGCACACACAACCCATCATGTCCTGGCCCGGGTACACACCTTAACATCTATTTGTGAATTTCTATGGAACATTTGGAAAGGCAGAGCTAGAAAGTCATTGTATCTGTTGGCTGACAAACACAGCAGCCTCAAAAATCCCACAGGAATAAGTTTCGTGACTTGTCCCCACCTACAGAAACCTAGTATCTGATTACCTCAACCATAACAAAACTTGCACTGGGAAACGTCCCAGCAACTGCAGCCAGGCTCTCAGCAAGCGTACGCTGGGGTGGGGGGGGCCCCCACTTCATGCAGAAACACTTCACGAGGTTGCACAATTTACAGTAAGGCTCGTGACACACTTCAACAAGGTAAACTAAAGACAAAGGAATATAACTTTAAAGGGGTCGTGCAGTGCTAGTATACTGCTAAATTATCCTCCGGATGCGTCATCGATATCAAAATCGGCATGGGGTCCGACTACCAGCCCCCTGACCGATCAGCTTTTTGAAAAGGCCGCTATTTAACTGCAAGCGGTCTAGTGGAGGTGCAGGGTAATTACAACTTCTTGTCACATTCCCTTAAATCAGACGCCGGTACAATCTAGAAGGCGTGCAGCTAAACAGTGAAGAGGACACAACGCTCAAAAGATCTCCGAAAGCCTCTTCAAACAGCTGATCGGGGGGTGGCTAGTAGTCAGACCCCCGCCAATCTGACATTGATGACACATCCTAAGGATAGGTCATCAATATACTAGTACTGCACAACCACTCTCTTGATCCAATATTGATGACCTATGAATATACTAAAACTGCACAATCCTTTTAAAGGGGTTATGCAACCTCTGAAATGCTGCACCATATGCCCGGGCCCCTCACACACAATATACTTTGCTTCCCGGGACCCGTGCCGCTCCTGGTCCCCGCACGGCCGCTGCTGCTTCTCCCCATGCGCTGATGAGAACATCCGATGTCAGCAGGGGAAGGGGGTGTTCAGCCAATGGCAGTGGCGACAGGCACAAAACTCCCTAGCATCACCCGCGATGCTAGGCAGGCTTGTCCCTGTTGCTGCCTGCCATTGGATGCCCACCCACCAACACTGGATGTCAGCAGTTCAGCGCACGGACAGAAGCAGCGGCGACTGTGCAGTGACCAGGAGCGACATGGGTGCCAGGGATCAAGGTAAGTATATTGTGCGTGAGGGACTCCGGCATATGGGGGGCATTTCGGAAATCGGATAACCTCTTTAAGTCTCCTTTACACTGGACGACACCAAACCATTCATTTCCGATAATTGCCTGCTCATCAGAGGAAGTGAGAGCTGCATTTATATGCTGTAATCATCTCCACTGTATAGTTTCTGCAATCACTCGTCCCAATAGAGGATCACTGTTTCTGGGCAGCAGATCCCAGTTTACACGGTACAATCTGCTCCCCAGAAACATTCAATTTGATGTGTGAGCAACCTAGTTCCTGTCATGACAGGAAGTGTGTGCCAATCAGCTACCTACCTTTCACTGCTTCCCTTAGCACAGCATGTATCTCGCGCACACAAGACAGAAACTGCAGGTGCACCCCCTCAACCAACCCGTAATATATATAACAGATTTATGTAAAAGGGATGACATGTACACTTTAAGAAATACTTTTTTTTTTTTTTTTAAATAACAGAACCCTGTAAATATTGTATTCCCCACAAAAGTTTGCATTGTTCAGTTCATCTGTTATTCCTCCTGGAAATGTATGAAAAATTGTTACTCCTTCCCACAGCTTCCTCTCCCGACTCCCCCACAAACATATGCCGTTCATGCATGTCTTTTCTATGGGGAGAGAGGAGAAAACAGCAGCCAGACACCTCTCAGGAGACCAAAAGGATTGGTTAAAAAAAAATTCTATTCAATGTGTTTTCTCCCACCACATCATCTGTCAGTGGAGTCGGGAGCTCCAAATACACATCAGATTGCGTCGGTCTGTCCTGCTGAAAATAGCAGGTTCAGTCAACAGACTAATGTGTACAGGGGCCTTTAGATGTGTTGCAGTTACGCTGATTCCAGAAGCAACCAGCAGAATTGTGAATGCAGCTCTGAGGCAATTTATAGAATTCTAAGTTAATATTTAAAGTGTTAATCCTGCGATTCATTAATTCATATACATTAAAAAGTTTAAGTAAAATCTTCCACTTTATAGTGTAAAACAACAAAATGTTCTACACACACACAGAATAAAACCTGCACTATCCAAACCTGAAATCCTCAGCCTCTTACCCTTTAGTATCTTGCAGAAGACGGAAAACAGCACAGCATTCTGGCTGGAGGCCTCGCACCTTCAAAGCTTTCATAAGACAGTCATGTAAACTCATTCCACTCCGTACGTTAACCTGTAACAATCAAGCGTAAGAGCATTAATCTGGGAGCAACGCAAACATTTCTTCTTCTACAACACAGTAATTCTGAGGACAAATACAGCACCGGTCAAAAGTTCATTAACACCTACACACCAACGTGGCTTCCTTTACTTTATTCTTTTTGAAGAATAGTTAAAAAAAAAAAAAAAACTGACACTAAGTAATAGAAAAGTAATAAACTAAAAAAGGTAATTCACAACTATCTTATATTTAAGTTTAATCAAAGTAGCCCCAATTTGCCGGCACACCCTTTGCATGCTGTTAACCAGCTTTGGGGAAGGAATTCCCATGTAGTGGCCAATTGTTACATAGTTTGCTTGACTTTCCAATCCAACTCATCCCAAACCACCTCTACTGCGTTTAGGTCAGGGGACTGTGGAGGCAAGATCATTGGATATAGCACTCTATCACTCTCCCGCACAGCTTGGCAGGGTGTTTTGGGTCTCTTTCCTGTTGAAAAAGTAACGATGGCAGAACTAAATTTATGGCAGAATGTTGTGGTAGTCATGCTGGAGCCATCAATCTTGTAGAAATCCCCAAACATGTCACCAGCAAGTCACCCCTATACATTATACTCCTTCCCTATGCTTCACAGTGGGGGCCACACATCAAGACATCACACCAGAAGGATGAACTTCTGCTGATCTAACATGAAAGGGTTAAGATCAGCCATACCCTTGTTGACACTGTTCACTGGCATTAGGTTTCATGCACACAGCAGTGTCCATGTTTTGGTCCACAAACAACAAATCCACAGATACCTTCTGTGTGCATTTGGTTAGGATAAAGAAAACTGCCGCACTTCTTGACTTTCCTTGATGGCCTCTGGCACCAGAAGTGGCTATTTGAAAGGAGCCAGAAGCACAGCTCCACTGAAATTACCCAGGCCGTGCCAAATTACTTTCACTTCAATGGCAGCCAAGCTGCAGTTACTTGGTGCGGCCACTGCACTCGGGATGAAGCTGTGCTTCCGACATTCTGGAAAGGTCATTAGTGTCCGATAGGTGGGGGTCCGACACCTGGGACCATGTGACATGTTCAGTGGTCACACTGGTGGTCGTGATTGCACGGTATAGGAAAAAGTGCTGACCTCTGGTCCCTGGGAGCGCACACAGGCACGCACGTGCCCCTTTTCCGATAGTGTGCAAGCACAATCACCGATGCAGAATTGCAGGGTGTTCGCAATCCTTGAATAAGAAAAAAATGAATGCAACCAGCAAAGGAGACAATATGGACAATCACAATACATTAGTAAGTGTCTTGTATTAAAGGGGTTATCCCATCTCAGACAATGGGGGCATATCGCTAGGATATGCCCCCATTGTCTTATAGGTGCGGGTCCCACCGCTGGGAGCGGTGAATGGGAGCGATGGCCGCGCTTGCGCAATGCGCTCCCATTCATTTCTATGAGAGCAGAGGGGAGCTGCGCCTGGAGGAGGCCAGACCCCGGGAAACCCGGGGTCCTCCAGGCACAGAGCTCCCCGCTTCGTTCTCGATATAGGTGCGGGTCCCAGAGGTGGGATACACCATACACTTTCTGCTTCTAAAGCTGCTGGTTTCTCAGGTTTCAATGAGGGTCACATGACCTGTGATGTCAGCTTGCCTCCCTGCTAATCTTGTATTCGTGCACCAAGAGATAACAGCCTGTACACAAGATGTCACTGTGCTGGCCATGCCCCCCTGCTCTGCCACTGCTGCTATCTGCTCTCTCCCTGTATTCCTTCAGATAAAACATTAACCCCTTCAGCCAAAACACACTGAAGGCTTTACAACAGCAGCTGCAGATGTAAAGAGACACAGGATCTGCTCTCCTCACCCTACAGACACAGAGCTGACAGTGGAGCTGATCTGGAGGAGATGCAAAGAACAAAGAAGGTAGGGGGAAGATCCTGTGTGTATCAGCAGTGTCATTGTACAGCTGGGACTTGTAGTAATACACATACAACATGCTGCTGAGTATCCCAGCAGACATGTCACTCAGGGCAGCATTTGCAGAGCAGGGGGAGGGGCAGAGATTGTTATTACTGCAGGTAAACAGAGGTGAGAAGAGAACCAGGGAAATGAGGAAATAGATTTTTTTTGCCTAAAACTTAACTTAGTTATATATTGCTGCCCATCAGATTTAAAGTACTATATATTTTTTTTTTCATAACTCGGAAAACCCCTTTGTCTACATGATAAATGCCATTTCCTTAAGTCAGACAACCCCTTTAACAGGGGACCCTCTATTTAGATAATTACCTAATAGAGTATATGGAAATGGGTTTTATAAACTGGACAAGCCCTTTAAAACCTTAAAACTCTCAGTTAGACGACCATGACAGTAAAAGTCACTGAATGAAGCTTTTCATTTTCCTCCCCGAATCAGACAATAAATAAGGTCGCGCTGAGTTTGTGTGCGCGTTCTGGAGAATAAGAAAATCCATACATTATTGCAGCGGCCGGCTTCTTATAGGTGATCACTCAAATGTTTGTTATTCTTAATGCTGTTAGATGTGGCGCTGTGTAGACGTGGACTTTTCTTATTTGGATCCAAGTTATGCTTTCACTAATATTTATTTTGGCCGACAGATCTGGAAAGTCGGTGAGCTGCTTGCATGGAGCACACAGCAAGCCATTGACAGCGATTTCTCCATCTTTCTGTCATCGCTCATTTTTGGGAAAGGTCCAAAAAAAATTTTTTTTTTTTTGAAAGATTGGTGGGAGGACTGCATAACACACATACATAACCCAGATGATAACATAATACACAGCCAGCCAGTGAAGAATGTGCCGGGTCTACAGGGAACGGTCAGACCAAAAAAAAAAAAAAATTGGTCCGGTTCAATTCCTTATATAGTACAACGTGTGATATTAAAGACTTAGGTTCTTAAAGGGGTTGTACAGGATTTTCCTACCAATGGCCGATCCCCAGGATAGGTCATTAATATCTGATCAATTGGGGTCTGACACCCCGGCACCCATGCCAATCAGCTGTTTCAGAGTACTTCAAGCACTGACAGCAATGAATGGATAGTGTCAGACCGTGCAGGTAAGACCCATCTGGACCTTCAATGCAAACTGCTATCAATTCGTAACTTCTAGCAGGGATAATAGAAGAATGACACCATAAGAATGGATGCTGCAGAATTGTTATTACATGGGGGGGATGCAAGTAGTTACTAAAACGGACATGTCAGGAGCGGTGACGGGTTCTCTTTAAGAGAAGCTGTATTCTCTAGGGCTTGACAGAACACAAATTGCACATTATTACTTTTGTTGCCGTGTACAAAAATGCACATAAAATACACAATCAGGAGCTCATAATAGTCCTCATGTGAACTTCAAACACAAATGACCACAGCACAAGTCCTAGAAAATGAGGAGGAACCAAAACCTACATGTGTAGGCCAGAGATTTACTGAGAAGAAATCCCCGACATGTAACCTCCCTAGAGAAGCAGGTGCAACGTCCCACGAAGCAAGCAGCAAAACCGCCTGCTCTGTGTCATACCATCAGCCAGACGTTACTGAGGGAAAGGGGGTGACGTACAGTAATAGACCACGACTGAGGCTACCGTCACACCTGTGTTTTTCTTTCTGGCAGAGGGTCTTAAAACCGGAGGAAAACGCTTCATTTGACTCAATGCTCCATTGACTCAAATGGGTTTTGATGTCTGATCTGGCATGTTCAGTTTCCCATGCCCGATCAGACATAAAAATCCATGTGAGTCAATGGTGCCAGATCCATTTTTTTTTTTTTGGACATAAAAAAATGGATCCAGCGCCCACTGACTTACAATGGTCTTCGTGCCAGATCCGGCATGCTCATTTTCAATATAATACAACCAGATCCGATCTGTATGATTCAAACGGATGCACTTTCCCCCCGGTTTTGAGATCCTCTGTCAGATCCCAAAACTGGAATGGAAAACGCAGATGTGAAAGTAGCCTTAAAGGGACTATCTCACGAAAAATATTCTACAGTTTTCAATCCAGGACCTGGATCTGAATACTTTTGTAATTGCATGTAATTAAAAATGTATTATAGCTACTGAGTTATTCAATGAAATCTATCTGTACAGCGCCACCTGCTGTCTTATCTTTTTATAATTTCTCTGTCCTGCTCACTGAGGTGGAAGCACATGCTCAGTTTCAACCTTCAACTGCCCTTACGCTGCCATCTTAAAATAAAAATGAAATAAATCTAGCAGAGTAATTGGCGCAATGAATAGGGAAATCTCTGGATCCACATGACGTGTACCACTGGCAATAAGTATGTTAGAAAGAGACTCATGTACTATAGGATTATTTTTTTTCACATTAATCATAGGGTAACCCCTTTAAGTTAAACACTGGCATAACTGGGCGATTACTACCAGCTGGCATTATATTCCTGCATCCGAGTCTCGGAAGCAGATTTATGACAGTGACTCAGAGAAACAGTTTTGGTTGTCTATAGCAGCCAATCGCAGCCCAGCTTTCATTTTGCATTCCCTGTTTGAAAATTGAAAGCTGTGTAGTGATTGGTTGCTTTGGGCAACACAATTTCTCTTTAAGACACTTTTCTGTCCCAGGGACAATTTAGGGACAAACGGGAATGCCTCCAGGAATGTTACATTGCTGGAAGATGCAGCAGAAATCAGATTTGCCAACGTGTATCCGAGGACTGGATTCATTCCATGGGACGAATACTTGGCTCATGCATTCAGAATTCGCAAACAAACGGACACGCTCATTCCTCTTGTAGATTATTTTTTTCGGCAGCAGAGGAAAGAAAAAACATGTTTTTTTTTGCCACTGGTTGTGAATGAGTTATAAAACCCCCCCATTTACTCACACTGGATGTGGAATTTTGGTGGATTTGACTCGAAATACGAAAACCGTATAGAAATCCTCAACAATTCAAGATATGTAAACGGACCCTAAGAGGCTGTCCAGGATTTTCAGTTGATGGTTGACCCCAAGGCTTAGCCATCAATTTATATGGTTTCCTTTAATTTTTTTAATTGATGATCTATTCTCTGGATAGGTATCTGATCGGTGGAGGTCCGACACACGGGACCCCCGCCTAGGCGCAGCTCAGATCCATTGAAGTGAATGGGGCAGTGCACAATACCAAGCACATCTGCTATACAATGTACAGCACTGTGCATGGTGACCTGAGAGAAGGCCGCTGCACTACTGCAAGCGTCTGCGCCTTATCAAATGGCTGATTGGCGGGAATCTTGGGTGTTGGACCCACAACGATCAGATACTGATGACCTATCCAGAGAATATGACAAGTTTTATAATTTGAGGAAGTTCCATATGGATTTGCAAAAACATGGATATGTGCACGTCCCCCATGGAAATTAATGCTTTGCAAGCAGATAGCACACGGATGAGCAAGTGGGCAGCAATTCGTCCTAACTATCCTTACAGACATGCATGCTCAGCCCGGCTGCACACCCATGTGCTTTCAAAGGGAAAAGGGGAATAACATGACATCAGACAGAGGGCTATCTCCCATGGGAACAAGGGATGACATATGTTGAAATCCAACTTGCCAGGCTCTTCTGTGCAGAGAAGTGTATACAGCCCCATATACATTAGACAGCCCATTGCAGGTAACAACTCTGACTATGTAAACAGAACTGCAGTTAGCCGGCACTGCGTTTACACTCAATATACGTCACAGTATGGAGTATTGTATCATGGGCATCAGAGAGCGGCTGTACAAAAGCTGCTGTATGTAGGAAAAGCCTAACTGCTACCGGAGCAGCGCTGCAATAATCAGCTCCGTCCACTACACAATGGATGGCGGTCGTTCAGTTCTGGGCCGGCTTCAGGTGCAGGAGCTACTCAAAGACTTCATCTGCAGGGGGCAGGGTGTTAAACACCCACTGATCAGATATTAAATGACTCCTGAGCGATAGAAAGATAAAATATATGTATATAAAAATAAATATAAAAATATATAAAAAAAATATAAAAAGTATATAAAATAAATAAGATATACTGTATAAATATATTTTTTATTTATTTTACACATGCACACAGAATAAAAAGAAAAGAATGCTTATACCGGTAACTTCAGATGGGTGTGATCACATCTACATTCCTGCAGCTAATTTATATTATGAACCAGCAAGTTAACGAGGGGAAAAATTCCTATTCTCCGCATCATCCACTACCACAATGAGACAATATATCATCAATTACTTATGTACGGACAGAATCTGCACAGCAATGCAGTGTAACAGGAGTATCCAGGGGATGAGCCGCCACCATTAGCAATATTTCACACCCTACATTGGGATCATGCGTGACACGTGCGCCAACGACAAGAAGCTAAAGCGCCATAAGTGTGCACTACTGTGACGAGAAACAAAGAAGATTAACGTTATTCATCTCCCAAATTATTTGTTCCTCACTTAATTTCAGATCAGTAAGCGTTTAGAGACTAACCCAAAATGTTGCAACGAACAAAGGCATATAAACAGCATTTTACGGAACATCTTCCAGCGGACGCATTCCATATTAAAACCACCAGTAAATGTACACCGAATGCTGTACACCAGTAAATATGACCGAACCATGCTTTCATGCAGATCAGAACAGTAAACAGCAGTTTTACCTACATAGATGTGAGGCAAATAAAACTAAAAGAGCAACTGTCAGCAGGATCAACCCTATTAAACAATCGATAATGTTAAGGCTTAAAGGGGTTGTCCAGATTCAGAGCTGAACCCGGACATACCTTTAAATTCACCCAGGCAGCCCGATGCCCCTCCTTTGCCCTGCGCTAATTAGCGCAGGGCAAAGGCATTTAGCCCGGTTCCGATGACGTACCGGGCTCTGCCAGGCGGAGGCTTCCACCCGGCAGTGAGCCCAGTGACGTCACCGGTGCTGATGGGCGGGCTTTAGCGCTGCCCTAGCCAGTAAAACGGCAGCAGCTATGTGCACCCGAGCTCCTCCGCTCTGCTTCCCTGGACACTCCACCTTCTACCTGGTCCTGTCAATCAAAGGGAGGGGGGCATGTACAGGGAAATAGAGCAGAGGAGCTAGGGTGCACATAAAGTAGGGCCCAACCTTGGTGCACTTAAGCCTTAATTTGCATGTTCTTAAAACACATCTCTTGGGATCAGTAGATCCGGAGGGGGGGGGTACATGTTTTATTTTTAATCAGCAATGTCAGCCCCATCAGGCATTATGGCTTGTTTAAAGGGGTTGTCACACGAAAAATATTCTACAGTTTTCAAACCAGCACCTGGATCTAAATACTTTTGTAATTGCATGTCATTAAAAATTCTGTACAGCTACTGAGTTATTCAGTAAAATGTGTCTGTATCGTGCCACTTATTTTCTTATTTCTTTGACCTGCTCACTGAGATGGCCGCACATGCTCAGTTTCATCTTTCAACTGCCTCCTGAGCTGTGATAGGTAGAGCATGGACACGCCCCCTTATCTGCAGCACAAAAGACACTCCCCTTGAGCTGTCAGCTTGATATAAATTTAGCAGAGCAATGAATGTGGAGATCTCTGGATCCATGTGAGGTACAGGGCTGGTTCTAGCTTTGTTAGAAAGAGGTTGTCATGTACTATATGATGGCTGATTTTCATTTTTTACATTATTCGTGGGATAACCCCTTTAAGGCTACTTTCACATTTTTGCTGGATCCAGCAGGCTTCCGTTACTGATAATACAACCATCTGCATCTGTTATGAATGGATCCGGTTGTATTATCTTTAACATAGCCAAGACGGATTCGTCATGAACTCCGTTGAAAGTCAATGGGGGACGGATCAGTTTTCTATTGTGTCAGAGAAAACGGATCTTGCTCGGCATCCCATGACGGAAACAAAACCACAGCTCTCCGGTACGGGAACGCAACCAAATGGAACAGAATGCATTTTAGAGCACTCCGTTTTGTTCAGTTACATTTTGACCCCATTGAGAAAGAATGGGGAAAAAACTGAAGCGTTTTTTCCATTATTGCGACCTTATGATGGATCTCAATACCGAAAAATAGAAACGCAAGTGTGAAAGTAGCCTTACAGTGTTTAACCTGCAGACAGATGCCCTTGAAGAGACAATGTATCCAGGGGTAAAACAAGTACATATGGTCAGCACCAAGAAGAGTGAAACCCTACTTAATGTACCTGATAGGAACAGACAAATTATTCCTATACTATTATATGGCTGCCCACTCATGGTCATATGCAGAGGTCGCATTAACGCATAAAAAAGCGTCATAGACGCGTTTTCAGGCAATTTTACTCCCTGAAAAAAGTCTAAGGCATACCACTACGCCTTAGACTTTTCCAGTTTTTCATCAGCGCAGTGAGCGCTGTGAACGGCACAGGCAGCACAGCAATGCTGCCTGTGCCTGAAATAACCAATAACAAAGCTCCTTACAGCAAGGAGCTTTGTTATTGGTTCGCCAGAGCAATACAAGTCGGGTGAGGCAAAGGAAGCCGGCGGGAGCCGGAAGGAGGAGGGGCCTGCTCCCGAGGCTGGAAGGAGAGCGGGCGCGTAGAGATGGACCCTGGGAAACAAAACAGGGCCCTGGAGAGGTAAAGGGCTGCGGACTGAATCCTAAGGTGCCTGGGAGAAGAGCTGCCTCCAGCCTGTGGCCCCCCGGGGGAGAGGGATGGGAGAGTTGTGGCAGTGAAAAGCTGTCAGTCTTCAGGTGAGTGATTTTTCCCCCTCCCCCAACTATGGTTCTGTCCAGTCGCCCCTCTAGTGACCCTGCTCCCCCCGTCGCCCCACTAGTGACCCTGCTCCCCCCGTCGCCCCACTAGTGACCCTGCTCCCCCCGTCGCCCCACTAGTGACCCTGCTCCCCCCGTCGCCCCACTAGTGACCCTGCTCCCCCCGTCGCCCCACTAGTGACCCTGCTCCCCCCGTCGCCCCACTAGTGACCCTGCTCCCCCCGTCGCCCCACTAGTGACCCTGCTCCCCCTCCTTCTGTCACCCCACAGGGAAGCTGAACAGACTCCACCAACTACAATGGGATCTGTTCAGTTTCCATTTGCAATCTGTCTTTTTACCAGACAAAAAACTCCTGCATACAAGGCTTTTTTGTCTGGTCTTTCAACAGAATCTGCAACAGAGGCTCCAAATGCAGCCTCCAACACAGATGTGAGCAAGTGCAGGCCTGCGTATTATGTATTTTAATTACCGCAGATTTCGTACTCCTCCTCGGGTAAAAATACTCCTTAAAAATGGTCAGAGGAGTATTTTTACTCTTCTGAAAAAAACGTAGCGCGACCTCTGGTCATATGTAATGCCAGGAGCTCCGTGTGGTGAGCCAAGCCAGTTCTACTTTACACCAGTTTGATCAATGACCCCAATAGTTCTCACCTACAAGAGAAGCAGAATAGCATCATTAAATGAAACCTACCTCTAAAGGGGGAGAAATTTATTTGCAGAGAGGGTAAAAGGACCGTGTTAAAGGGGTTGCCCGACCATTTAAAAAAAAAAAAAAAAAGCTCTGTATGGTGTAAATTAATAAAAGACATCCTACCTTGCTGATCCCCCCTCCATTCCCGTTTCTATAATTCAGGCTCCCCAATCCCTCTTAAAGAAGAACTCCCGCAAAAAATTTTTATTCGCTGACCTGTTAGAAAGGTGCATGATATAATCTGTAGTGAATGTCATTTTCTTATCAGAGGCTGAAATTGAGAGTTTCCACTCTCTTCTTATTGTAGCTGGGTCATGTGACCAACTCCCTGACCTCCGACTGACCCAGGACAGAAAGCCAGTAACTGCTCTATTCATTCCTATGAGACTGAAAGTGAGGCTCCCATAGGAATGCATAGAAAATTAGACTTCCTGTCGACACATAAGGTGCTGTGTGAGTTGGTGGGTCTAATTCCTAGTCACATGACACAGATAAGAAACTTCAGGATGATATAACTCAACAATTAGGCTACTGGTAAGAAAATGACATTCACTACAGATTACATCATGTACATTTCTAGCAGGACATGGAATAAAAATTTTTGCAGGAGTTCTTCTTTAACAGACCGGAAACAAGCACTCGGTCAATCGTTGTGCTGACCGGTCATTTTCTGCTCATCCAAAAGGAACTGGGAAGCAGAGATTGGCAGGGAACTATAAACTATCAGGATGGCAACGACAGGGGATGGGCGATTCAGTAGGATTTTAAAAGAGGGTAGCCCATCTCAGACATTGGTGACATATTGCTATCTCTAGAACAGAGCTCCTAAAGCAAAGGAGAGCACACCGCACTCGCCTTTCACTTCTATAGGAGTGCCAAACAGAGCCAAGTGAGCGTGCTTAGCTAATTCTGGAACTCCCATAGAGGTAAATGTGGTAGCCACGTATGCATAGTGCACTCTCGATCACTTAAAGGGCTACGTTCTTGAGACATTATGGGACCCGCAAATATCTCCAGAATGGGCTCCCGAAAATGAAGTACAGCACGCCACACACTCCATTCACATGTATGGGAGTTCTGAAAACAGCTCAGCAAGTGCATGCAGTCCTATACAAATTAATGCAAAGTAGTCACGCATGCGCTGCTGCTCTCCGCTCAACTCGAGAGTCCCATTCTGGAGATTGGTGGCAGATCCTAACAATGTCCACCAACAAATTTAACTTACACCACGCAGAGCATTTAAATAAAAAAAAAAAAAAATAATAAAATATCCCGGCAACCCCTTTAACACTCAGACATATCTACAGGGGGTGGACAGCACAATACGCAGGATGCTAGATATCAGTGGTTGTCAGCAGGTGAATGTATAGAAAGTCAGAATACACAGCAGTGGCTTCAGATATCATGATTTCATGTAAGAATTGATAGAGGAGTTTCCCTTTAAGCGTGCTGATCTTTCCAATCAAACAGTTAGCTCTCTGTCTTAGTGACCTTGTGGTTATAAGATCAGCCACCTGTTATTCTGCCTGCAACACAAGTCAGGACAAGTATGAGAAGCAACATCGAGAGTGGAAATGATCAGAATGTCTTCTCACCAGTATTTAGGCCTCATTCGCATGTGACAGTAGCGTGCCACGTGATAAGGAAATGGTAAACTACCGCTACGAAAAGATGGCGCTCCGAGTACAAACTCTCCCGCACAGCGATGTACACACTGACGAGGCTGCGGTGCTCACATGATCGCTAAGGCCCCTTCAAGCAGATGAGCAGCGCGTGAGCCAAATGTCAGACGCCCCCACCGTTTGATAACACCGCATGGGACAACCGCACCGATCCTCTGAAAGAAAGCATGGAGTCATGCTGCGTGGCACTGTGCCAGCTCACGAGAGTCAATAGCCAATACTGGTACACATGCCAACGATAAAAGAAAAGGGGTTGTCTCACTTTAGCAAATGGCATATATCATGTAGCCAAAGTTAATATATATTGATTCATTTTTCCATTGCATTATACACTGCTCGTATCCAGGGGTTATGGCCACCGCTGCAGCGCAGATATGAGGTGGTCGGGACATGAGCTGCTGCACATACGTGTCTATGTACACTCCCACGGTCCCAGGCACCAGAGAGGTCAGCAATTTTTCCTATAGTGTGCAGGCACGACCACCGCTGCTGGAGCAGTGTATAATTTGATGGAAAAATAAATCCAGCCAGCAAAGGAGGCAATATGGACAATCACAATACATTAGTAAGTGTCTTGCAGTAACTTTGTCCACATGATAAATGTCATTTGCTCAAGTGAGACAACCCCTTTAATTACGCAAATTTCACCTTGTAGCTCAAAATCACTATTTGACCAGAGGAAATCAATACCAGTCAGACGATGCCCGTGCAGCAACACTTCTTTACGAGTAGAGGACTCCTCTCTAAGATCCTGTATGCCCCAATAGGCCTTAAAGGGGCATACAATGTATTTTACTGCAGGTTTGTGGGAGCACAGCGTCGGAATGGAAGTGAGTATGAAGATAAAACTTACATAATCGGATTCAGCATCATTTACACTATATACCTCTTACTCTAGTTCAGGGGGTGTTTTGGAGATGACAGGTTCCCTTTAAGGATAAGGCTTGTCTTCATAAGGTATCAATAAAACAAAATCTTTGTACTTACAACAGTTCTCTGCTTATTGGGAAGGTAGACTCGGATAGTACTGCTCGCCTTCGAGGGGTCACCAAGCTTTCCATCATCAGATGCTCGCCGCCGGTATGCGAACTGTTGCATAATGGTGGGTGACATGCAACTAGATCCCTCAAACACAGAGTCCTTAAAACCAAATCCATTGCTGATCTTCATCCATGCTCCCTGAATATGCTCCATTGGAAGTTAATGGTGAGTGAGGAAATCTACACACGGACAAAAAGAAAAAGAAATAATGGTAAATCAGTCATATCATTGCATCATATAGCAAACCATAATGCGATTCAGTTCTGGATATTCTTAAATGTGCAGATTTTTGCCCATAAAAAGAGCTATTTGACAGGAGGCCACATGGATGAACGTTCACCACTTACCATCGCTCATTTATAAAAGTGCCACAGATTTGTACTGCCGGATCCACAACTTAATTCCTCTATTAGCCTTCACTCAAGGTTTTAAAAAATTGTCCAACTGCAACAACATAGGCAATTTCATCCCTATGGTGCTGCCTACAGACTCAAGGAAAGCAAAATCACAGGGTAAGAAGATTTACGCTCTTTGGCCGTTCTATCACTACGTATTTTGGGGAATGCTGTGTTAAAAATCAGTATCGCTCCCATAAGATTTGTCACCCAGCTTTCCCAATCTGCTGATTGGCAAGGAGTCTTGAACCAGAATTCATGGCCACTTTACAAGTGGCGGACCCCAGTTGTCCTCGTCTTACATGAATAGCCATTTCGGTAATACATCGCCACTTCTTCACCAATTTGCTGGGGGTAAGGAGTGCCGGGAAGGGACCTAGGGCAATCAGCTAGTGGTAGCCACATTTTGAAAGGAGTTGTAGGATTATTAGGAAGGATGCTGAGAACTTGGGCAATGATTCTCCTTCCACAGGCCCTTCAATAGGTTACCACCTCCTCAACTTTGTCTGTAGGACCTGTGGAGGTGGATTCTTTCCCAAGTTCTCAGCATCCATCCTAACAGTGAACGGTTAGGGCCCCATCTCTCCAGGGCTCAAATAGCAGCTGCATGGTCTGCCGCCATGGTATGAAGATTAGGCTCTATCTGTAACCCAGACACTAGGACTGATGTGCGGCCCACACTTCAGAAAAGAGGTGATGTCATTTTGCACACGTCGCTATGTGCAGTATTTGAAGCCAAGTCAGCTTCTCTGCAAGTTCCTTAAAAACCTATCGCACAGCCTGAAGGAGCTCCGTCATATCAGTCGCACATTCACATTCCCCACTTCTTCCTTCCTGATTTCATTTAAGAAGTTAATATCTGCAACCAACAGTCTACACGCAAGACAGCAAAGCACTGGCAAGAGTGCGGACCCCACATAATAAATTGCAAAAAAAAAAAAAAAAAAACTGCCCCCAACCAGGCGGACATTACTCTGAATGACAACCATCTATTGCTAGGAGCAGCTTCTCCTATACTTCATGATGGGAATGTACAACTAGGTGGACAACAAGAACAAAAAGTTAGAGCCAAAACCATTGAAACCACCGTTACTCCATAATTCCTATAGCTCAGGTATGATCTTTCTCATACCTTGGCATAGTATGGGTAATTACGGGGCATCTAGGAACATGTATAAGCATTCTTCACTACAGAGAACCATTCATCTCTGTGTAGCCATGCTAATCCGTAAACCACAAAAGATTTTCCGGGACAAGTGGAGCTTTATCTCAACTTTTACCAGCAGTGTTACTATAGTAGTAGAGGAGCACAGATACATAGTAAATGCCGTAAAGGCAAAGCAAAACTAATAAGGATACTCAACGCTACATGTTTATGGTGTACCTACAGGATAGGGTATACATTTCAGATGAGTGAAGGCCTGCCTGCTGTAACGCTGAATGATCACGAGGACGAGGCAACCATTCCCTTTGTAGTTCACATCTGAGCAGTGACCACAGAGCAAAGGATCAGCAAGTTAGCATAAGAACTTTCCATTATAATCAGGATAGGTCATTAGTATCTGATCGGTGAGGGTCTGACACCAGGGACGCCTGCTTATCGGCTGTTTGAAAAGGCTGCAGCACTGCAGTGAGTGCCACGACCTACAAGCAGCTTACCATGCAGTGCTGTACATTGTATAGTGGCTGCGCTTGGTATTGCAGTTTAGCCCCATGCCCTTAAAGGGGTTATCCGAGTTATATTTATTAATGACCTATCCTCAGGACACCCGGCACCCCCGCCGTTCAGCTGTTTGAAGAGGAGGTGCGCGCCGTGCCAGCGCTGCCTCCTCTTCATTGTTTACCTGCTCGCCGTGACATCAGTAGTGGTGAGCAGGTGTAATTACACCCAAGCCGCCTCATTCATTTTAATGGGACAGCTCGTTCCTATACAAGTGTATGCAAGGGTGAGATCTGCAGAAAATCCACAAGTAAATCTGCTTTCACATCGGCGTTCATGTCGGATCCATCACATGGATTTTCTGAAACCCGCACCAGTCTGCATGTAGCCTAAGGGTACAGGCACAAGGTGCAGATTTATATGCAGAAAACCTGCACTATCTTAATTTTTGTTGTGGCTTTTGGTTTAGATTTACAATTTATTTTCACAACCAACAATTGATATGCTGTGGATTTTAAAATCCGCATGGCCGGTCAATTCCTCCATCGATGAAAACAAAGTAAAGTGTACGTAAGATTTCTCAAATCTCATTCACTTTGCTGGTACTGTATTACTCTGTTTTTCCCCGTTGAAAGGTCTGCAATTGAAATTGAAGGTACTCTCAGAGCATGTGCATCCTCGCCATCTCAATACCAGTCTGAAGACAACTAAAAGTAAACTTCAATTTGTGACATAAGACAGGCATGGTGATGTCATCAGTATCAGTCCCTACCCTCAACTAGGATTACAGAAAGTAGAAGATCACATTCACTTTGATAACCGCCTCTGAAATAGGATTTGTTCAAATTGGAGACTACTACATTCTTCTCGCTCCTCAGAAAGGGTCTTCAGGAAAACGGAGGCAGCTCCCCTCACAGCTCCCTCTGCCTCTTTAAATTTTAAAGGTTATTCCTTCAACTACACAACTCGTTTCACGGAGGAATCTAATGAATTCAATGTGACCCATGAGCCCTAGATATTACCAGATATCCTTCATGTGATTGCCACATAACAAAAGGCAAAGCCATAGAATGCGCAAATGTTTATTTTGGCACTAATGCCGCCCCCTCACCGTGGGTCTCCAGGGACAGGTCAAAAGGACAATATTATAAATAGGCCCGGCCAGGGGTCTGTCATGTCCAAACTAAACAGGTTTCAGAGAAAAGTCAGACATAAGCAGGTTTTCTCCTGCTCGCTCAAGAAGCCTGAGATACCTAAACAGAGAAGCAAGAACCGGGAGGTTACGTTCAGGCGGCTGTGTTGACTTTGAGGCCGGGACGTTAGCATTTCACAATCATGTCAAATATTGCTTTTCCCAGAACAGATTTCTCTGTCAAGTAAAAAAACAAAAGGATAAAAAGTCTAATAAAAATGATTTATACACAGAATATCTCCTCAGCTGAAGCGTACTACTGGACTAATCCCATTATAACCGGCCTTCTAAACTAGTCTTGGGTAAGGCTATTTTCACACCTGCGGCACGGAGCTCCGGCAGGCTGTTCTGGTGGGTGAACAGCCCACCGGATCCGTGCTGCTGCAGGTGCACATGTGGGGCCAGAAGTACGCTCCGGCCCCATTCACTGTAATGGGGGCGGGCCGCGGATCTGGCCGCAGCACGGCAACCCCTGCCAAGAGGCGGCCGGAACGAAGATACAACATGTTAGCAATTAATTGAACTAAAAATGGAAATAAAATGGCATTTCATTAATGGCAAAGAGGTCTTCCAAGGTTTCATCAGAGAGACACCTTTCATAGTGAGGCCACCAAGGCCAATAGGTGAATACTGTGGACCCCATTTCTGGAAAACCACTGATTTTGCCATGGCCGGCCAGACATTCCACTAAAGCAGAAATGTAGCATTACATGGTCGCCATTCAGATGATGGAACAAGGATGGTACAAGACCACCAAAACGGAACCACTTATACAACGTTCTGGCTCATATAAAGGAGTCTCCAAGTAAGGTACTCTCCCTCCATGACATACATATGCCTAATAGGCAGGTTAAAAGGGTTTGTTCACCTTCAGGGGCCTTTTGGCCAGAACTCCACACCCAATCCTGCAGAGGAAAGCATATTTACTTCTCCTCGCCACAGGGTTCCAGCTCCTTCGTTCCCGCGCTGAAGAACTCTGGTCTCGTTTCTCGACATCCGTTTGATGCGGGCCATAAGTGCCACAGGAGCCAATAACTTACCGCAAAGGTGAAGCGTCCTCCATGCCTCATGTAACCCATTGAGGTAATGCATGGGGACGCTTCACTCCTGCGTCCAGTTATTGGCTGCAGCGGCACACGTGACCCCTGTCAAACCAGACGTTGAGAAGTGAGACCAGAGCACAGCAGACAAAGAGCCAAAACCTTGCAGCGGAGAGCAGGTAAGTAGGCTTCCCATTGCCGGCCCAGGGAATGGACGGCTTAGGTCAAAATGCCCCAGGTGGACAAGCAAACTATGGCTCCTTTTAAACGTGAAGGGAAATACCTTAGTACATATGGCTCCTGTAGGAGTCCACATGGCTTCACAGTAAAGGACTGTATGACCACTGCTCCACTGCCACCCAGGCTTCATGTGCATGAGCATGCAATAATTTCCATGATGGCCCCCACCACCCCATGTGGAATCAACCTGATCCTGGGTTATGGATTACGTAACTTCACCAGAAATGTCCTTGAGTTATTGGGCCACAGTCAAATCTTTGCAACTGTGCTTTACCCTTATTGTCAAAGTTCAAGCATTTTGTGAATACGGCTGGCAATAATACAAATGCTACTGTACTGCTGCACTTTTTCCGTTAAGTTTCACTACTGTTCTGCTGCACTTTTTCCCGAAAGTTTCAGTCTATAGAACAATGTGCAGGTAATGAGCTTGCACTGACCGCAGGTAAACTGCTGGTGGATTTACTCCAGCCGGTCCTTAGGGACATGTGGAGATAAACTGTTTATATAGCGCTGCCTGTACAAACTCACATGCAGCTTCCACACCAATGCCAACAAACGTGTTTATAGACGCAGTTCCTTTATGCTGCTCGTAGGAGCAGGAACATGTGACATCACGGTGACTAATATCTCGGAGAATAAGTCGTTAGTGACAACGGCACAGAAGTGAGTAACCGCTAAAAGAGGCTGTATCATGAAGAAAACCTCTACCCATATGCCCTACCACCATAATATAAACCCCCCACTCCCTCCGCCATTCCTCGGGAACCCCCTTCATTAGCCACACCAGAGAATCTGTATCATACAGCTGCACATTTAAGGGAATGTGTCTTCAAAAATGATCCATTGTTTAAATCAAGTTTCCAGCGGTTATCCTGGAAATAATATTGATGACCTATCCTCAGGATAAGTCATCAGTATCATATTGGCGGGGGTCCCGGGACCCGCGCCAATCAGCTGTTAGGAGAGGCTGGGTTCTCCATCACATGGCCTAGTTGCAGCTCAGCCCCATTGAAGTGAATAGAGCAGAGCTGAAATACCAAGTACAGCCGCTATACAATGTACGGCGCTGTGATTGGTGAGCTGCCGGGAGCTGGCTGCGCTCACCAGAGCGCCGGTGAGTGCAGCCGCTCCCTGGAATAGCTGATTGGCGGGGTTGCAGAGACTCAGACCCACACCGATGTGATAATGATGACCTGTCCTGAGGATAGGTCATAATTATCTTTACCGGTATTCTGTGTCACTATATTAGATTCATGCACATGACGATAGTGTGCATCCATGTCCAACCCGCATTTTTTTGAGGATAGCACACGCAACTATTCATTTCTATGGGTACGTGTGCTGTCCACAACCATCGGTCAGTTCCACAGATATATTCTTGTCCATATTATGGAGAAGAATAGTTATTTTCAGTGATGGGAACGCACACAGAAGGTGGACCAAAATACGAATACAGTCGAGTGCATGAGGCCTTAAAGGAAGTCTGTCAGTAGGAAATTCACTGATAAACCAGGTACAATGCCTTGTAGTGCTAACTCATCCACATTTAATGACAACTTTCACTTAGCGATCCACTGCTTCATTCTGGAGAAACAGGACTTTTAATCCATATGCAAATGAGCAGTTAAGTGCACAGAGGGTGGGCCCAAGCCCCTCTGTTGCACCCTTACTCCTCCTGCTTCTTGACAGACATAGCCAGGTTCCTGCATAGTCATATCGCCTGGAGCAGTGAACCAAAGAGGTGCAGGAAGATGAAGCAGCAGAGGAAAGGGTACACAGAGTGGCTTGGGCCACCTCGATGCACTTTAAGGGGTTGTACACTGTAATGTACAGCCAGGTGCGTGAAGCCTCAGTATAAAGGCTGAACCCCGACGGCATCATGCATGTAGTAGTATTACAACTTGAATGGACACCCACAGTCTTCTTTGAAGCTAACAGTACATCCCTATTCTGCAGATTTCATACAGAGATTATTTTTGTAGGGTCAGACCGCTGAGGACAGTGACTGGCTGCAGTGGTCACACACCCGATGCAGTTTGTAAACAAGCAGGGCCAGCCCAGTGTCGCAGAGAATGGCGCTAGAGAAAGCGGTGGATATAAGAGGATTTTTTTTACTCAAGCTATCGAAAGGCTTGTCCGAGAGTCTTAAAAGGATAGGTCATCAGTATTTGATTGGTGAGGGTCTGACCCCTAGGACACCCACCCGCCTGTGAGCACCGCTGCCTTGTTGCGGCTTACTAAGCACATCGCCGTACATTGTATAGTGGCTGTACTTGGTATCACAGCTCAGCCCCATTCACTTCTATGGGGCTGAGCTGCTCCTAGGCCATGTGACCGATGAACGAGTCATGACTGGCCTAGGAAAAGCTGGAGAAGGCTGTGGCACATTGCCTTCTTAAACAGCAGATTGGTGTGGGTCCAGGGCGTCAGAACTTCACCGATCCGATATTGATGACTTATGCAGAGAATAGGTCATACTCATCATTATTAAAAATGTCAGAAAACCCCTTTAAGTGAAAGTGCTGCCAAAAGGGAAGCTGGAGCAATGGCTTGTTACAGCATGCACTGGCGCCCTGAGGGGTCCTGCTCACGTACCAGCTGGGGAAGCGGGACTTTTAAGGCCGTGTCCAGCTGTCAGGGTCATCAGTCATCTGCTGTCACCTAACAAAGAGGTTACGTTATACTGAAGAATACTTCAAGAGGTTTACTAATATATCTGCAACTCTAATACTCAAAAAGAAGGGTGCAAAAGGAGGAGCCTCAAAGGAGGCAGTTTCTTAAATATCTGCAATAATCAGATCTGATTACTCTAAGGCCAGAATCAGACGACCATTCTGATTTCTGTCCGCAAAACACAGATGTCCTTATGGCATCTTTTCCCAGGACAATTCATTTAAATAATTCTCAGACGGAAACCGGATGTGTGAAATTGCACCATGCACATTAATGGGTCGGCGTGTTAAGCAGGAGCAGTCCTTAAAGCACTGTCGTCTGAATCAGGCCTTATAATTTTCCAGGATACAGGGCCATCACTCACCCATAGGCTCCCATTGGAAATGAACCAATATCACTCAGGATACTTATTTTGGCACTGTGCCTCTGTATGAAATCGTGCCACAGACTTCGCTGTCCTAGAAAGCAAAAACAAAGGTATACTTCTGTATACCAGCTCAACGGAAGCCAAGGACACTTTTTGCAGAGTGAACAGGGGCCTACAGATTCCAGGACTCTCAGGGGCACACAGCATAATAAATCATGATAAGGGTTCATGCACATGACCGTAGCCGTTTGAGGTCTGCAAATTGCAGATCCGCAAAACACGGATATCGGCCACCTGTGTTCCGCATTTTGCGGAACGGAATATCCTGCCCTCTAGAAAGCTGTCCTATCCTTGTCTGACAAAGATAGGACATGTTCTATTTGTTTTTGCGGGGACGTGGAATGGATATACGGATGCGGACAGCACGAGTGCTTTGTCCGCATCTTTTGCAATTGAAAGGATTCAAATCTAAATCAGGAATTTAAAAAAAAAAAAAAAAAAAAAAAAAAAAAAAAGTGGATCGGATGCAGACCAAAAATACGTTTGCGTGCATGAGCCCTAATGCCGCAAGATTCTCTCTGAGGAGTGGATTTTGACACGGATCTGGTACAGAAAGGAACAGAAATCCAATGTGTGCATGATTTCTGCAAGACAGGGCTAACCTGTGTTTGGTCATGGACCACAAACTCCAGCCATGACCACGGATGGGACATCAACTTCCAGTCACAGCAGAAAGGGACCCTTGGCATTGGGAAGGAACAGTTTTCAAGAGGTGGGCGACTTATTTCTTCATTTTACACACATTCCCGGTGATAATTCATTTTGGTTTGGGATGCGACAGCCCCTTTAACATCGTCCATTGTGATCCAAATACAATAAAGATCAGTAAAGAACATTGTCACGGCACAGATCAGACAACAGCACTGCAGTAATATAAGGATAGGCCAGCTCCAGACAGGAGCACCGGTTATGTAGCATTTATCAGTTTCATTTCTTTTTTTATGCTTTTTATTCAGTGACGGTATCCTCTGTGGTTGTGTGCTGTTGTGTAGGAGCAGGTTTCATTCTTAGCGGAGTATTGTACCACAATGGCCCTAGATGAACCTGACCATACAGGTATGAACTCCAGGAACTACGATCAGTCAGCTCCAATTATTCTCTTTTTTTCTACCTTATGATAACTCCTTGGCTATGACACCCGCTGTCTATCCTTACAGGAGCACTTCAGCGTGGACAGGCAAATCTTAAAGGGAACCGGTCATCTCCGAAAGACCCCCTGAACTAGAATAAGCGGTGTATAGTGTAAGTGATGCTGAATCCGAATATGTAAGTTTTATCTTCATACTCACTTCCATTCCAACGCTGTGCTCCCACAAACCAGCAGTAAAATACATTGAGAGGACTCTTCTTTGAGTCCTCTCCATTATGTGAGTGAGCACCGGAGTCCAGTGAATGCATTTTACTGCAGGTTTGTCAGAGCACAACATCAGAATGGGAGTATGAAGATAAAAATTACATCACCGGACTCGACGTCACTTACACTATACAACACTTACTCTAGTTTGGAGGGTGCTTCGGAGATGACAGATTCCCTTTAAAGGGAACCTGTCAGCTCTGAAACACCCTCCAAACTAGAGTAAGCGGTGTATAGTGTAAGTGATGCTGAATCCAAATATGTAAGTTTTATCTTCATACTCACTTCCATTCTGACGCTGTGCTCCCACAAACCTACAGTAAAATGCACTCACTGGACTCCTGTGCTCACTCACATAATGGAGAGGACTCAAAGAAGAGTCCACTGAGTGCATTTTACTGCAGGTTTGTGGGAGCACAGCGTCGGAATGGAAGTGAGTATGAAGATAAAACTTACATATTCGGATTCAGCATCACTTACACTATACACCGCTTACTCTAGTTCAGGGGGTGTTTCGGAGGTGACAGGTTCCCTTTAAGTCCGCACTGAACTCAAAAAATATCAGATATGTCGCCAGTCACATTTCACGAACTAACATTAGCTGTGCTCCTGGAATAGTATATGAAACTCATATTCAGCGAGGAGGGGGCTGGGGCCTGTGGTCATAGCTAGCATTACCCAACACAAGTCGTAGTATTTAGAGTCTATTTTAGGCCGCTGTGCTCATAGTGCCAGGAGGGAGGCACCAAGGGTTTAAGTACAGAGGCAACTACTTTACACAGGGAGAAATTTGCCAACATACACTTTATTGCGAATACGTAAAGATGTCAGTACGAATAAAACAGGGATGGCATTTTAGTATCTGTAATATGATTGATATCTCTCATTCTGGTTTATCTGGAAAAACTGCATAAACTTTATGCATTTATATTATGGAAATGCATAAACAGCCTAAAATAATAAAGCAAGGCGCAAAGGCACAAAGTTTCTGCGAAAAGCAGTTGTGTTCATCTGAATGGGGCTGCTTTGATAGGAAGGTGCATTCACCTTCACAGGTCATCAGTATGTGATGGGTGGGGGTCCGACACTCGGGACCCCCACTGATCAGCTGTTTGAGAAGGAAGCAGTGACTGCACGGCCTTTGACACGTTCATCGTTCACATGGCCTAGGCACAGTTCAGCCCTACACAATGTACGGCACTTTGGTGAGCTGAGAGACATCCACAGCGCTCATAGGAGGGCCAAAGCCTTCTCCAACAGCTGATCAGCAGGGGTCCCGCGTGTCAGACCTCCACCGATCAGATACTGGATTTAAATCATGGAAAAAAGTGGACCTGTCAACCCTTCCAGACGTCCATTTTAGTAAGCACATTTCTAAAGAGGCACGTGCCCCCCTCCCCCTTACTGCCAAGCACCAGTTCTCCTTCCAGTGCCAAATGAAGTGTGATTTGCATTAATTCCTGGAGTGCAGAGCCTCTCTTCTGATATTTTAGCAACTACCTGCATTCCTGTGTAATAATTCTTAAACATCTCATTCCTCCTTTTTGTGCTATTCCATTATTAGTCCTGCTAGAAGTTTGTGAATGAACTGCCAGCAATATAGGTCCATCTAGGTGTTACCAGTTGTGGGGGAGTCCCAGCAATCTGACACTATCCAATGAGTGCTGCGAGTGTCAAATGGGACCTTTATAGCAGACTGCTGGCAATTCTTAAACATCTAGTAGGAATAACAGAGGAACGGAGTTATATTAAAAGATACTTCAGAATCGTTAAATGGAGAATGCCAGTAGGTACTAAAACAGACATGTCAGGAGAGGTGCTAGGTTCTCTCCTGACAATGGTGTATGATGCTGCGGTTACATAGGGCGACCGGCACTGAAGGTCATCAGGCAATAATTGACCTTAGGGCCTCATGCACACGGCCATATGTGTTTTGCGGTCAGCAAAAAATGGATCCGTGTGCATTCCGCATTTTGTGGAACGGAACATCTGGCCCTAATCCTTGTCCTATTATTGTCCGCATTATGGACATGTTCTATTTTTTTGCATAATGGAAATCCGGACATAGAAAACGGAATGCACATGGAGTACCTTCCATTTTTTTGCGGACCCATTGAAATGAATGGTTTCGTCCGCAAAAAAAAAAAAAAAAAAAAAAAAAAAAAAAACACACACACACACACACACACACAAACGGACACGGAAAGAAAATACATTTGTGTGCATGAGGCCTAAAGAGCATCTGTCAGCAGTTTTGTACCTATGACACTGGCTGACCTGTTACATGTGCACTTGGCAGCTGAAGACATCTGCGTTGGTCCCATGTTCATACGTGTCGCCATCGCTGGGAAAAATTATGTTTTACTATATGCAAATGAGCCTCTAGGAGCAACGGGGGCGTTACCATTACACCTAGATTATCTGCTCTCTCTGCAACTGCTGCGCCCTCTCCACTTTATTGACTGGGCCAGGCAGTGAAAATATCATGCCTTGTCCTGTCAAAGCGCAGAGGACGCAGCAGTTGCAGAGAGAGCTGAACCTCTAGGTGTAATGGTAACACCCCGTTGCTCCTAGAGGCTCATATTAAAACATCATTTTTCTCAGCAATGCGGACACATAAGAGCATGGGACCAACACAGTGGCCTTCAGCTGCCAAGTGCACATGTAACAGGTCAGCCAGTGTCATAGGTACAAATCTGCTGACAGATGCCCTTTGCATGCTTTATGAACTTGCCCTAATAAAAGGGAAACTTGGAATAAATGTTATTTGTCAGCATTTAGAAAAAGGCTTGTGATCTAGAGAAAGAAAGCTTCGCAAATGTACTTGGCAGCACGCATTTTAACCTTTAAAGCAGTCTAGTTTTCAGTGAGGAATCTCCAGAGACAGGGCGGGAATAGCTAAGAACAGCAGCTAGAGGCCTAGCAATAACAGCAGTACTCCGAGCTTCACGTGGCTGCAGCAGTCCAGGGTCTCCTAATGTCTTATAGATCTTAGTAAGACCATGGCAGGACCTAACATCTGGGTGCTCAGCGCCCGGCTCGCCACTTCCATCTCCTTCCCTGATCTCTAATATGGTGAACAGTCAGGGGGAGCAGACGTCCTGATTTTCTGCATACCCCCAGCTGTACAACAAGCTGTCCTCCCCCATCTTGAAGCCCCGCTGCTCTATTTGCCTGTGAAACCACCCATGAAATGGTCAAGACCGACTATCTACAGGAAACACTCCCGTCGCTGTCCCAGTGTCAGCGGTCATGTTCTCAGGGGGTGTCAGCGGGCCCCACCACGTGCTTCACTATACAAATAACCGTGGTGAGACACACAGGGTTGACTTTTCTTTTTTCCTTCGGCTTAAAATAAATGTTCCCTCTCTATCGCGTCAAAACAGCCCTTCCTTCATGGACTAACTCTGCGAAGGATCAGTACGAGAACCAAGTACAACAGCCGCCCCCAAGTATTGACTTTGGCCCAGCTGTGGGGCACATTTATGAAGACTGTCTAAAACAGGGGTGCACAACCTGAGGCCCTCGATAGCATTCTGTGCGGCCCCCATCCATCTGGTAACAGACATGTATGTCTACATCTTGCGGCTGCTCACATGTATCTCATGTATTTTCCCATTAGATGGGAGTACTAGAAGTGTAACTAGACATTTATGATATAGGGGCTCAATACCGGAATAAAACGCTTCAGTTTTGTCCCCATTCATTGTCAATGGGGACAAAACTGAACTGAAGACAACGGAATGCTCCTGAAAGCATTCCGTTCCGTCTCCAGAACGGAGAGCAAACCGCAGCATGCTGCGGTTTGCTCTCCGGTCCAGGCATCCGCACCAAGACGGATCCGTCATGACCCCCAATGAAAGTCAATGGGGACGGATCCGTCTGCTGTGACACAATGGTGAACGGATCTGTCCTCCATTGGCTTTCAATGGAGTTCATGACGGATCCGTCACCTGCACACATACATACAGACATATACACATACATGCTCCTGGCAGGTCTCCACAGCGCAGGAGGAGCAGGACAGCGCACGTAGGACGATTCCACCCGGCGCCCAGCAGAGGGCGCTGTGGGGAATCGTCCTATGTGCACGCCGTCCTGCTCCTCCTGCGCTGTGGAGACCTGCCGGGAGCATTTAAGTATGTATGTATATTTGTATGTGTATGTGTCTGTACTGTGTGACATGTGTGGGGCCGGAGCGTGGTTCCGGCCCCACACATGTCCCTGCAGCAGCACGGATCCGGCGGCACCCTTCACCTGCCGAATCCGTGCTGCCACTAATGTGAAAGAGGCCTAAGTTTTATTTTTAGCCCTTGGAATTGGTTCAGCCTGACAATGTGGCCCCCAACCAGAAAAGGTTGTGCACCCCTGGTCTAAAAGGTAAGACTTTTTGTGTTGTTGTTGCTCATAGCAACCAATCATGACGCAGCTTTCATTTTTCAGCAAAAGAATAGAAAATGAAAGCTGCTCTGTGATTGGTTGCTATAAAACAAAGATGGTTTCCCTTTTAGACAGTCCTAAATCTTACTGGAGCAGTCACTAACCTGGACTTATAGTGTAAACCACCTATCGGTTATCTTACTAGGGGCACAAAACATGACGTCACATAGGAGGCCGAACACGCTCACTGATCGAGGTGCAAAAAGTGTCTTAAATACATAAGTGTGTTGCGAGGCATGTATACCAGTTGTTATGAGGCATTTAGCCTAAAATCTCTGCCATAGTGTTTAAGACCTAAACATTAAAGGGTTTCTCAAGATATTAAAAGGGTTTTCTGAGACTTATATACTGATAAGTCAGGATAAGTCATCAGTATCTGGTTGGTGGGGGTCTGACACCAGGGACCCCTGCCGATCAACTGTTTGAGAAGGTACCAGCGCTCACAGTAGCTCCACAGACTTCTCTCAACTTTTCCTAGGCCAGTCACATCATGTTCATCGGTCACATGGCCTAGGAGCAGCTCAGCCCCATTGAAGTGAATGGATGATGATCGGTCCTCAGGATAGGTCATAAATATCGGTTTGTTATTCCGCCTGAATAATAAACTGACTACTGAGTGTTACTGTCATCCCCTTGTCAAAGGAGCGTGTCCCTAAAGTCTGGCACTGGTAGCAGTGAATAGACGAGGTGAGAGTGTCTAGGGACACACCAACAACCGTTAACACCCAGGTGTCAATTTGTAGGAGGCATAACTGGTTAATGACACAATGTAGAGCTCAAAGAAAAGCTCCAGAATTTTTTCAAGGAATGCAATTAGTTAATAAAAAAAGAAGTGCATCAGAGGTGCCAATATCTTAAAGGGGTTATCCTGAGCTGCAACTAGGCCACGTGACCGATGTACAGTGACATCACGTGACATAGGAATACATAGCAGCAGATTGTCAGGGGTCCCGGGTGTCAGAGCCAAGTAGATCAAATTTACTAGAGCACAATGGAATGAGGTCTTACTTCCGCCTCCCCAAAATTTGGGACATAGCATGTTCGTTACATGCATATAATTGAATGTGCGTTTCATCACAGTGTAAGGCCGATTTCACATGGCTGTAAGCGTTTTTCTGTATGCAAACTGCAGATCCACACGGTTAGAGGCCACTGACTTCAATGGGTCCGTGCTCCACATGTTGTGGCTAAGTATAGGAAATGTCCTATCTTTTGTGGTGTGGCAGCGTGGATCCAGAAACCCTTCCATGTGCTTCTGCATCCATCAACGGGTCCACACCGCGATGCGGAGTGTACACGGCCGGTGACAGTTTGCCGATTCCTGGTTTGCGGACCACAAAGCCTAAAGCCTCATTCACATGTCAGTGTTTGGCCAGTGATTTCCATCAGTGATTGTGAGCCTCCACAAAGTATAAGGCTCCATTCACACGTCCTGTTTTTCTTTCCTGATTCGATCCTGATTTTTTCAGGACCCATTGAAATGAATGGATCCAGATCAGGAAAGAAAAACAGGACGTGTGAATGGAGCCTAAGGGAAAGGTCTGCACCTGTTGTGTCTAGAGCGGAACCTGGTTTTGGCTCCAAATTCACTTAAAGGGTTATTCCCATCTTAGACAATGGGGGCATATCGCACCTATATTGAGAACGGAGCGGGGAAATTATTGAAGGGCGCACTGTGCATACGCAGCCGCCCTCCATTCATTTCTATGGGTCTGCCGAAAATAGAGCGCTGGCAATTTTACCGCAAACTGGTTGTCACTGGAGGGAGCAGCCTGGTTGCATGCCGCCAGTCGCACACCCCATTAGATGAAGGTGCCTAGGGGAATTGTTAACACCTTGACAAAAGGGAGCAAGCTAAAAATGACCTACAAAACAAGCCAGATGAAAATACGGACATGACTGCAGCCAACAGGAAGCTCAGTGTGTGTAAAGAGGAATGGCAGACTATTACTAAATAAAATTGCATAATAACATTAGCAAAAAACAATACAAGTAACAAAAAAAAAAAAAAAAAAAAAAGGAGTTCTACTTATCAAAGCAAAGAGGGAAAGAGATAAATGAAAGGCAGCTCCACAGTCTGAACAACAGGCACCCCTTCTTCAGGTTCAAAAATCTGCACAAAATCTGAACATCTTTTAGAACAGTGGCCCCCAACCTTTTTTGCACCAAGGCCCGGTTTCTCACTAGACAATTTCCCCAGGGCCCGGGGGGAGGGCGTTTGGATGGGGGGGGGGCTCTGCGGTTGTTGGGGGGCGGAGCATAGTGCCCCCCACACAGTAGTTATAGCAGCATAGTGCCCCCCACACAGTAGTTATAGCAGCATAGTGCCCCCCACACAGTAGTTATAGCAGCATAGTGCCCCCCACACAGTAGTTATACCAGTATAGTGCCCCCACACAGTAGTTATAGTAGCATAGTGCTCCTCTCCTTCAGTTTTGTACAATAAAAAAAACAAAAAAAAAAAACACTTACTTACCCCATCAGCCTGGCAGCGCTGCGATGCAGGCCTCCTCCGGCCTGTGTCCCGCTCTGCACGGGACGTCATCACACCGCCTGAGCTGGCCTCTGATAGGCTACAGGCACTAGGCCTGCAGCCTATCAGAGGAACGGGCAGGGGAGACGCCTCTCCCTGCCCTGCCCCACCGCAGCACAGGCACCACAATGGAAGCGCTCATCTCCTTGTCCCCTGCCACCGCCACGGCCCGGCAGACATCGATTCAGGGCCCGGTCCTGGGCCGCTGCCCGGTGGTTGGGGACCGCTGCTTTAGAAGTAGGAGCCATACGTAGGGCTCTGTGCATTCACGCTGCATTTGCAATGTTCATCAGGATGATTTTCCAATGTACATCTCCAACTTATGCCACTGACCACAGTGATATACGTTACCCTTAGGCTTGCAGGCAACTTGCTTTTTTTTTTTACTAGATGCCTCTTGAATAGAATAGTGTAATAAACTGCATTATTCTATGCAACAACAAAAAATTATATACAATATCTATCTAATCAATACCAGCCCAAAGGAGACTAGTATGCTTCTGTTAGGTTAAAGGGGTTATTCCATGACTAATGTAAAAAAATTAATATCAGACATCATATAGTACATGACAATATCTTTCTAACAAAGCTAGAACCAGCCCTGTACCTCACATGGATCCAGAGATCTCCACATTTATTGCTCTGCTAGATTTATATCAAGCTGACAGCTCAAGGGGAGTGTCTCTCAGGAGGCGTGTCTTTTCTGCTGCAGGTCAGGAGGCGTGTCAATGCTCTCCCCATCACAGCTCAGAAGGCAGTTAAAAGATTAAACTGAGCATGTGCGGCCTTCTCAGTGAGCAGGTCAAAGAAATAAGAAAAAACAAACAGCAGGTGGCGCTATACATATACATTTTATTGAATAACTCTGTGACTATGCTAAATTTCTAATTGCACACAATTACAAAAGTATTTAGATCCAGGTGCTGGTTTGAAAACTGTAGAATATTTTTTGTGGGACAACCCCTTTAAGAGACACGTTTCATGTTCACACCAGGAGCCTTCCCAGCACATACATCAAACGAACACTGCAAACACTGCATAAATTCAACCTTATACCTGACATTTTGAAGCACATTCTCAAATGTACTTTGCCCTCGGGAATCAGCGGTAATCCTCTATTTAAGAACACAGGAAAGCTTTCCAAGGTTGATCAACCTCATGTCATGCTGACCTGGTCAACCGTAGGACCCAGGGCCACTCTGCTCAAGCAACAATTCTTACAAAGCAGTCCTCCACAAGCCAACCTATCCCCCAAGGCCAGAATCACACATTTTGGGTTTTCGGGCCAAACACAGTGAATACTAGAGAGAAGAAGTATCAGCATAACCTTTACGTTTTTCCTTTTTTTGGATCAACTCCTGTGTTTGCAAAAACAACGGCAGAAAGGTTTTTGAGGAGCTCTGAAAGGATCTATTCATATAGAAAATAGGACGTACACTACAAACGCCAAGACTTAGGATCGCTGTACACACTAGTAAGCAATGGCTCAAGAAAAACCTGAACCAAAGCTAGGGTATTTATATTAGGGTGAGGGTACGCTTGGCATATACAACAGAAAGAAGTCCTGGTATATGCACTAAACACAGCCAATTACACAAGAGAGGCCAAAAGGATGTCCTCTTGGCCTCCACTGGACATTCAGTATACTTGGTAAATACACCAGAAAGAGGTCCTGGTTATTTGCTACACCAGAGATCAGCAACCTTCAGCACTCGGGCTGTTGTAAAACTACAACTCTCAGCATGCTCCTTTCACTTCTGTGGAAGTTCAGAAAACAGCCAAGCAAGTGTGCATGATGGGATGTAGTTTCACAAGTAACAGTGACGGAGGTTGCCAATCCCTGTGCTACACAGTCGTTTACCCAATGGTGGCCAAAAATAAAAAAACGGCCTCGGTCTCCACTGTACATAATTTTTGATTTTGCAGTATTGAATAGCGTAGTAGACTACACCATACAAAAGTATATCATAAAACAACACAGTATATTCTTATTTTACAATGTCAGTCAATGGGCAAGCTATCAATGCCTACATTATAGCCTTCTGATGGAGGAATACATTTGGAGAATTTCTCAACATGTACATAAAAACATACCTTTAAAAGGTGATGTGAAGAGCGCCGTACAAGTCTCTAAGTCAATAAGAATAATCTCAGGTTCTAAATCAGACAATACAATAGAGGAAAAAAAACGAGTGTGATAAAAGTGTATTGTCTAAGCTCCCACTATGATGATGGTTTTAGAGTGAGAGGAAGACAGACTGACAGCAGACAATAGAGGGGAACTGGTGACCTATGGCAAGGTCAAGTAATAATACCAGTGTGTACAGACACAACAGCAGCTGACCACATCAATCCTGGGATCACCTTGTGGAGGATCCCGCACGCCCCCAGCAGTGGAGCGCTATCCATTACTACAGTTGCATTGTTTGGCTGTACCAATATACATAGGATAGCTCATGAATATAGTAATTCCTGCATAACCCCTTTAAAGGGCTTGTCCCATTACAACAGTTCATCCCCTAAACACAGGATAGGGGGATAGATGTCTGATCAGCATGAGCCTGACTCCTGGGGCCCCCCCGCCAATCACTAGAACAGGTGCCTGTGTTCCCTCTGTTTCAATGGAGCAGCAGACGTGATCCATTAAACTCTACGGGACTGCCAGAGATTGAGTAGAAGGGCTCGGCTATCTCCTGCAGCCCCATGGAGCTGATACCCTTCCCCAATAAGGCACTTATCCCTATCCTGTGGAGAGGTGTTAAAGGGGTTATCCAAAGTCTAAAATATGCCCCCAATGCCTAGGCCCCTTGTATGGATTATACCTACCTGCTCCACAGCACCTGCGTCGCTCCTGATCCTCACATGGCCACTGCGTGGATCAAAACATCCATCGTGGGTGACACTAGGGAGACTCGGAGATGCAGCGGTGACCGCGCGGAGATCAGGAGCAACGCGGGTGTCGGTGAGTGGGGTAAGTATAATCAATACGAGGGGCCCGGGCACTGGGGGGGGAATGTTTTACACTTTGGATAACCCCTTTGAGTTGTTGTATTGAGACAACCCCTTTGAGGGCATGTAAAACATTTACTAAGGGCTTGTTCACATTAGAACTAAATATTCCTAGTGTTGTGCTATATTATAGGGGTAGAACAGCCACCATAACTAAAGCTCTGGTTCGTTGCATAATGGAAACAAACAGCATCCAACAGACCCCAATGAGTATAATGGGATCTGTCGGGTTTCCGTCAGGGAGGCCAACATTTAACTGGACCAGACAGCTCAACACGTTGCGCTATATTGCGGGATCTGTGACGGAGGCTTCAAAGCAGATGAAGCACAAGTCAAGTGCCTAAACTGCCAGAAGGTCCTCCTGTATGCATTTCAACAGTTTCGACGCAGAAAATAGATCTTTTCTTTCTACATAACCATCTTCAGCTGGGTTTACATATGTGTTTGAACTCCAGTGGAGGAATAGACTGCTAGAATTCAATGTATCTGGCACACATGCCGGCTTTCGGCCGGACACAACATACTACACATTTTTTGTATGCCGTCAAGGGACCAGATCCGATTATACAGAAAGGGTATCTGGCAGTGCACTGCGATATCCAGCTGTGCCGACACAGTGAACTCCGGCAGTCTGTTCCTTTGCCAGGCCAACAACAGGCACCGACTGACCATAATCAATCACACGGCCCAAAACAAACGATCGATCATGGCAATTGCAATGGTAAGTGCCGATGGAAAGATGTAAACACCCAACAGGTTTGCGTTTTGCTCGTTTGCCAGGTGACAATAACACTTTTACAAGGGTCAAACACTGAAAACCAGCGGTCGTACCCAACAGATGATTAAAGGACCATAAATAGAGGCACTTGAGAAATGGATAATGCAAACCTCTACTTGTTAGAAGTTTGGAAAGACGGCACCATATAAAAAAAAAAAAAAAAAAGTGGTATTTGGGAAAGGTTCTCCTGCCTTCAAATGATGGGACCTGATCCCATTTTAGGCTATAGGCTGAGGCCTCATTCACACATCCGTGGTGACAGTCGTGACAAGTTGGTCAGTGGTTCATCCATGAAGATGTCCATGAAGGATCCATGTTTGGTCCATTTCAGCCCACTCTGTGTCATCCATATTCCATGTGCACTGCTGGGCTGAAAATTAGTTTCCAGACTATCTTCTAACAATAGTCTGTGACAAGCACTGACAGAACATAGATGCCACCCGTGTTGTAAGTGGTTTACACAGACCTATGGACTTCAGTAGTGCCTGGTCCACATTTGTAATGATAGTCAGCGCTTTGGTCCGTGTTTGTATTTAAAGTCAATAGTGCCAAAATCCAACATGCTGCGACCGCAACAAGACAGTCGCAAAAAGTCTATTCAAGTCGACAACATTGACTATCATTACAAAAAAAAAAGTGCAACTTTTCTGCAATACATGTCGCTGGACCCTTAAAGAAGAACTCCCGCAAAAATTTTTATTCTCTGACCTGTTAGAAAAGTGCATGATATAATCTGTAGTGAATGTCATTTTCTTATCAGAGGCTGAAATTGAGAGTTTCCACTCTCTTCTTATTGTAGCTGGGTCATGTGACCAACTCCCTGACCTCCAACTGACCCATGACAGCAAGCCAGTAACTGCTCTATTCATTCCTATGAGACTGAAAGTGAGGCTCCCATAGGAATGCATAGAAAATTAAACTTCCTGTCGACACATAAGGTGCTGTGTGAGTTGGTGGGTCTAATTCCTAGTCACATGACACAGATAAGAAACTTCAGGATGATATAACTCAAAAATTCAGCTACTGGTAAGAAAATGACATTCACTACAGATTACATCATGTAAATTTCTAGCAGGACATGGAATAAAAAAATTTTGCGGGAGTTCTTCTTTAACTGTAAGAAACACATTCTGAAGACTCACAGTTCAAGACAAAATACATGGAATGGAGGTTTTCAAGCAAGAACTCGGATACAAAAGGGAACCTGGGAAGAACAAAGATATAAAGATGCCACCTTGTTGCACAGCAGTAAAAACCCTTCAACTAACATTTATACAAAATGTCAACCGTTCATTGTACGTCCTATAACATCTCTTACGCACAGAGGGCGAGCTCAGTGTTTACTTGGGACAACATCCAAAGCACGTGTTCTGTGGAAAGTAGAAGAGCTCGAATCAGCTGCTGCTCCAGAGGAATGGAAACATGCACATCTGGCGGGTAGGGTCCTGCCATGAAGTCTACAGTTGTGTTCACTCCGACATATGGAAGGACACAGATTTCAGCTTTCTGTACCAGCGCCTGTAATCTTCCCTGCACCAGCCGGACCTCCGCAAGGAGAACCAGTACCTTGACAGAAATCTAATAGTAATCAGTATCCAAGTAAATTTAAAAAAAGCTATTTAGAAGGCAACCTTAAACAGCAGCTTCATGAATATAAAAAAAAAAAAAAAAATCCATAATCAACTTACAATTATAGCAGGCTTTAACCATGATTAATGCATGGAAATCAGACATCATACAGTAGATGACAATCTCTTTCTAGAACTAGCCCTGTACCTCACATGGATCCAGAGCTACCACATTCATTGCTTCAATTATCCTACTTGATTCTCTTCAGAAGGGCAGCTTAGGGTGTGCCCTTTCTGCAGCAGCTCTCTCTGTAATCGCCACAGCTTAAGGCCCCATTCACACGACCGTATGTATTCCGTGATCCGTATAAAAACGGAACGGAAGACATACGGAAAGTCTTCCATAGTGTTCCGCATTTTTGCAGACCCATTGACTTTAATGGGGCTACGGACGTGATTTTGCGGCCAAGCATAGGACATGTTACATTTTTTTGCGGGAGAACTTCCGTAATATACGGATGCGGAATGCACACGGTGTGCATTGCGCTTTTTTTTTCTCCTATGGAAAAATGAATGGGTCCGTATGCGGATAAGATGTGGAAATGTACATACGGTCGTGTGAATGGGGCCTAAGGCTTTATTCACACGTCCATATGTGTTTTGCGGTCAGCAAAAAAAAATGGATGACATTCGCGTTTCCGTTTTTTTGCGGATCCATTGTGACAATACCTATCCTTGTCAGCAAAACGGATAAGAATAGGACATATTCTATCTTTTTTGCGGAACCGATATACGGAAACGGAATGCACAGAGAGTACCTTCCGTTTTTTTTTGTGGACCCATTGAAATGAATGGTTCCGCATACGGTCCACAAAAAAAAACAAAAAAAAAAAACGAACGGACGTGGAAACAAAATACGTTCGTGTGCATGAGGCCTTACATGCAGATTTTCTAAGGATTTCACCCCTATGAAGGAGTGAAAGCCACACCATGCTCATATTTCCATGTGGAAAACATCTGCTACACGGGTTTTCCAAATCTACACATATGTAAATGTATGTGCTGTGGAATAGTCAGCGCAGAACTGCATTAAACTCACGTGTGGACATACTCTAAAGCAGGGGTCAGGAACCTTTTTGGCTAAGAGAGCCGTAAACGCCACATATTTTGAAATATAATTCCGCGAGAGCCGTACAAAATGTTTAAAGGGCCATTGACAGATCAATCGCTCCAATGTTCACTTAGTACAGCAAGGAATGCTCCTCCCTGCTGTATAAAGCCACAACTGGACTGAAACAACGGTAATTAGCAGTAAAAAAATTAAATAAATAACTTACATTGTGAGCTTCTGCCACCTATATTTCATGCTTGGGGGCTTTTAAATCATCTCTTGGGGGTATAAGAAACTGATTTAAAGCCCCCCAAGAGTGAACTAGCAGCGATCGGTACCTGCCGAATATGTAGTTATATTCGTTGTGCTCTGCAGCTCCGACTACCGGGTTGATCCCTGCATCTTACGTCACGCTGCTCCCTCTCTCTCCATAGAGGTAAATGGAATCTGCTGGCAGCGTATGCGCACCAGTGGCAGCACGACGTAAGATGCACGGTTCAACGCGGAAGTAAGAGCTGCGGAGCACAACGAATATAAATGGAGGGGGTTATGAAGCTCATGTCTCCTTGGTTCAGCAAGCGCCGAGGAGGCAGAGCCGGCGGCGCATGCGTGCTAGAGTGAAAGTATATGCAGCGATCCCACACAGATACGTCATCGGGTGGAATCGCTGCATTATGGGAGAAGGTAAAAACAGGGGCTAGCGCCCCAATAACATATAGCACGGGCGCCGTTCCTGAGCGCTTTATTACAGCTCTGGGAGACCTCCAGAGCTGTAAAGAAGCGCTCAGAACAGATTTTTGCCCTGATAGTGGTCCTTTAAATCAGTTTCTTATGCCCACAAGAGATTAATTTAAAGCCCACAAGAGTGTAATATGGGTGGCAGATGTTTTTTAAGGCCATATTTTTATTTATTTTTTTTTTGGGGGGGGGGCTATATAATGGATTATGTGGGATTATTTTCAGGGGTGAAGTGGGAAGGGGGGGTTGGTGGGACACACTGTATTACACAGCCCCTTTATTGATGCAGCTCACTGCTGCTGACCATGAGGCTGTGTAACAATTTCCATGTTATAATGTTCACCTTCAAAGCAGCAGCACAGCCAGGGGTTTCTGGAACGTCCAAGGGAGACACAAGGGAGGAGGCAGATGCCGCTTCACTAGGGGACGCAGGTGCGTGCTTGCAGACGGCGCGGCTATGCAGGGAGTTATGGGAAATGTAGTCCATGCTCCCTGCCGCTCACCACTGCCGCCAATGCTTATCAGGCCATCAAAGAACTACCAATATCAGCGTGCACCGCGGCCTGATGGAGCGCGGTGCATGCATCCTTCCCATAGACAGGTAGGAGCCCTGTCTGCGAGCCAGATACGGCCATCAAAAGAGCCATATCTGGCTCGCGAGCCATAGGTTCCCGACCCCTGCTCTAAAGGCTCATGGCACACGGAGGTTGAAGTTTTTGCTGTCCACAAACTGCAGATCCCACCCGTGTGTGTTGCCCATTTTGCAGATAGAACATGTCCTATAGAGGACTGGGTGATCCATCTTTTATGGGGCCACGGAACAGACAGCAGGTGAATGGGGTCCATATCAGATCCGCCAAAAACGTAGACTGGATACGAACAAAAAAATACATTTGTTCTGGGGGGGAAAAAAAACTGTACAAAAAAGCTATAAAAAAAAGCATGTGTTTTTCAAGGGGGAAAAAAAATTTTGTTTGAGAAAGAAGCCTTGCAACAGCAAATAATGATGCAGTGTTAAAATTATCAGGGAGAGACCTATAGTTTATCCTGCTCTCTTAGGCTGGCTCTATGCAGTGACATGTCACACAACAGCAAGTCAGAAATGTTATGTGACAGCGCCCCCCCCACCCCCCAAAAAAAGAAAAAAGTGCAACTAGTTGTAATTTGGTTGTAAAAAGACATCTAAGCCACAGAAAAGTCACAAGTGATAGATGCTAATGACAGCCAGTAGGGTTATCACACATGCAGGGTAGGGTTACGGGCATACCAGTGTTAATGGGTTTCTGTCAGGATAATTGGAATTTTTGGCAGCAAGAACAGAGCAGTCTACAGCACCAGAAACCCTTAGGCCAGACACACACAAGCAAGTTCAATGCAAGAAACTCGCAGTGTAACCGTGTGAGGTCCCGTTCTGACCTCCCCTCCTCTGACAGGCTTCCACCGCATTAGGGCCCATTCATATGAACGCAAGCCGTCTGCAATACGTGGGCATCAGCAATGCCGTGTGCCCCTGTGAGAACTGGAATCTATTGTACTACACGGACAGCATTATGACAGTGTAATTCAGTATATTCCAGGACTTTGAGGGTCACACAGCAATATAAAGGCTCGTGCACACGGAAGTATTTTCTTTCAGTGTATGTTCCATTTTTTTCCCGGACCGTATGCGGAACCATTCATTTCAATGGGTCCACAAAAAAACAGAAGTTATTCTGTGTGCATTCTGTTTCCGTATGTCTGGTCCACCAACAAGGGTAGGACTGTTCTATTAGGGGCCAGCTGTTCTGTAAAATATGGAATGCACACGGACGTATATTTTGCAGACCGCAAAATACATATGATCGTGTGCATGAGCCCTAAATCAGTATAATGCTGTGTGATCTTGTCAGAGGAGGGAAGGTCAGGACGGGACCTCACACTGACACGTTGTGAGTTTCTCGCATTGAACTCACTCGTGTGTGTGTCTGCCCTTATGCTCCAACGATCAACAGCTTTTCATCAGAATTTAAGCTGGCATTGCTCGGTTATAAACTGGAGCTGCCATGCCGATGTGGAGAGCCAAACTCACATGGTTGAACATTATAGTCCACAGCATGTCTGGATGACCCATACTGCCTGTACAGAACATGAAGGGTCGTCGCTGACTGTAGGAAGAATAAGTGGGTCCTTCTATTTAAATTTTGCAACGGCCAAGCCGATACAGGTCTGAAACCAGTGCTATTATGGAGGCATTACCAACAACACACGGCATAATCCAAGAGCACTATGACTATTTCTATCAGCTTTTGATGCCCTTTTCACAAGATTACCTACAATTTCACTTTACTGACATATCCAATTAAGTAATGAATGGATTGGATGAAACAAATCACTTCATGACCTGCAAAACTGAAAAAAAAAAAAAAAAAAAAAACACACATTGGATGAGCTACCTATAAAGGAATGATAATGCTAATGTTTTCCAAAAAGATAGCCAAATATTAAGAACCTGAACAACTCAGAACTGCTAAAGCTCCCAGGCAAACCTGCTATCTGCTGAAAGCGAAAATCCTTAGAGTAGACAAGGGCAGGAGGACAGGATTACATGCACGCAGCTAAACCGCGCACCAGTACGTGTCGTGTGTGAAGACAGCGGGGGAGCAGCAGACCATTCTTATACTATCTCTGTGCAGGTGTTACAACTCGACAGCTCTTCACAGCCCAGTGATTGCTTCCACCAAACAAAAACTTAAAGGGGTTCTCCGGGTCTTTCATAAAATCCTGGAACCATGTTACTTAAGGGCCGCAAATCCGCCAAATAATCACCAACTAGAGTTAATAGGAACCACACTAGCGACTATCTGCCGGTGTAAAGGTAGTTAGTTTGTGTAGGCACCTAAATTGTCGTATGCCGTCTAAACAGCCTCTGCTGCCGGAAAACCACAAGTCTGTACGGGGACGAGTGATAGCAGTAGCCACCACTCATCCTCCTACTGTGGAGGAGATCGCTGTATGTAGATACAGCGGTCTCCTAGAGTAATGAGCAAGAGATTGCTGGGAAGGAAGTTCGCCTGCTAAATTGGCCAGGGTAGAGGGACCATTACTAGTCAGTGGCCGTCTCTGCTGCGCTCAGACTGGCTGTCTGCTCGGGTCTCAGCTGCATATACTGTACGTGAGCTCGGGAACACCTTTGGTCGGGACTTGAGCGGAAGAGCCCACAGCCAGTGTGACAACAGTGGAGACATTGAGGTGACGGATGTGTAAGTATTGACCAAACTCAGGACACACAATGAGGATTAAATCAAAGGCCTTCTAAAACAGCTGATGAGTGGGTTCTCCGATGTTGATCTGTTCCCCACCAATCAGATAGATCTGAATGTGAAATCATATGGCGCACACAATAAAGTATCTATAACACTAGACTTAAAGGGAACCTGTCATCTCCAAAACACCCCCTGAACTAGAGTAAGTGGTGTATAGTGTAAGTGATGCTGAATCCGAATACGTAAGCTTTATCTTCATACTCACTTCCATTCCGACGCTGTGCTCCCACAAACCTGCAGTAAAATGCACTCACTGGACTCTTCTTTGAGTCCTCTCCATTATGTGAGTGAGCACCGGAGTCCTTTCGTCCACAAAATGATCTTTCTTTGGGCGCATTCATACGACCATGCCATGTTTTCCGGTCCGTAAATTGCGCATCCACAAAACACGGATGCCGCCCGTGTGCGTTGCGCAATTTGCAGAATGGAACGGACAGCCCAATATAGAAATGCCTTTTCTTGTCCACAATAGCGGACAAGTATAGGACATGCTCTATATTTTTTGCAGGGCTGCGGAACGGAACAACGGATACAGACAAGACACGGTGTGCTGTCCTCATCTTTTGCAGCCCCTTCGAAATGAACGGGTCCGCAAAATTGTGGAACGGAGGCGGACTCATTCATATGGTCGTGTGAATGAGCCCTTTGAAAGAACCTCCAAGACAGACGGTTTGTCCTTTGCCCATTGTCATTGAACACGTATGGCCAAAATGGAGTAAACCTGCATGGCTGCGTCCACGAAACGATCGCTCACCAAATCATTTGCTTAAAACATCAACCTACTTCTATCTAAGGTGTACGGCTGCCTTAAAAGGGTTTTCAAGTTCCCTTTTACAATGTCTATCAATCATCTTATTCTACTGAGATCCTCGCTGGCATGGCTATTGTCGCAAGTCCCAGTGCGATAGGGAGCGTGCGCATGCGCAGCTTGTCTTAGTGATCTTCTACGGGACTTCCGAAAATAGCAGTGTGGTGTCTCAGTTATTTTCAGAAGATTATGGAGAAGACGCTGCAGCATGTTCTATGGTTTCTTGCAGATTTTTATTTTTTATTTTTTTTTACAGAATCTGCAATGGAGGCTCGTAGTGGAGATACATTCCTGGAGAGGCCTCTGGTTTGCACAATGCACTGTATTGGGGTATATAAGAACTATTCATCCCTTTAATAGCTAAACCTAAACCAGGTAAAAAGGAAGGGATTACAAAGAGGTTTTACAGTTACATTGAACCTATTCAGTCTCGGAAACCTCTCACATTCCTGTCTGGTGTACAACCACATAAGATACATCTCAGGGTAGCTACATGTTCAGGCACAGATCACTGTCTGAGAAATAAATATGAAGAAATACAAAAAAAAAATCTACATATACACGCCAGACAAAACACCAGTTGTCTGCAGATGTATCTAATACCGTAAGGTATAGCAGGAGGCAGTGTGTTCACCATGACCCAAGTCATTACAGTATAATAGTCCTTCCCAATTTTTAGATATCATAGTGACATGTCAGAATTTTAAATCAGGGGTCTGGGTAGGTGAGACCCCCATCAATCAATGAAACCAAGAGACAGAAGTGCCTCAAACTTTCTATTGATCTGTACTCCAAGCCATGGAGGGGCTTCACTCAGCTGAACGCTTCAGCCCCTGTGTTGGCACTGGACCCAATGCAAGGACATTACAGCCTCCTCCCATTCAAGTGAACAGGACGGAGCTGTGATTACCCTGTACCATGTACGAAGTATGAAGAAGCTGCAACCTCTTCAAGGAGCTGATCGGTGTGGTGTCGAGCATGAGCTCCACCGATATGATGTATATAATACGGAATGGATCTAAGTGATGGGAATGAACTGCAATACCAGACACAGCCTACGTACAGAGGTGGCACTGCAAATCTTCCCTAAGGCCTCTTTCATGCGGCTGTGTCCATGACAACATGAGCGACAAGATGGTCAGTGGTTCATCCGTGAAGCATCCGTGTCTGGTCCGTGTGTCCATTTTTTGCCCTCTGTATGTCATCCGTATTTCACGTGCACTGCTAGGCTGAAAGTTATTTTCTAGCACATCTCCTAACAATGCCATCCATGTTGTCTCAGTGGGTTTCACGGACCCATAGACTTCACTGGACGTGTTTGGTCCGCATCACAGACCAAAGCAGTGTGCGTCTCCGTGGTTCTTCCACTGACCCACAGTGTGAACACATTAAACTCAATAGGTAGGTGTGCTGCCTGCACACGATTCACTGACGTGTTAAAGAGAGCCTAAGGCCCCATTCACACAACCGTATATTTGCAGGCCCGCATTACTGCGGACCCGGAAATATACGGGTGCCGCCCGGCGCGTGTTCCGCAACGCTCAGAACACACGCCGTGTGGCCCCATTGAAAATGCCTGCGCCACGGACAAGTATAGGACATGCTTCAAAAGAGCCGCGGCACGGCATAGAGGTGAATGGGGCCGCATCTATTCCCGCATTTTTGCGGATAGATATGGCCCCATTCATACAGTCGTGTGAATGGGGCCTAAGTGCTCGGTCAGTGATTTCCATCAGTGATTTGTGAGCCAAAGCCAGAAGTGAAGACGCCACAGACATGAGGTATAAGGAGAAAGATCTGCTCCTGTTCTGTAGTTTTGACCAGCACCTGAAATCACTGATGGAGAATCACTGACCAAACACTGAAGTGTGAATGAGGCCTAATCCTGGAAACCCCTTTAAGGTGACTAGATCATTCTGGTCATCTCAGGATAATCGCACCATATAGTATAACATATAGCGTCCACTTTCCTTACATTTAAGGGCATAATAAGGCCAAGGAAGCGCAAAAGAAACAGGACGTTATGTGTCAAGGAGCAGGGAGGAAATGTACACTCTAATCGAAGGATCTCCTATAGGAAAGAACATCTTGTGCCATACGTAAATAGCCACAGTTTCCTAATTTCTCAAAGCAGGAAAACAAAACTATACAACTGGCAAAAAAAAAAAAAAAAAAAAAAAAGGTACCTCCACGTGTGGCAGATTTTGGCGCAGAAAATTTCTGTACCCGATTATCTATTCCATTCATCTGAATGGGGCTTGCAGAAATCCATCTGCTTGTCGCCAAAATAACCCTTACTCAGGCCGTGCCACAAATGACAGAACACGTCCTATTCTTGGCCATTTTGCGGACAAGAATAGGCTTTTTTTTTTTTTTTTAACAATGGAGCCCGCGATAACTGCAGGATGCATGCGGCTGGCATCCGTATTTTGCGGAACGCAAAATGGATATGGTTGTGTGCAGGAGACCTTAGATCTTTACCGCCTAAAACCAAACTGTGTACCCGTGGGGGCAAGATATGATCAAGACTGGATTCCAGCCACTATATGACCAAAGGGCATTCGCTCACTGCAAGCGGCAGAGATCTTGAAATCGGTATTCGAACGTTTCAGATGTTGCATTATACAATTAGGCTTCATTTCCATAAAATGGAAGCCATGTTTAATATGAAATTAGAGGACACAGCTAAGGAAGAGTCTAACACTGCATGCATCACCACCTAAGCTAATTAGAATATAAGGGGCGTTCCCCTCCACGAGTCCTCCCAGCCATTCCACAATGACGAGGGCATACACTGGGGCCCTGTTGCTAAGCAAAACACTTCCTGTTTCAAAGGAGTCATAGGGGTGGTGCCAGCGTCAGCCGTCATGGGGAACTCATATGCGGAGTTATTACAAAACCTCAGAGTGCTAAAATTAGATCTGAAAATTATTCTTCGTGAAGCACATCTTAAAGAGGTCTCACGCCCGGTGTCTTCTTTCCTTGCCGTCATTTCTTACGACATGACCCACACGTCTCTGAAGGGAAATTATTGCAAACAATGGTAACCGAGAGACACTGCATGCAAAGCAGCTCTGTACATAGAGATGCCCGGGGCAGAGCCTTGTACAAGGCTTTACTTAAGAGACAGACATCAGTCTGCGAGACAGCCGTGTGACATACCCACAAAAGCCGGTAAAGATGTCACACGCCGGCAAACAGATGTGCAAACCACCTTACACAATCTCTTGCAGAAATAAGCTCTGAAGTGACGGTATATAGAGAGGGAAGTTCTAGACAGACATGATCTAGGTGCCCGCTGATAGCTCTCAATGGCTCTCCCGTAGGCACGCTCACACCGCTAGTAGACGTCACAAGGGGAGAGAAGCAGCGGCTTTATGCCTCAGTCGCTACTCATCTCCAGGACAAACAATACCATCTGAAAACATCCAACTTCTAAGGCTCTTGTCGCCCCCAACAGCACAATTTGGGCGACGTTCTCCCAGGCAGCATAGATATTACATGGTGAGCTATATGGTTTCCCACTGTGACCCATTCATTTCTATGGGAGTTCCAAGAACAGCCAAGCAAGGGGGCATGCTGGGAGTCGTAGTTTCACTACAGCTGGAGCGCCAGAGGTTGCTGATCTAAACAGTCAATCTACAGCTTGTATCCAATATGCATAACAGGGCGTTCACACGACCATATATTCAGTCCACGTCCGATATACAAAAAATGCAGGTCGGATGTGGAGGAAAAATATATATATATATATATATATATATATATATATATATATATATAGCGCATATCCTATTCTTGTCCGTTCTGCAGATAAGAACAGGCTTTTGTGATATATAGCAGAAAAATGCAGGATGCCCATGGCCGGTATCCATGTTTTCAGGATCCACGTTTTGTGGACCGCGAAACGGATAAAGTCATGTGAATGCCGCCTAAGCTGAAGCACCTGGAGGCCCAGTGCAAAATCTATAATAGTCCCACCCTACTCTTCCCAACTAGTATTTGTCATTTCTAGTACTGGTCTACTCATTTAGGCCAGATTGACCTTTGGGATCCTTTACCACTACAAACGCCAGTGCCCCCGCTAGTTATAGCACCAAGACCACTGGTACCATGGGTTCTGTTACCTGGTTCCAAGTACAGCTCTAGGGGATGACCTGGTCTAGGCATATCTGGGTAAGGACCGTATCACTCAATTGATATCACCTGTGTGGGGTCTACATGTTTCTTCCAATATAAGGGCTTTTTAACCCATTATGATAACCTGTCTACTCTCCAGGAATCCCCTTTGAATATCCAAACTGGAGGAAAGCTGCCAAGAGTGGGTCTACCACCCCGATGGACTTCGCACTACCATATATTATATGGTCACCCAGACATCTGAATGGGCACTGTACATGGATTCTCGTATAGTCTCGTGGTCATATCAGCTCACCGTCATGTCTGCAGGCGATGGAAGCAGACAAGTGCGGGCTCAGTCACTTCCATGGATTATGAATGGGGACGCAGAGCACAGATATGACCCCTTCTCCATTCAGACTCTTACCCCTTCTGTTGAACTGTAAGGTACTGACTCGAAACTCCCATTTTAGTGATCGGTGGGGGCCCCGGCTATCAGACATTTATCACCTATCCAGTTCAATTGAAGACAAACCCTTTTAAACATATCTAAAGTCAGGGGTCATTCTAAAGCAGGGATGACAATCAATTACAAGGACATGGAGGTCCTGTCCCTGGATAAGAAGCCATCACCCATAGATGGTCCCTCTGTTTCTGCTTCTCCTAAAACTTGAGAACTTACAGACAAAAAAAAAAAAAAGTCAGCGGAGGGCATTTATTTTACAATATGTCGAAAGCAGCGGACTGAAGGTAAAACCTAGTAAGTTCTGAAGCAGGGGAGGAGGAGGGAAAGACGTATGTAAATTATGGCCAGAAAAGCAGGCAGCTTGGCAAAGAGAAACGAATATTAGCCCGAAACCAAACGCAAGGGTTACCGAGCAGGACAGCGATCAACAATGGTGGCACCGCACGCCCTACGCAGGCGGTCACCCATCTGACTGCATGAGATCCCGAGCCGCTCTATGAAATCACTGCACTGTGGAAAAACAGAAACGAGTCCGACCCACTCTTCTTCCACCAGAAGATTTAACATGTTTATACACAGGGTTAGATCTTGGCACAAAATCGCTGCGCTTGAAAAATAACATTTGGACGCGGCAGATTCTTGGGAGTTGTGTAACTTTCACTGAATAAAAATACAACATGAACAGAGGAGGGGGGGGAGGAGGGGGTTCTGTGCAGAGTAAACCAACCCAAAAAAACGTAATAATAGCTAAACATTACAACAAATAATCATCATAAAGACCATAAATCATAGATACAAAATAACAGAATAATAGATAGCAATGTTATTTATAGTCTATTATTTATGTTTATCATTGTTTGTTTAATAATATTTGTTACCAATAATAATAAAAAAAAAAAAAACTAAACAAAAGGTAAATCTAAGGCTACATTCACACTAGCGTCAGGGGTATAGGCCAGGCTGTTCTGGTGGGTGAACAGCCTGCCGGATCCGTGCTGCCGCTAGTGCACGTGTGCCGCCAGAACTCCGCTCCTTCCCCATTCACTATAACAGGGGCGGGCCAGAATTCTGGCCACAGAACCGCAAACATGCCAAGAGGCGGCCGGAACAAAACTGCGACATGTTTGCCGTGCTGCGACGGGAACTCCGGCCCGCCCCCCATTATACTTGTGTGCATTCGCGGCCGCACGGATCTGGCAGGCTGTTATCCCGCCGGAACAACCTGCCGGAGAAGGCTGCCGCTAATGTGACAGTAGCCTAAATCCTTGTGGTTTTTTTTTTAGGACTGCCACAACAACTCCCTCAGGAGACATCACCCAGCTTTCCCAGGTCTCCGATAGGTAAATCTAGTTAATTATGTAAGCACATGACCACCTCTCTATTGCTACATAACTAGGCAGCCATACTGGTTGTGCCCCAAATGCTAGAAAATGCTTCAATTAAGAACTTATTCCCAGGAAGCTCCAGAACTGATTTGTTTTGTTTTTTTGCTGCAATTTTGCCACATAAAAAGCACAGAATACATTTTTACTTCAGTCTGAATACAGTCATACACATGAGGGCTGGTATATATGTGACTATAGACTAAGGAGATGCAGGGAGGACAGCTCAAGGAACTCTAGTTTTACATGACAAGACCTCTTTGCATATTGCGGTATTTATGACAATGCTACCGAGTCAGGAATGCAGAACAAATCTGATCACAGACAGACACCCCACAGCATCCTCATACCATCTCACCATCCACAGATCCTGCATCTTCACAGCAAGCCACACAGCACCTCACCTACAAACACCACACAGAGCCCCAAGCTACCAGACTACAATGTGCCACCTATCGCCACCATCCATTCCTCAGCACCCAAAACCACTGAGTCCACGATAATACAAACATACAGCTGCCTCCTTATCCTGAAAATACTCCATCCAGTAAATATACCCCACTATACTGCACCCTACAAACCATGTCACTTATACCACAGTCATAAAGCCACCATATACTATGCAACCAGTCCTGTGTATCCAAACACCACACTACAACCACAATGCTCCCCTACAAGCATGCTGCCCCCCCAGCACCCATAAACACCACACAGCCTTTGAAAACCTCTAAACAGTACCTCTAAAACCACACACTGCTCCCCAGCCACCCTATGACACACTGTCCCCCCCTCAGCACCCCTAAAACTCCACACTGCCCCCCCCAGCACCCCTAAAACTCCACACTGCCCCCCCTCAGCACCCCTAAAACTCCACACTGCCCCCCCCCCAAGCACCCTAAAACTCCACACTGCCCCCCCCCCAGCACCCCCTAAAACTCCACACTGCCCCGCCCCCAGCACCCCAAAACTCCACACTGCCCCCCTGCCCCCCAGCACCAGCCCTAAACTCCACCACTGCCCCCCCAGCACCCTAAAACTCCCACTGCCGCCCCCCCAGCACCCTCAACTCCCACACTGCCCCCCCCCAGCACCCCTAAAACTCCACACCCCCCCCAGCACCCCTAAAACTCCACACTGCCGCCCCCCAGCACCCCTAAAACTCCACACTGCCGCCCCCCCCAGCACCCCTAAAACTCCACACTGCCGCCCCCCCAGCACCCCTAAAACTCCACACTGCCAGCCCCCCCTGCCCCCCCAGCACCCTAAAAACTCCACACTGCGCCCCCCCCAGCACCCCTAAAACTCCACACTGCCGCCCCCCCCCAGCACCCCTAAAACTCCACACTGCCGCCCCCCCCAGCACCCCTAAAACTCCACACTGCCCCCCCAGCCCCCCAGCACCCTAAAACTCCCACACTGCCGCCCCCCCCCCCAGCACCCCTAAAACTCCACACTGCCGCCCCCCCCCCCAGCACCCCCTAAAACTCCACACTGCGCCCCCCCCCCCCACCCCCTAAAACTCCACACTGCCGCCCCCCCCCCCCCAGCCCCCACCCCTAAAACTCCACACTGCCGCCCCCCCCCCCAGCACCCCTAAAACTCCACACTGCCGCCCCCCCCCCAGCACCCCTAAAACTCCACACTGCCGCCCCCCCCCCAGCACCCCTAAAACTCCACACTGCCCCCGCCACTCCAGGATGCCCACAACACACCTGAACTATATAATAACAACAACTGAAACTGTTCTCCAAGGACTTCTCTGAACTCACGGAGCAGCTCCAGCCACAAGAACTGCGAGGTCTGCACTTCCAGCAACGCGGACAGCCGCACACCCTCCCGCCACCACTGACAAGTACCTGGGAAGTATCGGAGAGTGGTGCCCAGAAGACTCAGCACATATCCTGCGCGGGACACAGCAGAAGAACGGGCAGCACAGCACAGAACCCCCGCAGCCAGGCGCTCAGTCACTCCCGAGCCTCAGTCCCCGGCGCTCGGAGCCGCGCATAGCGGTGAGGATTGGAAGGGAGGGGGGGTGGCTTGGACGCTTCCATTAGTAAACATCACCAAAGAACGGGGAGGTTTAAAACGCACAACTCAGGAGTTGTTCTGCCACCCAGCCCAATTTCTCAGTACCGTCCCCCGTGCCTCGGCCTAATGGCTCCACCCGCTCTCGTCATCAGGTCCGCCCCTCTGCCAGCTAGCAGTTAAGACTTGAAAGCCACTCCCCCGGCTTGCTGATTTGCTAAGGCGGAAAGGTTGACAAGGCTTAGGTCTTGACAGTAATCCCGCCCACCTTCTTTATTCCCGCCTCCTTACGTCTAGCTCCGCCCAAATGGAGGAGCAAGAAATGTTTTTGAACTGAAGTTTCGCTCCAGTGACAGGAGAGATGTGTGCAGTGCTGTGGGTAGTGGAGGCGGTGGTAACTGCACTGCACACCAGTGATGACCAGTTATAGGAGACCACAGTCTGCACCTATCACCTGTACAAATCCTTGAAATGATCACTGGCTAATCATATATTGCACTTATAAATGACAAATGTAATATAAGAGTAAATATTGGTCGGCACTCCTTATAATATATTTAGGTGCTCAGTGGTAATGGGTGCATATAGACAAATCTTGGCTACCACGGCACTCAATAAGTAGATAAAGCAATATTTGCATTTAGATATTTTTATTGTATCCATCCAATTATATCAGAGAAGTAACAAGGGCCAACGTTTCGGTCATTACAGACCTTTTTCACGGCCTCATTCTCTATCGTAATAGGTTTGTATGGAGGATCCTCCATACAAACCTATTACGATAGAGAATGAGGCCGTGAAAATGTAATATAAGGGCCTGTTCATACTGCTGAATCTACAGGCAGAAAATTCTGCCGATGGCTGGCTCCTATTGTTTCTGATGGGAAGCAGTGCTGCAGACTGTGCCAAGTTGGACATGGAGCTCCTCGGCATTGTGTGCGGGCAACTAAGCCATGAGTGGGTCCGCAGCATCCGACCTGAACAACAGCATCAAAATCCACTGCGTGAAGGAGTAAGGATATTGGAAAAATCCTCTGTGGCGGAAATCCTAGGCTGACCCCCGAGTCTCTGCTACGGATTTGCAGTCGTAGTAGATGCACCGCAGCATGAATTGACATGTCAATAGTTTTTTTTTTCTATCATGTAGACTGATGCCCAGGTGGACAGGGAGCATTTTGCTTGTGGATTTGAGGTACAGAATCCACAAGGAAATCCTTGCAGAAATAACTTACCCTAAAACTAGGGTATATGGGAATGAACTATGACAGCCCGGTATTAGTAGTTAAAGGGGATGTCTCTGCTTAGCAATGTAAAAATGTAAACAAAAAAGCCCTTGCCCTTCGCGATTCAGCATAGGCCCTTACTAGGGTTGTCCAGAATTACAAAAACATGGCTGCTTTCTTTTAGAAACAGTGCCTCACTTATCCCTGGCTTGTGTCTGGTATTGCAACTTCATTGAAATAACGTAAACGCTAACATTAAACCAGGAAAAGTTTTCCCATTAAAGGGGTTTTCTGAGATATTTTAATTGATGACCTATACTCAGGATAGGTCATCAGTATCTGACCAGTGGAGGTCCGACACCTTGAGGTGAAAATTGAAATGGCACCCGCCCTCTGTGCCGAATTTTCACTCTAACCCCTCCCCACCAGCTGTACTTACTGTTAAAGATACTGCACCACCACACCACATATCTCACCACATTATTCACATTCAGTGATGTCTCCTATGACATAGACGTTCTCTTTTCTCATCTTCTCCATTGAAAGCAGACCACCATGATGATTTCTTTCAGGGGTCTCATCTCTGCAGAGTTTGACACACAGAAATCTTAGGTTCCTTACTTTTCCATCATCATCCCCCTCCTGGTCCCCCAACATAATAACAAAGCCCTCATAGTTTCACCAGTAGTTATAATGCCCCCCTTGTGGCACAAGTATTTATAATGCCCCCTGTAGAAGCACTAGTATTTCTAATGCCCCGAAACAGTGCCCCTTGTAGTTATAATGACACCCTGTAGTGTACCCTGTATTATAATGCCCCCTATAGTGCCAGTAAGTATAATGCACCCCTTTAGTGCACATATGTATAATGCCCCCTGTAGTGCTCCGGTATATATAAACACAACCCCAACACACCCCCTTCCTCCCCGTAGTGCCTCCTGTATTATAATTCCTCTTGTTGTGGTCTGGCAGGCGCAACCTGGCATCTTAAAGTGGCCCTGGAAAAAAACTAAAATTGGCCCCAAGTAGGTAGGTTCAGACACCGGCGCACTGCCAATGAGACGAGGTGAGGCGATTGCCTCAGGCAGCGTCAGGTAGGGACAAGTGGGGGGCAGCAGAAGGGCCATGGGTCATGAGCGCTTCCATTGTGGAAGCGATATATCTAGAAATAGACCGCAGCACTCACAGGTCTTCAAGCAGCTCTTCTTTATTAAGCACTTTTGACCAGTTTTGGTCAAAACTTTGCACTAAGTGTTGAATAAAGAAGAACTGCTTGAAGACCTGGGAGTGCTGCGGTTTATTTCTAGATATTGTGATGATTGGGTCTACAGTGGACTGGTACCCATCACCGACGGCACCACCACAAAATGGACTCTAAGGACCCGTAAGTGCTGCTACAACCCTCTGATTATTTGTTCCATTGTGGAAGCGCTCATCTCTACATATTCAACTGTATCACTGTTCTAAGGTCAGCAATACAGTTGAATGCTGCGGTGGGGCATGGAAGTGATTTATCCCTGTCCCACCGTTCCCTCTAATAGTCAGGGTGCCTGTAGCCTATCAGAGGCTGCTGTCATCATCATTATCACACAGCCTGAGCCAGGCTGCATACAGCTCAGTGCACAGACCAGAAGAGGTCTGTGTCCTGCACCACATCACTGACAGCAGAATGGAGGTAAATATTTCAGTTTATTATTTTTATTTGGCAGCATGCTTTTGGGCCACAATGGGGGGTCAATTATTTTGTAACTGGGGGAAGCACTATGGGGACATTGGAGGTTCTAAAAAAGGGGCATTTTTGTACTGGCACACATTTCAAAGGGCTACCAAGGGGACATTAGTTCTACTGGAAGCATGAAAAGGGGGCCATTTTTGTACCAGCACATGTTATAAGGGGGCATTTTTTGTACTGGCACCCATTATCAGGGAAAAATGTACTGTCACATCATAAGGGGATATTTTTTTGTACAGGCACACATTATAGTGGAAATTATTACCACTTGGGGGCATTATCGTGGGCTTTATTTCTACTGGGGGACTATGAGGAATATGATTACTAGTATTGGCACTATGGGGGCATTATTACTACTGGGGACACTGTTACCACATAGTGTTCTCTGGCAGAGAATTATTACTATTGGTGAGACTTTTGGGAGGACTGTTACCCTTGGGCACACTGGCACAGTATCAGCTTAGCCCAATTATTTTTGGAGGACACTATAAATGTCAGGGACACTACTTGCTGGGCTCAGTTATTTTTTATGGCACTGTCTGCCAATAATTATTGAAGGGGCACTATCTGCATGTTACTAGTATTTTCAGGGCACTGTTTCTGCAGTATAGTATTGGGGAGCACAGTGGGCACAGTGTTGGGGGTGGCAGAGTGTTCCGAAGGTGGGAAGGAGGATGGAAAAGTAAGATGTCTGTGTGCCAAACTCTGCAGACAAGAGGTGGCTGAAAGAAACCATCATGGTGGTCTGCTCTGAATAGAGAAGATAAGGAAAGAGAATATCTACATTAGAATAGATGTCACTGGATGTAAGAGGTATGTGGCACTGTATTATCCTGTACGTTTTGCAGTGCTGTATGTAATGTTTTCCAAGTATGTGTTTAACAGTAGGGCTGGAGGGAAGGGGGTAAGTGGAGAATTTGGCATTGGATGGGTGGGAATGTGGGGAGCACAGGTTCAGTTTTCACCTTAGGCAGCAAAAAGGCTAGGTGCACCCCTGGGTTCAGATTGACAGAAGGTGGGGCAACAAAAGGAGGCAGGGCCAATACAAGTAGGCAGGAACAACAGGAGTACACGGGGACAACAGTACTGTAGTCCAACACAAAATACGGCCCCAGCACAACCAAATACCATAGTGCAGTACAAGATAGCGCTGCCCCAGCCGCAGTATTCAACTGTACCTCTGTTCTGAAGATGTCAATACAGTTGAATACAGGACAATTGCAGCCGCCGGCCAGGTGCATAAGTACCTGATGCTCCTAGCATTAATTCTGAGAGTATCAGATTGATATGAACCCGGCCATGAGGGGGGCTCTGACGGCCCCTTGGGCAATGGTTCACTGGGAAATTTCCCTGTAGGATCTGAGGCCAATCCGCTCCTGTGGCCTGGCCATATTATAATGCGCCCCTTAATACTCCCTGTAGTATAATGCCCCCCTGTAGCGGTAGTATATACACTCTTACCTCCCCCCTCCCCCTTTGTCCCCCTGTAATATTATGCGCCTGTAGTACAGCACCCCTCAGGAATATAATGCCTCCCTGTATTGGTAGTATTTCAGACAGCCCCCCACATGGATGTGCTTGCAGAGGGAAGTATAGTTACTTGCTCCTCACTACTGGGTTCCAACTCTTTTGCTCCCCTGCCCCTCTCTGGTCTCTGGAGTCAATCAATGGCACAATGGTGACATGTCCCCCGTGAGCCAAGTTACTGGTTCACGTAACACATGAGGGACACATCACTGCTGCCGCCAGTCAAACCAGATGTTGATATGGTGAGGAATATGAGAGATGTAGCAGCAGCAGGGACGTGAAAGAGACATTACTCAGAGGCATGGATCAGGTAAGTATTCTTTCCTCCGCAGGTCCAGCCACATGGGGAGGGGGGGCAAAAGGCCCACCAGGGATGAACAACCCCTTTAATTAAACTTCATGGTCACTTTTGACCATTGTTTATGAGAATAGGGACCAAATAATTCATGCACATCTATGATGCACTCGATTACATCAAATGCTATGAGTATCCATGTACATTTGATGTTCTTAACCTGTATATAGAGTGTCATTATATCTACAGCATGTATTCCTCTAACTGAACACATTCACACACATAGAGTATACACAGAGGCAATAAAGGAAGTGGAAAGAAGCAATAACCAGACTCCTCAGACCAGCTGATGGATGGCAGTGTAAATGTCATCACACCTAGTTCTGTCAATTAAAGTGGAGAGGACGCGGCAGTTGCAGAGAGAGCAGAGCCTCTAGATGTAACGGCAACGCCCCCCTTGTTGCTCCTAGAGGCTCATTTGCATATACTAAAACACCATTTTTCTCAGCAATGCGGGGACATATGAACATGGGACCAACACAGATGCCTTCAGCTGCCAAGGGCACATATAAAAGGTCAGCCAGTGTCATAGGTACAGATCTGCTGACAGATGTCCTTTAAGCCGCGCGCGGCAATCTCTGTGCCAGAACAGAAGATGGTGGAAACAGCTGGTGGTCTTGGTGTGATGATGGACTGCCAGCACAAAAAACTATTGTACATTCTCCTAAGCGAGGGGAAATTTTAACTACCATCATATATTTAGGCTCTTGATCTGTAAACTCAAACATTATTAAAATAATCTCTCTGTACAAGGTTAAAGCCTGAGACAGATTCCACTGAATGTGCCATCTGAAGGGTTAGTGTTATGTTCACAAATGATTGGTATTTTCCTCTACAGGGACTGCTCAGTCCTCCAGTACAGGTGACTTCAACATTGAGATCATTCCAAGAAGATTTCATTCTAAACTTATCGGTTCGCAAATAAACAAAGTGCTAAATGGATGATGGGGAGTGTAGTCTTTGCCCCAGGATACTTGGATGGTTATTAATGTCATTGGCCAGCCAAGAAAATAATATTGGTTGCTTCATTAGGTCTACTGCATAATTTTAATGAAAACCAAAATAACATTAAAAATAATAATTTAGAACCTTTAGTACCATTTACAGTATTTTTCCTTCAGAGGGTTGTCCTGGATAGAAAAAATGTGTCTGCTTTCTTCCAAAAACAGTATCTGGTACGGAGGCTGGTGGACAAGTGTGACACTGTTTGTGGAAGACAGCAGCCATGTTTTTCTCTCCTGGAAAATTTGACACCTTCAGGACACAGTTTATTTTTATTTTTTAGGTTTTTTCCTCCACGCATTTAAAGAGCCATCATTTTTTTATTTTTATTGTTCACCTAGCCATATGATGGCTTGTTTTTTTGTTGTTTTCTTTTTTTGCAGGAAAAGTTCTGTCTTTTAATGGCACCATTTAATTTACCTTAGCTTGCATTGTAAAAAGGTAAAAAAAATCTTGGTGGATGAAATTGTGAGAGAAAAAATTCATCAAAGTGTGTTGGGTTTTGTTTTTACGACATTCATCATACACTAAAAATGACATGATGACCTTATTCTGTGTGTCAGTATGACTACGGCAATATCAAAGTTATATCGTTTTTATGTTTTACTATTTTTTTTAAATAAAAATCTTTGAAAAAAAAACTTTTTTTTAATTTGCATCACCATATTCTGACACCCATAACTTTTTTTGTATTTCACTCTACAGAGCTGTGTGAGTGCTTTTTTTTTCATGGTGAGCTGTAGTTTTTATTAGTACCATTTTGGGGTACATACAAGTTTTTGATTACTTTTTCTTGCATTTTTTGGGGTCAAGATGACTTACAAACACCAAATTGTCCTTTTTTGTTGTTTTTTTTACGGATTTCCCTGTTCAGGAAAAATATATTTATATGATTTTTACATTCTTTATTCTGAGCTATGCCTCTTGCACAGCTCAGTATGGAGAAAGCCATGGCAGGCCTGGATCGCTTCAGCAGCGTCCCGGTTGGCATGGCAACTGATCGGAGCCCAAGTTCAGTTCTGGGCACCAGTTCATAGAAAGGACGCCCTGAAGCTAAAAAGGGTAGAGTAGAGAAGAATAACTAAACTGATAGGGGGCATGGCGAATCTTAGTTATGAAGAAAAATTAAAGGAATGACATTTATTAAAGTCCCTTCAATTGCTCTTTCATCAGGTAATTGCATCTTTTAAAAGGCACTAAATATCTTTTTTGTCAAAAGCTCATCATCCTGTGTAAAAAAGGATGTGCTGCCAACTAACAATGGAACTGTATGGGGACAAATGATCACAGTAAGGATTGTTCATTGCCCTACAGTAGCGATGTTTGCTACATTTAAATGGCATCTTTCAACAGGATTAATTCGGAGGATAGATCATAAATAGGAATTGGTCCACCAAGGGTGGGCTCTACCAACTCTGTGCACCCTTGTTCCTCTGCTCTACTTCCTGGGCACCTGGCCTTGTCAATTAAGTTGAGGAGGAGTATCCAGGGAAATAATGGAGGAACTATAGAGCACCAAATGACTAGGGCCCACCAAAACACTTCTTCAAAAAGTAGCAATAGATCAGGGGAAGAAAGATATTCTTTTAATCAGCAGGGTCAGGCTTTATGGCTAGTTGAATAGGGTGGCTCCTGCTGACATATGCTCTTTAAATGCAACAAATGAGTCAGTAATGATCGGTGATGAACACCCTCATTATTGCTCTCTCTGTCGGCTTGTGCAAAAGGACCATTACAGAAGTCTTGAGAAGAGGTGTCCCTTGGGGGAAATAAACTATAGAAGTAAATAATGACCCTTACAAAAATATGATGAAATGCCGTTCCAAGCATATTCCCCTTAAAAGGATTGGGCTGCCTCTGTCTGGTTAATCTCCAGAGGCAACAAGGCTTCTTGACCATAAGAATGGTGAATCTGTAGAATTGTCACCTCTGGAAGTGGTCTCAGCAGGAAGATGATATGACTTCAAAAAGGTTTAGATGATTTCTTAGAAAAAGATAAAATTAACACTTATGTAAATGTATAGAGTTCGTCTCACACTCCCCATCCCTTCATCCATGTCTTCTCCCAGCCCTTGGTTCAACATGATGGAGATATGTCATTTTTTTTTAATTGTACATTTGAAGCATTGTGAATGCTTCAAATGTAAGGAATGACACCGCATCATTTCTTGGATGTACATTTATTCTTTTTCCAGTTGGTTTACAATTTAACTTGAGTCCAATTTTGATTTGATTCTAATGACTTTTTGTAATTCATACATTATGCAATACCATCTGCACGAGGTTCAATTTAATATACCTTTTGTGCATTACGTAAGCAAAATTCAGTAAATCTGGCTGAAACTAAATAGCGGTAAACATGGAAAGAGTTGTCAAAAGTTCCCTTGATTGCAGGGAAAAGTCAGAGTAGACACTTGGCCTTTGCTTTATACTATTCGCTGCTGAGGAATGGTGAAACACATTGATCCACTCTGTAACCTTGTACAAACACAAATTACATTAAATTGGCATCTAGCGTCCTGCCACAATTTTTCTTCCAGCTTGTGGTATTTTGTGACTGCGTCAGCATGCAGCACGCAGATGTCAGTTTTATACCTCACGGCTAAAACGGGAATTTCATAAATAATCATTTTTCAGCCTTTTAAATAAGATTTATGCATCTTTTATTGCTTTGTTAGTGTAAAGATGTGTGTCATTAGTTATACATATTCCTTTTTAATCTGTACTTTCTATGCAAAAAAGACAAATGGAAATGTGGTAGATGTTCTCTGCAGTGTCCAGTTTTCATCCATGTCCGATTTTCTGTCTGAATAAAAATGGATCCTTCAAAAATGGATAGCTTCTTCGCTTCCACTAATAGAAAGGGCTACTCTACTCTACAAAAAAATGGACAAGAATTGGTCCTGTAGAGAGAGTCTAAAGAGAAAAAAAAACGGAATAGCCCACTTTTATATATCACTGTGCTATCCGCACAGTGAGCATGACCAGCAAGGTCGACCTAATCCAAGACTCACAGTCACCTGGCGCTGATGTTCCGATCCTGCACCCTGGCTGTGTTATGTGATCATCCTAGGCCAGGCTTGTTTAAGCTGAAGTTAATGGCTGATCTCATTGGTGATGTGTCCCGAAGTGGCAAGTGACCCAACAGTGATGTGCCACTTGGGGACATATCACCATTGGGATCTATCATTGGCTGCAGTGGCACACTTGACCCCATCTTTGCAGAGTCAAAAGTGCATCTCTACTCCAATAGATATGAACATTGATTGGAATGGAGGAGCACTGTACATAGAGTGCTCCTGTGCTATAGAGAATAGACATTTGGACCAAGGGGGGCAGGACAACAGGGAAGGGACATCACATGATTGGGAGGAGAACGGGGGTCACAGTCCAAATAGACAGCTGCATGTAATTAGTATGTCAATTTACAGTGGTGGACACAGCAGGCAATTATAATGAACAAACTCTACGTTCCTGATAATTGCCTGCTTGTCAGAGGAGGTGAGAGCTGCATTTACATGCACCTATCATCTCCACTGTACGGGGAATGAGGAATCGCTACTGCAATAACTCGTCCCCATAGAGAATCATTGTTTCTGGGTAGCAGATATCTATTTAAACAAGATGATGTGCTGTCCAGAAATCATGATTTTGGTGTCTGTGCTAATGATGCCTTCGGCCAATGAATGAGCATTTGCTTGAACATTGGGCAATCGGCAGCACCTTTGCACAGGGCAATTATCAGGAAGCAGCGTTCCTAGGAACACTCCTTTCAGATCATTGCACCAATTGTCAGCCCATGCAAGAGGACATTTACTCTGCATTTGAAAAGATGACTTAAAGGGAACCTGTCATCTCCGAAACACCCCCTGAACTAGAGTAAGCGTTGTATAGTGTAAGTGATGCTGAATCCAAATATGTAATTTTTATCTTCATACTCACTTCCATTCCGACGCTGTGCTCCCACAAACCAGCAGTAAAATGCACTCACTGGACTCCAGTGCTCACTCACATAATGGAGAGGACTCAAAGAAGAGTCCAGTGAGTGCATTTTACTGCAAGTTTGTGGGAGCACAGCGTCAGAATGGAAGTGAGTATGAAGATAAAACTTACATATTCGGATTCAGCATCACTTACACTATACAACGCTTACTCTAGTTCAGGGGGTGTTTCGGTGATGACAGGTTCCCTTTAAGTACTTGTGGAGAAATGTCATATAAACCACAAAAATATGAAAAGGTCACATTGGTAAAGTCTATTTTCAGACTCAGACCACCACTCAAACCACTACTGGTTTTTAGGGGAAAAAAGCACCCTTTAACCATTTGGCACTGCTTAGAGACTGCTGTTACTGAAAATCTGATGTTAAAGTGTTATAATTCAAAGTTCTTACAATGCACACTACCCCAGCTGCTGCAAGTGTCATGTAAGGGTACAACCACCTGGTCAGGTTTCTAGATGCAGTTTTGGAGGCCAAAACCAGAAGTGAATTCAAAAAAGAGGAAAAGTCATATCTATTCTATATTATATTATCTTTCTTTTTATGATCCACTTCTGGAGACCTGACTATATGGCCATGCCCTATTTTTTGATATTTCTTATGTTGGGAAGGGGAGCTGTAGTTTTGGGGTACATATGTGTTTTTGATCACCTGTTGTTCCTTTTTTTTTATGGGACAAGGTGACCACAAAACAGCAAAATGTCTTGTTTATTATGGCATTGACCATGCAGGAAAATATTTTTTCATATTTTAATAGTCCGAGGATTTTCCAATTATACTTACTTTTTTATTGTGCATTAATTATTGTGTATTATATATGTGAAATTCGGAAATGGGGGTTATTTAAATTTTTTTAATTGTAATATTAAATATTTTGTAATATTTATTTTGTCCCCTTAGATCGCCTGATAGCTTATCCAATAGACTACAATTGAATACTATTGCATTCTATGGGATTCTTACAGGTTGCCTTTTCAGACCGCTCACTATGACAGTGCTGGGAGCATTCACAAGGACCCAGGCTTTTACAGAAACTAATCAGAGCCCCGCAATTTTGCTGCAGGGGCTCTGGTCAGAGGAAGCCCCCTTCCTTTGCCTAACCCCTCAGATGTCATGGTTTCTATTGACAGCGGCATGTGAAACGTTAAATTTCCAGGATCGGAGTCATCTCCAATCCCGCCCATTGCGGGTGCTGGCTGTGCAACACATTTATACTGCACCAACAACGTACAGTTACGTTGTAGTGTGTGTAAAATCTAACCCTTTTGTCTAGAAATGTTACTCTAGTTTTTACATCTTCCTTTTAAAGTGAGTTTGTGACTTTTTTGTGATTTTTTTAAAACTCTGGAGGGAAACTCGTTAACATAGCTAATCATGCCCACTTTCAAAACCACTTTTCAAAACCAGACTGAGTGGTATAAAAACGAATAACGTTGCAAAATTTCTTCACAAATGACCCCAAAATGTTGCAAAGCTCCTATTTTGTGACCTTTTGAAGTCAGAATTCTGAAGTGCAGGGCTTGATAATTTTCCCTCTTTAGCCTTCCTGCACACAACCCAGTGCATCCTCCACTTTTTCGTGGGTCCCATTGTAGAAATGCCTATTCTTGTCCACAAAACAGACCACTATATAGGACATGTTCTATAGTTTGCAGCACGGCGACACAGATGTGGATATTTTTTTTTACACCCCCATAGAAGTGAATGGTTCCACATTCCTAAATACTTTTTGGCAAAAATACGGTGGTGTGCATGAAGCCTTAGTTTTATATGTAGCACTCTGATGCCATTTTCCATAGGAGTAAGATGGATTGTAGTGGCCTGCGTGCAGTGTACGGAAATATCTTTTGAATGGCATTTTCACAACACCACGACAGATAATGACCTTTATGAATATACAATCAGCTTTGATCAAACATCATTTTATGGCATTTTGTTCCTGTTTCAAACATATAGCAGGGCTGGCTACTATATAACAGATCACAGACAAGCGAAGAGATTATAATGTAAGTCTGAATCGTCGGCACTATTACAACACCTTACAAGTCTAATTTTAAATCTGATGTATAAGATATTATTATGACACACCCACTGAAGATCTAAGTCAGCTGAGGTCAATTTTATCGTGGGAGTGACCGTAACTAAAAATAAATAGCCAGCATTTATAATGTCATGTTACACCTCTATATAATTGCATGCTAAATATAAGATAGAATTGTCCCTTGGTATTCCAGCGTGCTAAACACTAAGATGGATATTACATCTTTCAGCTGCTGCTGGCCGGTTGAACCCAGTACACCAAGAAAGATATCTCAGACAGCAGGTTCCTTTGTTCATCTGACTGAAACCAAGCTCTGAATTGTAATACGTTATTTTGTCTGCCAAAGGCAGATTGACTAGTGTAGACTGCTACCCTAAATTTGAAATGACTATATACAAAGTACTGTATCTAAACCCAGATATTATTTAATTATTTTACTAATATATCACTATTGTGTTCCGCAGCGCTTTACAGACATTAGCATTGGGCTGTCCCCAATGGGGAGTGTGAGAGGAAACCGGAGTACCAGGAAGAAACCCATACAAACTCCATGCAAATATTGTCCGATATATATATTGGCACCAGGGGCGGATTGGCCATAGACCTTACAGGGAAATTACCCGGTGGGCTGATGCCCAGGGGGCCACCTGAGCCCTCCTCATGGCCAGCCAGTAGAAGTTTTTGGAAATCTATTTTGTGCTGCTGGCTGCAGTATTTTATGGTGGACTGTGGTATTTGGCTCTGTTGGAGTGGTATAATGTGCCACAATATGGTATTGCTGGCCCTGCCTTCCATCAATTTGGACCCGACTACAAAGCAGGGCCACTTTTAGAATTTTTTCCAGGGCCACTTTAAGTTCCAAGTCCGTCCCTGATGGGCAACATTTACTAATGTGATTGTGCCTAGACCTTTGGCATCTAATCTTAAACCTAATTATCAATCAAATGCAACATACATTTTGATGCAAAGTAAGCCATCCAAAAAGTGGTGTAAAATTAGACAAAAATGTCTAACCATGCACCATATTTATCATCCAGCCTGAGTCACTGTGATAAATTTAGCGCATCGTCAGTCTGCCTGTCTAATGGGGTAATGTATGAAATACGCTGCACCAGGAAAGTGGAGTGATTTTGCCGGTTTTGTTGGTGGAGTAGGCATTTGCGTCAAATTTATGACATGTTTGTACCACTTTTTAGAATGGGTTGCACTATGCCTGGCAGTTTGCATTTATAGCACTAAGGGGCAGCCAGGTGTTTTTTAGTCGGAGCTACCAATTAAAAAATTAATTGCAAGTATACTTTAGTCCAGTCCAGTTTGGCATACAAACTGCCGGAACCTTTGTAATAAATTTTATTAGACTTCAGACTGAAAAATCCATAATTATCTTGTGTGACAAATTGAATAAATGGCGTGGAAAATTGTATAAATGTGTTGCAAAAAATGGCTTAAAACCAATAAGGCACTTCAAAAATAGGACAAAAAGCTGCATACTGACACATTTCTCCTTTAGTTTACGCTGTCTAGATTTTAGGCAGGATTAGCAAATCCGACCCATTGTGGTTGTATCAGGATTTCCACACTTTATTAGGCCTCTTTCACACGAGCGAGTTTTCCACGCGGGTGCAATGTGTGAAGTGAATGCATAGCACCCGCACTGAATCCTGACCCATTCATTTCAATGGGTCTGTGTACATGAGCGTTTTTTTTCATGCATCAGTTCTGCGTTGCGTGAAAAACGCAGCATGTTCTATAATCTGCGTTTTTCACGCAGCCCTGGTCCCATAGAAGTGAATGGGGCTTCAGTGAAAAACGCATTGCATCCTGAAGCAAGTGCGGATGCAATGCGTTTTTCACTGATGGTTGCTAAGAGATGTTGTTTGTAAACAAACAGCGGAAAAAACTGAACGCAGTCGCAGACAAAACTGACTGAACTTGCTTGCAAAATGGTGCGAGTTTTCCTGAACACATCCTGACCTAATCCGTCACGTTCGTGTGAAGGGGGCCTTAGCATTTATAGAGTTTCAGGTCATACAGTTAATTCACATTTATGGAAGCTAATTGCATTGCTAACTTTTACTCTATTTAAAATAGTAACAAAGAGTATCCGGCAAGTAAGTACATCTACATGGAACCTCACTGAAGGTATTGCATCCAGAATATTTAGTTCCTACACAAGTTCACCAATGCCTTCCAGAGAGTTCATCGCTTTGTTTTCAAGCTGTAAAGAACTTGGCAGTCTCCTAAAATAGTTAAAACCCTATAGAAAAGATGGCATCACAAGGATGTTGATGTTCCCACTTACCTGCTCCCCACCACTGGTCCTCTGCACTGGCTCCACTGTGTCCATGTTCCGGTCCCCGAAGTGTTTACATCCAGCGTAGCATGGACATGGTCACATGCTTCACTGCAGCCAATGACTAGCTTCAGTGGTGACTTGCTGCTTGTGGCCACATCACTGCTGAAGCCAGTCACTGGCTGCAGCAGAACAAGCAACCATCCCAGGCTACACCAAATGTGAACACTCCGGGGACTGAAACATGGACACACTGGAGCCAGTGTAGAGGACCAGAGTGGTGGGGAGCAGGTAAGTATGTATCTTCTGCTTAGAGAGGCAGGCTGATGGCACTTGCGAAAAACTCATTATTCTCAGAGAACCCCTTTAAAGAAGACCTGGCACATGTTTCTTTTTAACCCCATATTTCCTCTTAATGCCGCCTTCCTCCCGATTCCTGCAATGTAATTTTTATTTCTCTAGGCCAATTGTCCCGCTATGGCTCCTGCTCTGATTTGGCTCCAGATATGCTAATTGTCAGTCAAAGTACAGAGGGGTGGAGACAACATCTGACCTCAGCATCAGTCTGTCCAATCAGAGTGGACAGCCTCAGAGCAATGCAGAAGACCTGAAGCCTTTTTAGTGGTTGGTCTGTCCTCCCTGATGCAGTCTCCGCCTCTGTGTACCTTGGCTGCCAATTAGCATATCTGTTGCCAAAAATGCAATGGGGACCATAAAGGGACAATGGAGGGCCCAAAAAAATAGAAATTAAATAACTGGAATCAGTCGGAAGGTGTAATTAACAGGAGGTATGTGGTTAATAGATAGATGTTGGTGGAACCTGCTGGACCGGTGTCACGAACGTGTCAGGACATACTGACAGTTCTGCAACAGGTTGCAGGAGGTCAGTAAGATTGGCAACACGTGGGTTAAGCTGACAGGTTCTCCTTTGTTTGTTTTGTGGTTGCTGGCTTTTACCACACCCTCCCCTTCAGGTGTATGTGTCTTTTCTATTAAGCCTTTCCTATTTAGTGTTGTTTCTCCCACCATCCCTTGCGGTTTATACTTTCTGTGGTATCTGTGGTCTGCTGGTGTGTGACTCTCTGTGGAGATTCCGTTGCTGCTATTTGCTTCAGGAAAGTTAAGTGTCCTCTTTCCCTTTTCGTTTATTTGTGTTTTCCGTTCCTGTGTTTTGGTGATCGGGCCTGAGGGGAGACTACTGTTCGTCCAGGTTGGTGGAGGAACAGTTTGACTCATTCCAGTCACTGGCTTCAGGGTAAAGACCCTGAAGCCAGTGACTGGAATGAGTCAAACTGTTATTCATCAGGGACAGTTTGGGTCCTAGGTATCCAGCGTATGAACTCGCCTACATTCAAGGCCTGTTCATACTGGTAGTTAGCCAGGACTGGAGTCAGAGTTTCCCTAGGAGGTGTCCATCTGCCTTCAATAGTTTCCAGGCCTAATCCCATTTCCTTTCCCCCCTCTTCCTCCTGCGCTTGGTGTGGAATCTTCCCCCCACACCGGAGCGTGACAACCGGACGACCATCTAATGTTTATGGAGGCCTCCTGACTTTCCCCTCACAACAGAGGGAGACAGGGATCGGGTAGTTGAATTTAAACTCCCCGATTCTTTTGTTCTTGGGTGCATAGGCCACTTTCAGACTTGTCAGGCAGTTGCTTTCTCCACTCTCTCTCTCTTTAGAATCAGCCAAGCTTGCATCTGAATGGTGTCATGGAGCTGTCGGCCATCAGCTAATGTAAATGATCAGCTCAAAGATCAGAAATTGATTTCTTTATTACCTTATTCTGCAAAGATAAAGAAGATCCTGTTTTTTTCAGATAATAAATTATTTTCTATATGTCACTACTATGAACCACGTGTCTTATAAAAGTTCTCGGTCAATCATTTTACTGCAGCAAAGATGCACAATTAATATAATCATTAACTTGAGCTAGGGCACAGAAGACAGAGAAGTGACACGGTACCAGGCGGAATTTGTTGCTTTTTCTTTTCTTACCAAGGGAATTCTATGGTTACAGTTTGCTTTCCCACAATCCTCTGCTGCCTGAACCTCAGACCACAGTAGAGACTGATGTGTGAGAGCAATATATGTGTGAATTTGAACGGTTAGGATTTCCCACATAAATTGATGTGATAACATGTATCCAAAAATGTGAAAATTCTGTATATTAAAAATAACCTAGTTACACAGCGCTTGGGAGTAAAGAATTATTGCTTTATACATGCTGTATGCATAACAGACACGAGAATCGATTATTTTGTTTTAGAGCCAAATTAAGATGTTTATCACACTGAATAATAATTTGCATACAGTATATAACATATTATTTTTGTTTCTGGAAAACAGCTATGTAATAATAATAATAATAATAATATTTAATCTTTATTTCCACCAGAGAGAAAACTGGCGTAAATGAAGATAAATTTGTCGCTACACCTCCTTTTAGAAAAGTGGCCAGCTCAACAAAAAAAGATGAGATGCAACAATTTTTTAAAAGTCATAGTTAAAAAGTCGCACCTTTTGAGGTGTAAAGGGAATGATAAATCTCATCCCTTGGTCTGGTATTCCTGCTGCTGCAGCCAGTGGGGACGTGCCAGTGTAGGATACGTGTCCTCTGCCGCCAATCAGTGTCCTCAGTGGCCAATCACTGTCTCCTGCACAGAGAATGCGTTAGAGAAAGGGGTGAGTATAAGATGATTTTAGGCTATAGCAGGGCTATAAATGTAAAATTATCTTGGGCAACCCCTTTAAAAAAAACTGGCGCTCATTTTGTCAAATACAAGACTTCATGCAACTATGTAAAAAAATGTTATGGCTGTTGCTATGTGGAAGGACAAAAAAATACAATACTTTCCTGCCATATTCCTCCGTATATCTGAGACAATACACCTAACCTTAATGGTGAGCAGAAGTCAAGAACATCTAGAGTGGGCATCCAAATACCCAAATGGCTTGTTGCAATGTCAAAAAGACCAACCATGGATTAAAACCCAAATACGACCAGAATCATAAACTGTCCCTAAAGTTAGCTTTTTTTTAGCAACCACTGAGCCTTGGTATAGTATGTTCAGTATAGTATGTTCCTAGCTCTTGTAATAAATTATGTAAAGTGCCGTATAAATATATTATATAAATTATGAATTATAAATTATGCTCATGAAGGCCAACATGGAGTGATACGTGACTGCACTCTTCATACCCAATGTTTATGGCATGAAAAATGCCTAGCAGAAAAAGCCTATACTACTAATAAAAAGGGTCAAGAAATACCATCTCTGTGTGAACTTACTAATGCAAATCCTCCTGAGCCCAATTCATATACGTTAAATTGCAGTTTGAAACTAAAGTATGCTATCAGCCGTGGAGTTATGACATCCCCTCTTCTAATGTAGTTATTCATTCATTACATAGAGGACCACATTTTCTTCCAGTGCACGTGGATGATGTCTGCAGCCGTACAGAGACTGCTATTACATCAAACATGAATAATTCATCTGTAAAAGACGTCGAACTGGTGACAAGGTCCTCGGAGAGGACTACTATAATGGGTATTACAGTTTTGTCTCAGGCTCTATAGGGCGACCTTGGAAGGTTATTTTGATACTTGCACAGTCATGTCTCATCGCAGCTATCCAGGACTCCAGCCGTACTATCTGAACAGAAACTTGTATGGGTCAGTGAAAAATTAAGATGGAGGATTACATTTTGTTTCATCTACCTGACTATATCTATAGATGACTCCTGGGAGATACAGCTGCTTGATATACAGGACAAACTGCTGTCTGCCTAGCAGAAAGTGAAGAGACAATGACTGCAGAGTGAGTAAAGAAGCTAAAAAGGGTCAAAATTACACCGAAGAGCAGCAGTTTTTTTGTACTGATATGGTAAAAAAAATGGCATGCATTACACCAGATACTGTATACATATAAATCTAAATTTTTGACGAAATGCAATAATGAAGCTAGGTCACTAGTTATAAAAGAATGGACTACACGATTCGGAGCCGGACTAACTCCTTCATCAGGTCCAAGTAACTATATGTAGTCTGTATCCTGGCCATAATATATAACACAAATAATGGCGGCAAAATCCGGGATGCAGGTCAAACTGAAACGTTGACTATCATTAAAAATATCAATATGTCTGGAAACCATGAATTGAAACAATGTAAACGACACTATGGGAGTCATTTATTAAGACCATCGTTTTAATAACCCCGTGCACTGGCGGTGGATAATAATAAATAAATGATGAAGGTGACGGACCGTCACAGAAACGCGTAGCTCCTATTTGTTTTAGCATGTTTTTTTTAAAATGTTTTTCACTGTTGTTCTAGAAACTTTTTCCACTGGTACCATCACCTGTTGACCACACATTGTGGCATCATAATAGAATCCTGAATAGTATTACCTGCTGACCATACATTATGACATCATAATGGAATCCTCGATAACATCATCTGCTGACCATACATTGTGACATCATAATGGAATCCTTGATAACATCATCTGCTGACCATTGTGACATCATAATGGAATCCTGGATTCTATCATCTGCTGACCATACATTGTGACATCGTAATGAAATCCTCGATAACATCATCTGCTGACCATACATTGTGACATTATAGTGGAATCCTCGATAACATCATCTGCTGACCATACATTGTGACATCATAATGAAATCCTCGATAACATCATCTGCTGACCATACATTGTGACATCATAATGGAATCCTTGATAACATCATCTGCTGACCATTGTGACATCATAATGGAATCCTGGATTCTATCATCTGCTGACCATACATTGTGACATCGTAATGAAATCCTCGATAACATCATCTGCTGACCATACATTGTGACATTATAGTGGAATCCTCGATAACATCATCTGCTGACCATACATTGTGACATCATAATGAAATCCTCGATAACATCATCTGCTGACCATACATTGTGACATCATAATGGAATCCTGGATACTATCTGCCACTGCCCATGCATTGTGACATCATAATGGATTCCTAGGTACCATTACCTGCTGACCATACATTGTGAAATCATATTGGAATCCTGGATACTATCATCTGCTGACCATTGTGACATCATAATGGATTCCTGGATACTATCATCTGCAGACCATTCATTGTGACATCATAATGGATTCCTGGATACTATCATCTGCAGACCATTCATTGTGACATCATAATGGAATCCTCGATAACATCATCTGCTGACCATTCATTGTGACATTATAGTGGAATCCTCGATATCATCTGCTGACCATTCATTGTGACATTATAGTGGAATCCTCGATAACATCATCTGCTGACCATACATGGTGACATCATAATGGAATCCTGGATACTATCATCTGCTGACCATACATGGTGACATCATAATGGAATCCTGGATACTATCATCTGCTGACCATACATGGTGACATCATAATGGAATCCTGGATACTATCATCTGCTGACCATACACTGTGACATCATAATAGGGTTGTGCAGGCTAGGCACAACTCTAGGTTGAAATGAAGTAGCTTCCGACTGGGAGACATGCCATGCTGCTGCACTTGTATGCCGTTCGGACCTTCAGGGATGCTGGAAGGATACCTGTGGAACAAGTTGCTGGAACAGCAGTGGAAAGACAACATGCTGCATGGAGGAGCTTCCGATAAAAAGTGTTTAAAAAACATACTAAAACAAGCTACATGTTTTGTTGACGTTCCATCACCTTCATCAGGCTGACATAACACTCTACAGTACAGCTATATAAAGAAGATCAGTACCGAAAGTAATTAACAGGCCTCTACATAACTTTGGCGTATCCACCGCCAGTCTAAATCTATACCAGCTCCCTTGCTAGATTAAATTTAGACCGCTTTCTAAGCCTAAAACAGGCATAGAAAATGATAAATGAGACGGGCCTGCCAGCCCGTCTCCATCCCTGCCCGCGCTGCGTCCCCTTTTTTAGACCTGGCATGAGCGGAAAAAGTTGCAGATTACGGCGCAAATAACCTTTGTGCTGCAATCTGCACCAGAAGTATGACAAAAATAGGCGAATTTCTGTTAGTAAATAACTCCCTATATGTTTATCGTATACTTATTTTGAGTGTGAGTTTTATGCTAAAGCACAGTAAACTAATAGTGCTGCAGGCGCTTTCACCTGCAGTCTAGACCAAATGCTCTAATATACATGCTCTGTCAGAGTGCTCTGCAGGCGCTTCCTCTCGTATTAGATCCGCTATTAGATCATATGATGCTCTGCTTGAGCCTTTACTATGTGCAGGCACTTGTTCCTGCAGGAGCATGTGAAAATATATACATAAGTGTTTTTTATAGAATAGTGAGAATAAGTGCGAGCGCTCGCTCACTGCAGATGCTCACATGAGTTTTTAATAGCATTGTTGTTCATGGCCCAGCTATTAAGTTTACACAATATTGGTGTATGTTTATTGAAAAGATTACTAGGTTTGCGCAATTGATTACTTTATGAAGACTGTTTAGTAGGACATTATAAAGTATTAGTTACTTTAATGCAGCTGCATGATAGTCACGTGGGACAAACTGCTGTCTGATATACAGCTATATCTCTCAGTGGAGCAGGAAATTGGGAGTATTACATACCATAGAGCTATTTATTAGCATTATGGTTGGGGCTGTGTGTGAGGGACAGAGGCAGACTGGCCATAGACCCTACAGGGAAATTACCCAATGGGCCGATTGAGCCCTCCTCACAGTTACAGGCCAGGCTAATTAATGCTAGGAGCATCAAGTACTTTTGCACCCGGCTGGAGGTTGCAGGTGCCCTCCTGAACTCAACTGTATCGCCATCCTCAGCACGAGGATACAGTTAAATACAGCAGCAGGGGCTGCAGTAGCACTGTGGTATTTGGTTCTGCTGGGGTGGTATTTTGTGATGCCCTAAGGTATTGCTGGCCCTGCCTTCCATCAATATGGACCCTCCTACAACATGTGGCCACTTTGATTTATTTTTTTCAGGGTGAATTTAAAGGTTAGGTACACCTTCGGAGGCTATTTTTTTAAATTATTGCATTTTACTCATTTTGGGCTAAAAATCATTTTTTTCAATTGGTCTTTATTAAAAACTAGCTGAAGGACCCGGCTTCGCCCGGGTATATTTAATTTGTTTCATTTAATGTTTGTGTGTGTGTTGTTAAAAGATATTAAGAGTGACCTCTACAGTGCCCGCCCCTTTAACAGTGACCTCCACAGCAGCCCGCCCGTTAACAGAAACATCCACAGCGCCCTCCCCTTTAACTGTGACCTCCACAGCAGCTAGGGTGGCCACTGTCTTCACCCCAGTAAGCCGGACCTCACCGCCATTCCCCCAAACGTGAAGCAGCACCCCCAGTTCCCATGAAGCCACACCACTAAACATGAGGCCATTTTTTCAGACTCCCTGTCCTCTGTCATGCGCAGGGGCTGGATGGACACAGGGATGTCCTTTTGAACAGCTCACTCTCAGACAGCAGCACTGTGCAGTCTGAGCATGAGCTGCAGGGAGAAAGTCACCCTCCCTCCCTTACCTTCATTTTTTCAATCCCGGTCAAATGCGGCGTGGAAGGGGTGTGGCCTGACTGAGTCAGGGACATGGGTTAGTAGGACCTGGGGGTGGGGCTTTTAAGTCTTTTTAAGTTTTAAGAATTACAGGTCGATGCCATTGTAATTTAGGAAAGTGGGTAGCAGTGGAAGAAAACATCTTTTATTACTACTAAATGGTAAATATGTGAAATTTACTTTATATGAGGTAATGATTGATGATGAGTTAGTCTAAAACATAATATTATATTTATGGTAACCGAAATATCCCTTTAACAGTGTCATCCACAGCGCTCTGCCCCTTTAAAGCAGACCTACAGCAGTGAACTGGCTAGGTTGTTATAGAAACCTGGTGTGTGTGGAGACTAACTGTATGTGAGCTTCTATTGGCTGATAAGGGTCATATGACCAGGCTTCTATTGGCTAATGCAATTTTTGGAAATATCTCAGAAACGGTACGTCCTGGAGAGATGAGACCCATTCTAAAACCTTCCCGGACACCTGATGTACCTGTGTGCCAAACTTCGTGATTGTAGCTACGACGGTGCAGATTTCTTTAACGGACATACACACACACACATACATACACCCAGCTTTATATATTAGATATTGAGCTGTTCTGTCACAAAGCGTTAAGTGTTTTTCTAGCTGTGTGACTGGTACTTTTACTTTATACCGTCATCTAATTTGGGGTCATTTATCAAACTGGTGTAAAGTAGAACTGGCTTTGTTGCCCATAGCAACCAATCTGATTCCACCATTCATTTTCCAAAGGAGCTGTCAAAAATGAAAGGAGAAATCTGATTGGTTGCTATGGGTAACAAAGCCAGTTTCATAAATTACCCCATTTATCTGTAAATTACTAAGTGGTCATAAAATTTAGCCACATTCTTATCAGGAAGGTAAGAACTGAGCTATAATGAGTATTTATAATGTCAGAGAGCAGATATAAAGAGCCCATCAAGTGAGCTGGCTGACGGAAGACAGGGAAAATTCAGAGGCTGCTACTAGAGCATCTCAGCTATGTACAGAAAAAAGGCTCCATATTTTTAATTTAAAAAAAATTAAAACATGATTTTTAGCTCAAAATGAGTACAACGCAACAATAATAAAAAGAAATGCCCCAAAGATGTAAATAGCCTTTAAGTTCCCAGTCTGCCACTGGTGAGGGACTATTTTCTATGAAGTAGAGAAAGACAGGAGAATAAAGCTTCAGCAACTTGGGGGTAGAATTAGCAAGAGCTGACTGCTGTGCACTCCTGGGAGATGCAGCTGCCTGATGGTCACATGGGACAAACTGCTGCCTGCCCACAGAAAGTGAACAGACAAGAACTGCAGATTGGTGAGTAAAGAAGCTAAAATGGGTAACAATTACACTGAGGAGCAGCATGTTCGACAAAAAGGTCAGTTACACGCCGATCAGTCAAAGGCCCTTATACAGAGGAGCAATTTTAAGCTCCTGGTCGCCCCTGCTGAATCTGTAGCAGTGCCCCCATCTACTATGTGACTACTGGTGTCTTCTTATGTGGAAGATTGGTCTTTGAATCCCCTCAAAAACCAGGTGCCTCTGCAAAGCTTCGTAGCAACCATACGGCTAGCAAGGGGATGTAATTTTAGTGGACATATCAATAGGTGTTTCTAAGCATGGGCAAACATTTTTTCCATACAAGCAACATTGTCTTTTATGTGTTTCTCCTTGCTCCATTCAACTTGCCATATCATTGTTCACATATAAAACCAGGTAAATACAGATGCTCCCATATCATTTAAAGGGAATGGGTGAGGGGCCTCAACATTGTCTCCTCTATTGGTTATATAAATAATTTTTCGTAAGAAAGTCTGAGGGTTTCTTTGAATTAGGTGATAAATCTAAAGCAATGCCATGCCTATTGGTAAAGAAATTCTATATAATTATATAGAATGTGTATCTCCCTAATGCACAAATTAAAATAGCATTGGTATCTGCAGTTCCTGTAGCCGTATCCAGAAATCTTACCCTATTGCAAAAGTAAAGTTCAACCAGAGAGTTGGTTAATAAGCACATAATGCTTGCAGGAACATTACGTTCACGGATTGGGTACAGGGGTTGCTGTGAGTACCTGTAATGATCCAGTGATGTAATATTTAAGCACAGCTTGTTTGGGGACTTCAGGTCTGTGCCCATTCTGTCAACTGTAAATCAATTCACTTTGATCAATATGAAATAAGAGAAGGCAGGCTTATTACCTATTTCCTTGGGTCAGATAACTTTGGTGCACATATGCAGTATATATTATATACCTGCTTCAATATACCTTTATAGACAAAATAGACTGGGCACAATAGACTGGAGCTGACCTCAGTTACTTCTATGAGAGCGTGACAACTGTTACCAGCTGGCAGGCTCACACGGCAAGCAGGCAGCACCTCTGCCATTTCTCCCCAATCTGCAATGTAGCTGGTAGGCGCACTTTCATGGGGTTGCGCTGCCGGCATCCTGACGCCAGGTAACTGGCCTCCCTGGCCGACAGGCATGCTCCGCATGCTGGAGCGCCGCTGGCATCTCGGCCCCACTGTTTTGTAGGCCACAGTTGCATGTGATTAAAGGGGTTGTCCCACAAAAAATATTCTACAGTTTTCAAACCAGCACCTGGATCTGAATAATTATTATATAATTTCATGTAATTAAATAGCCACTGTGTTATTCAATAAAATGTATCTGTATAGCGCCACCTGCAGTTTGTTTTTTTCTTATTTCTTTGACCTGCTCACTGAGATGGCCGCACATTCTCAGTTTCATTGTTCAACTGCCATCTGAGCTGTGATAGGGAGAGCAGGACACGACCCCTTCGCTCCAGCAGAAAAGACACTCCCCAACCTGTCAGGCTGATATAAATCTAGCAGAGCAATGAATGGGGAGATCTCTGGATCCATGTGAGGTACAGGGCTGGTTCTAGCTTTGTTAGAAAGAGGTTGTCATGTACTATATGTTGTCTGATTTTCATTTTTTACCTTAGTCATGGGATAACCCCTTTAAGGTTTGCATTTAATCTGCTTTATTACGTTTTGACCTCTGAAATTTGTACCACACTGTTTTTGACGTTTACCCCTTTGCCTGACAATTTCAATCTGGCGAGACATACTGGTTTGACCTTCTGGCTTGGTACGTTTCTGATTTGGCTTCGGATTTGACTCTCCTGGTATCGAACTTGGCTTTTACAACTCTGTAATCGTTATTTTTGTTTAGTTCTGGTTTAGTTTGTCTGACCCACATAGTCAGTATTGGTTTAGTGTATATATCACTATGTTTGCTATTTTCTCCTTGTATTTCTCCCTATGGGCCCCTGCACCTTATTAGGAAAGAACCTCCGTCCGGTTGTGGGCCGTCAATTAGGGCAGATCGCGCAAGGACAGTGGTGCGCATGAAGTTCACACAGTCACTGATCCCTACCGTGACAGAGAGAGTTCATTCTCTTTGACCTGCGGAAATGTTATGGCGCAGGCAGGGGAGTAGATAAGTTGCAAAACAATCACTTATTGTCCATGCTGGACCCTGTGTTTTCTATACAGAGGCTTCATCTTTTATTGCAATCCTGCCTAAGATGATAATGAGATGACTGCTCCCAGAACCACACGAGGGGACCTAGTGAATGACCTGCAGAAAGCTGAGGCCAACATAACAAAGGCTACTGTCAGTAACACACTACGCCGCCAGGGACTCAGATCCTGCAGTGCCAGACGTGTCCCCCTGCTTAAGCCAGTACATATCCGGGCCAGTCTGAAGTTTGCTAGAGAGCATTTGGATGTTCCAGAAGAGTATTGGGAGAATGTCATATGGTCAGATGAAACCAAAGTAGAACTGTTTGGTAGAAACACAACTCGTCGTGTTTGGAGGAGAGTGAATGCTGAGTTGCATCCAAAGAACACCATACCTACTGTGAAGCATGAGGGTGGCAACATCATGCTTTGGGGCTGTTTCTCTGCCACGGGACCAGGACGACTGATCCGTGTACATGAAAGAATGAATAGGGCCATATATCGTGAGATTTTGAGGGCAAACCTCCTTCCATCAGCAAGGGCATTGAAGATGAAACTTGGCTGTGTCGTTCAGCATGACAATGATCCGAAGCACACCACCAGGGCAACAAAGGAGTGGCTTCGTAAGAAGCATTTTAAGGTCCTGGAGTGGCCCAGCCAGTCTCCAGATCTCAACCCCATAGAAAACCTTTGGAGGGAGTTGAAAGTCTGTGTTGCCCAGCGACAGCCCCAAAACATCACTGCTCTAGAGGAGATCTGCATGTAGGAATGGGTCAATATACCAGCAACAGTGTGCCAACCTTGTGAAGACTTACAGAAAAAACGTTTGACCTCTGTCATTGCCAACAAAGGATATATAACAAAGTATTGAGATGAACTTTTGTTATTGACCAAATACTTATTTTCCACCATAATTTGCAAATACAGTGCCTTGCGAAAGTATTCGGCCCCCTGGAACTTTTCAACCTTTTGCTACATTTCAGGCTTCAAACAAAAAGATATAACATTTTAAAATTTTGGTGAAGAATCAACAAGTGGGTCACAATTGTGAAGTGGAACGAAATTTTATTGGATCATTTAAACTTTTTTTGTAAAAAGAAAACTGAAAACTGGAGCGTGCAAAATTATTCGGCCCATTTACTTTCAGTTCAGAAAACTCATTCCAGAAGTTCATTGAGGATCTCTGAATGATCCAATGTTGTCCTAAATGACTGATGAAGATAAATAGAATCCACCTGTGTGTAATCAAGTCTCCGTATGAATGCACCTGCTCTGTGATAGTCTCAGGGTTCTTAAAGCACAGAGAGCATCATGAAGACCAAGGAACACACCAGGCAGGTCCGTGATACTGTTGTGGAGAAGTTTAAAGCCGGATTTGGATACCAAAAGATTTCCCAAGCTTTAGACATCCCAAGGAGCACTGGGCAAGCGATCATATTGAAATGGAAGCAGTATTAGACCACTGCAAATCTACCAAGACCCGGCCGTCCCTCTAAACATTTATCTCAAACAAGGAGAAGACTGATCAGAGATGCAGCCAAGAGGTCCATGATCACTCTGGATGAACTGCAGAGATCTACAGCTGAGGTGGGAGAGTCTGTCCATAGGACAACAATCAGTCGAACACTTCACAAATCTGGCCTTTATGGAAGAGTGGCAAGAATTAAAAAAAAAGCCATTTCTCAAAGATATCCATAAAAAGTCTCGTTTACAGTTTGCCACAAGCCACCTGGGAGACACACCAAACATGTGGAAGAAAGTGCTCTGGTCAGAGGAAACCAAAATCGAACTTTTTGGAAACAATGCAAAACGATATGTTTAGCGTAAAAGCAACACAGCTCATCACCCTGAACAGAGATTTATCTTCCAACAAGACAATGATCCCAAACATAAAGCAAAATCTACAATGGAATGGTTAAAAAAACAAACGTATCCAGGTCTTAGAATGGCCAAGTCAAAGTCCAGACCTGAATCCAATTGAGAATATGTGGAAAGAGCTGAAAACTGCTGTTCACAAACGCTCTCCATCCAACCTCAAAGAGCTCGAGCTGTTTTGCAAGGAAGAATGGGCAAGAATTTCAGTCTCTAGATGTGGAAAACTGAGAGACATACCCCAAGCGACTTGCAGCTGTAATCGCAAAAGGTGGCGCAATAATAAAGTATTAATGCAAGGGGGCCGAATAATTTTGCACTCCCCACTTTTCAGTTTTATTATTTCAAAAGAAGTTTAAATGATCCAATAAATTTCGTTCCACTTCACAATTGTGACCCACTTGTTGTTGATTCTTCACCAAAAATTTAAAATGTTATATCTTTTTGTTTGAAGCCTGAAATGTGGCAAAAGGTTGAAAAGTTCCAAGAGGCCGAATACTTTCGCAAGGCACTGTAGATTCTTTAAAAATCAATGTGATTTTCTGGATTTGTTTTCTCACTTTGTCTCTCATAGTTGAGGTCAATTACAGGTCTATGATGTCAATTACAGGTCTTTCTCATCTTTTTAAGTGGGAGAACTTGCATAATTGGTGGCTGACTAAATACTTTTTTCCCCCACTGTACCTCAGAAAAAAAAACGCACTTGTGGGCGGTACCAGATGGGTGGAATATTCATGAGCTGTCATTTTGTATTAGCATATTATACAAAACTTAGAGTTTTTGACAAAACAGTATTCAAGCGAACCATAGTGACCCTCCAGAGTAGGAGATCATGTGACTGGCTTTGGAACGCAAGCTGAGCAAGGCTTGCTGTCTTCCAAAGCCTCTAGGCCACGGGGCCGGTAGCGAACGCCCACTGGGGGCGGAGTATTTCCTCTGTACCAGCGCTTGCCGAGCGCTGCATAGGGACCGGCATGTGATCGCAGGAGAAGCGGTGGTACAGGAGGAAATACTTCGCCCCCCAGTGGGCGTTCGCTACCGGTCCCGTGACCTAGAGGCTTTGGAAGACAGCAAGCCTTGCTCAGCTTGTGTTCAAAAGCCGGTCACGTGATCCTCTACATGTTTCTCCCTCAAGCTATTATATCTAAGAGTAGAGCGCTCGCTTTTAATATTAAATGATGATATTTAGAGCTCCCACTCTGGAGGGTCACTATGGTTCGCTTGAATACTGTTTTGGCAAAAACTCTAAAGGTCTGTATAATATGCTAATACAAAATGACAGCTCATGAATATTCCACCCATCTGGTACCGCCCACAAGTGCGTTTTTTTTCTGAGGTATGTACACAATATAAATGTCTGAATGTTTTTAATATGTTTATAAGTTTGTAACCTGATGAAGGGGACCTTGTATTCCCCGAAAAGCGTAGTTTTATGTGCACTGTGTTGGTGACTATAAAGTATTGTCCGAAAAATATTTTGGGACGTGTGGACCAGCATCTTTTGCTCCAAAAAGCAGAACTTTTCTCCACGTGAGTTCCTCTTGGTGGGATTTCTGGCATCCCTATCCTAAGATTATACCTCTGCGGCTGCATATCCTGGAACAAAGTCCCTGTAATTGATTTATGCCTTAAATAGTGTTGTGCCTACAGCACAACCACAAAAGGTGAGCCTCCATCTTAATTCTATCTCCATCTAAGTTCTAATATTTCTACATTCTCTTACACAATTGTGCGCCTTTGGTTTCTTTTATTTCCCTCTATATGAGTGAGATTTGGAGACGCCAGTATTAGAAGACCTGTATACTTATTGTCAGCTCTGAATGCTGCAGCCTGTGACTATCCCTATGTTCCCAGTGCTAACCACAGACACAAGGTAGAGGTAAGAGCTGGCAGTAGACAAACTACAGTAAAGCCTGTCAAATTTGTCTTAGTAATCTCTATTACACATATAGAGAGGCAGGGCTGGGGTAATAAGGCAAAGGCTGGGGAAGGGAGACCAGTGGCAGGCTCAGAAGCCCTTGCATCATACAGTTATCTGGTGTCTCCAGTGTTCAGTATAATGCTGAAGACATAATCTCCCTAGTAACCATCAGTTAGCGCTTAAGGTAGACTTTACATATAGTTTTAATAAAATATCAACATATATCCCTAATAAAGTGTATTACAAAAACACATGAATGAATGAAATGAGAGTTAAGCCTGTATTAGACAGGCAGTTCAGCAAGCGATTGTCGGGAGGGAAGTTTCCTCCCGGCAATTGCCTGCTCACTAGCGAAGAAGCCCAAGGCTATTACATGCAGCGATCTCCTCCGCTGCATGGGGAGGAGTGATCGCTATGCTCTTAGACAGCACAATCTGCCACCGGCAAGTACTGATGCTTAAAAATCAGAATTGTCCGATGAACAAGTGTTTGCTCGTTCATTGGGCAATCAGCAGCAGTATTACAGTGCAAGGTGAAATATCGGCCAGTGTAATACAGGCTACAGCCATTACAATTTAACCTGTAGTAAAGCGTATAATAATAGGATCTGTAAATCAGTTTGGCTAAAACCACCAGTGGATGCACAAAAGAAACTTTTTGGACAAAGAAATAACAGCATTTTTATAAAGTGAGACGCATTTGGATCGCTTCCATAAACTCTCCCGCTAAGTGATAAACAAGCAAGCTCGCTTTCTGGATTAACTCTTCATTATTCCTCTTGCTGTAGATGAAACCTTAGCTTGATGGATTTCATTCACAAAACCCATTTAAAACACCGCACAACTAAATGTAAGCATGTTGATCAAGAGAGGAAGCAATGACATTCATGATACATAAACAAGAACAGACCTATGATCGATACCCTCACCTATCACCCTGAGGCTCTGTTGACATCTGTACTGTGGCATTTTTCTCTGCCAAAAACATCAGAATCTGCTATGGTGGCTCCAGGCCTCTGACACAGATGTGAATACAGTCTTAATAAACTTGATCCTCAGTCCCCTCTTTCAAATCTCTGTCATGACCATGGTGACTGATGTGACATCTCTGTAACCAATCTAATTGTCAACCTTCCAAAAATTAGTTCGATATCGAGTTGGTGATTGGTCAGTGGATGATGACATTACCAATGTCTTTATTTCTTTTTATTCAACAACCAGTTTAAAATAATTTTGTTATGATCCATCCTCCAGATAAGTCATCAATTTCAGAACAGTGGGGGTCCAACACTTAGCACCACCACCGTTAAAGGGGTATTCCCATCTCACAAATGTAGTTTGTATAGTTAGATATAGCCATACCAATATTATTACTAATAGAATGTATTTATATAAAATGTACCGTTTAGAAGATTTGCCTATTTGTATATCCATTGTCCCACACACATCAGTCAGGCCGTTGCCCCTGGTTACGACCACTGTGGCCATGTAGTAGTGGTGGTCAGCTTGCTCTTGTTCAAACCCGCTCTGAGGTAACTGCTGTATTGTGAACACACATTGCATGAGCATGGGGAGACACATCTTAGCGTACTTTCACATCTGGTCAGGATCCGTCCAAAACGCAGACTTTATAAACGGATCCTGCTCCATAGAGATGAATGGATCTTGGAACAGGATTCATTTCTCTGCGTTTTGGAAGCGCAGACAAAAATGCTACAACCCTAAGATGCGTCTCCGCATGCTCATGTAATGTGCGTTCACATTACAGCAGTTACCTCAGAGTGGGTATGAACAAGAGCAAGCTGGCCACCACTACTACATGGCCACGGTGGTCGTAACTAGGGGCAACGGCCTGACTGATGTGTGTGGGACAATGGATATACAAATAGGCAAATCTTCTAAACGGTACATTTTATATAAATACATTCTATTAGTAATAATACTGGTATGGCTATATCTAACTATACAAACTACATTTGTGAGATGGGAATACCCCTTTAAGCTTCTTCTGGCAGATCCTAGTGTAGGAAACTATACAGTGGACAGAGACAGAAATGGATAGAAGCTCAGCTCCAGTATCTAACGCTGGAAAATACACAGTCTTGGGACCCTAGTCTATCAGATAGACAGGAGAGCCGCTATCAAAGACCACTAGACTTGGCCTATCCATCTACTGTACTACATACCATAGTTCTCTGTTTATCTGCAGTAGCAAGTCAGACATGGCCTGCTTCGATCTAAAATTAAGTTGTCAGGATGAGATGACCCATCTTTCATCTTTATAGATATTATGAATCACTGTGCATTAGCAATTTTCAAATATTCCGGTTTACACTATTTTATACCTGATGTCTACCTGACACATAAAATACCATACTGCTGCAAACGCCAGAAAATTAATCTGCAGTAATCTATCAATGGCCACAAAAATAATGAAACCCCCCCCAAAAAAAAATATTGTATGTTGCTGAACTGAGCAGATACTGTGGTGGACAAATTACTATATAATTTCTGCTACCACAAATGACCCAAATTATAAGGTAACATCATATTATTGGAACAGTCACCCCATATTTTCATTTCAACCACAATGATGAAAAATTGTGCATAAAAAGGAGGTGAAAGCAATAATGTACCACCTGTGGAGCGTTTTCTCTCTCTGTACATGTAGGAACTATATCCTCCCTGGGGCTATGTTGTAATTCCCAGTATAGACTTCTCTGATCTAGGGCAGACATATGATACCATATGTGCAACCTGTGCAGCTAGACAGGGGTCTAAAATATAGTAGTTCCTTCTCAGTTTATGCACATCTGGCCTTTGTTGTTGGTGTCCACCCCAAGGTAAGCTACCATGATATCCAAAGTATCAGACATCTGTGACGTCACAAATGTGTTTGCATCAGGTAAGCTACTGTGGCATCACAACTTGGTTTTAGTCAATTTAATAGCTGTTAGCTTTTGTGACATCACAAGTAGTTTCAGTAGTAGTAGTTTCAGAGAGCTAACATGCTATGACATCACAACTTTGTCTCGGTTAGGAAACTGTTGCGAATTCACACTGTTTCAGTCAAGTAAGCAATTGTGATATCAGTGGGTGTTTGTCATGTTACATTCTATGACATCACAAATGTCAGTTACTCTGGTAAGCTCTTGTGACATCACAACCGGGTTTAGTGAGAGTAAGATGCTGCAATATCACAGGAGTGTTTTAGTCAGGTAAGCTGCTATGACATCACAAAGGGGGTTTCTTTCAGGCAACCTCCTGTGACATCACAACCGTGTTTCTGTCAGACTAAGCTCAGGGGTGGAAATGCATATGCATTTATGTATCATCAAATTAGGAGTTGGAAAACCAAGGAGCCCATATACTGGCCTTGCACATGGGTCCTCTGTGGTTGTTGATGCCCCTCAATATGAACTTTAGTAGGCTACTTTCACACTAGCGTTTCTATTTTCCGGTATTGAGATCCGTCATAGGGTCTCAATACCAGAAAAAAAAAGCTTCTGATTTGTCCCCATTCATTGTCAATGGGGACAAAATGTAACTGAACAAAATGGAGTGCTCCGAAATGCATTCTGTTCCTTCTCACACCGGAGAGCAAACCGCAGCATGCTGCATTTTGCTTTCTGCCCTGGGATGTGGACCAAGACGGATCCGTCATGACCCACAATGCAAGTCAAAGGGGATGGATCCTTTTTCTCTGACGCAATCTGGCACAATAGAAAATGGATCCATCCCCCATTGACTTTCAATGGAGTTCATCACGGGTCCATCTTGGCTATGTTAAAGATCAAACAACCGGATCCATTCATAACGGATGCAGACGGTTGTATTATCAGTAACGGAAGTGTTTTGCTGAACCCTGCCGGATCCAGCAAAAACGCTAGTGTGAAAGTAGCCTTACCAGTGGTTGTCATCAAGACAACCTGTTCCAAATGAAGCCAGTCTAGAGATTAGTTGTTGTTGTACAGCGGACCACCTTTCCCGATAAGAAACATAGAAGAATGATGGCAGAAGAAAAACATTTGGCTCATCTTGTGTGCCCTTATATTATCTCCTTTTTATTTTTATGTTCTGGCGAAAAGAACAGTAAAATCTGATATCAGTATAGGCGCATGGACCACCAGATGCTGTGCCTATTTCATGACGAGGTGTACACGTCATCATAAATTCAGCATAGCCTCCAGCAGCACACTGAGTTATTATAGACCAGGGGTCAGCAACCTCTGGCACTCCAGCTGTTGTGAAACTACAACTCCCACCATGCTCCATTCACTTCTATGGGAGTTCTGCGAACAGCCAAGCAAGTGTGCATGGTGGGAGTTGTAGTTTCAACACAGCTGGAGTGGCGAAGGTTGCTGATCCCTGTCATAGACTATCCATGCAGAATCTGCACAGACAGATTTTCCATTCATAGCCTGTCAGATATAAAGCTTTGCAATGCATGGGATGGAGTCCATGGCAAATCTTTAGTAAAAGCTGTGTAAAAATCCACATGTAACTCATACACAGCACAGAACGGTGGTGTTGACTACAGTCAGGGTGGCAATAGGGGAAAAGAAGGGGCACGTTTTGGTAAGAGCCCAGGGCCCATCATATACTAAATCTGCCATTGATTTCAGCCAGTGGTAACACACAGACATCACTATGTTCTGGCAGGTGAATCTTCAGTAAGAAAACAATTGTTCCTGATTGTTATTCTACAATGCAACTTTTCCTTTACTGAAAGTAAATAATTTATCTTGGAAAAGTAATTTTACTATTTTTATTTTAGCACAAAGTTCTCCATAAATTCCCATTTTAGCCTCAAGCTTCTACAGTATTATTCTGTATTTGTATTTTTAGAGGACAGACTCTGCAGTGGTGTATAGTATCTGCATGACGCCACTAGATGTAACTGGACTCCCTGTCTCTGCCAGACTGGAATTGCACGTATGATCAGCATGAAGAGGGACAGACTGGAGAAAATCAGCATTAGGGCTCATGCACACAAACGTGTGCCGGCTCTGCCGTGCAATGGGGACTGCAAACTGCGATCCTCAATGCACAGGCACCATCTGTGTGGCCTGCGCTGCCGGATGCAGACCTATTCAACTTGAGTGGGTCTGCAATCCGTCCATACCGCAAAAAAATAAAAATAGAGCATGTTCACACGTGTGTGTTTTAAGCAGTGATTTCCATCAGTTATTGTGGGTCAAAACCAGGATTGGAGCCTATAACATATAAGGTCTCATGCACACGACAGTTGGCCAAATTGCAGATCCACAAAACATGGATACCGGCAGTGTGCATTCCGCATTTTATGGAACGGAGCGGCCGGTCCGTAGTGCAGACAAGAATAGGACATGTTCTATAATTTTGCGGACAGCATGGGATGGACCATTTGGTCATGGGATGGTCTCCTCATGAACTCGATTCCTACAGAGATTTTATTTATTTATTTAATGCACTTATATTGCGCTACTATATTCCGCAGCGCTTTACAGACATTAGCATCACGCTGTCCCCAATGGGCTCACAATCTAAGGTCCCTATCAGTATGTCTTGTGGGAGGAAACCGGAGTACCCAGAGGAAACCCAAGCAAACACAGGGACAACATACAAACTCCTTGCAGAGATTCAGCTGAAGATCTTATCAGCTGTATTCAGGATCATAATCCCTGACAAGTAGGAGAGGAGGAGGAGGACGCTCTTTAGCTCAGTGTTGTGAAGTAACTTGTCCTGCTGTGTGATTAGGACAGGTCTTGTGTGCACTAATAGGATGGCATCCATTTTATTTCTCCTGATGATTGCTCCCCAGACAAAACGAGCCATTATAACTAATGAAAGATATATGGGAATATATTTATAATAAATTATTATATAAGTATTTTCATTTTCTAAATTCCTGGAGAACCCGTTTAATGGCACCCCACGCAATAACACCTGGTGTTGGTCATGTGTATCTCCGCATTATCCATCATAGCAGTAGGCACTCTTCTGCCCTCCGACGATCATTAGTACCAAGGCAGAACCTGCTTTCATCACTGCACACTACTGTTAGGAATTCATGCCTCCAATGGGCTCATTGCACCAGTGCAGGATCTCGTGGTGATGATGAGTCCAGTGGCAAACGAGCTAGTGGAGTGCACGAATGCAGTCTTGCTTCAAGTAGATGGTTTCTTATGGTCCAGGCGGTCACTGCAGGGCCTACTTCAGAACCAATGTGTGATGCTATGAAAGTCCTTTGAGATATAGCATCTCTTTTTATATGATGATCCTGTGTGCATCTGTCTGTCTTGACCACCCTGTACTCTCTCTACATGAGTGAGTGCCTTCCTTATGACCACTGTCAACACCACCGATGCACTACAAAAACTTCTCACACAACTCTTTCTGAGAGTCTATCTGAAGTCCAACCATTTGAGTCAGTTAAAGGGGTTATCCGAAAGTGGCTGGACCCACGGTGAGGTTCATACTTGAAGACGTGCTGCCGGCGTCCCTGGCTGGAGTATGTAAGTATGTATGTGTTTGTGTGTATGTATGTATGTTCTCTGTGTCTGTGTAAACATGTGTGGGGCCGGAGCACTGCTCCGGCTCCACACATGTATCAGCGGCAGTACGGATCCGTCGGCACTCTTTAGGTGCCGGATCCGTGCTGCCGCTAGTGTGAAAGTAGCCTTACCTGGTCCCCACCTCTGGATGTCTGTTAAAAAATATTTAGTCTTGGATAAGCACTTTAAATGCACAAAAGGTGCATGACTTTATCTAGCAGGCACAGTGAACACTTCAACAACACCCAATCAACAGTCTTATTAGAGAGAAGACTATAAAACTGTGCTATCAGGAAAAAAACAACAATGACACTAGATTAAAAAAAAAGTATGCGGAGCATCTGTATGTAAAGTAAGGATCTTGGAACATTGATTACTGCACATAACACCTGTGTGTCCTTTTTTCATTTTCAGGTAGTGTATTATCTTTACACCAAAAACGTGGCTACTTTCACACTAGCATTTTCTTTTTTCGGGATTGAGTTCCGTCATAGGGGCTCAATCCCGAAAAAAAACGTTTCTGTTTTGTCCACATTCATTGTCAATGGGGACAAAACTGAACTGAAGACAACGGAATGCTCCTAAAAGCATTCCGTTCAGTCTACAGAATGGAGAGCAAACCGCAACATGCTGCGGTTTGCTCTCCGGTCCAGGCATCCGCACCAAGACGGATCCGTCATGACCCCCAATGCAAGTCAATGGGGACGAATCCATTCAGTGTGACACACTCAGTAAATGGATCCGTCCTCCATTGTCTTTCAATGGAGATCATGACGGATCCGTTCCAGCGATGTTTAAAGATAATACAGATGTAGCGTGTGAATTTGTATGCTAACGCTATGCATTGTACGCTAATGCGTACGAATTCACCTAATTAGCTTACTTTTACTGTGAGTGAAAGGAGTGAAAGAGGAGAAGCGCTGCTACATCTGTACAACCGGATCCGTTCATTACGGATCCACAAGGTTGTATTATCACTACGGATCCGTCAGGCCCCTCCACCCGCCGGATCCGTAGTAAACTCAAGTGTGAAAGTAGCCTTAAACAGTTGTAACTGTAGCTGACTTTCAATGGCTTTTGTAAGTGTCAAATATTTGCTGCAACAGTGTATTTAACTTTGCTTAGATTCTGCACCGAAAACCACTGAGTAGATGCATGGAATAAGCCCCCAAAGCACCAACCTTGAATGGGGTCTGAGATCCGCATCCGAAGGTCTCCACCTCAAAAAAGTAGTACACACACTACTTTTTTGCAGTGTGGAAGCACGGGCAGAAACCCCATGGAAGCACTCTGTCAAGTGAATGGGTCCGCATCTATGATGAGGTGCACAAAAAGCCAACCACATCAAGAAAGGACCGCTATAAACTGTGGATACATGAATGGCAGCATGGCCTCCCACTGAAAACAATTGGAGGATGACTCAGTGCAGCCGGTGGAGGCTTTAGGCGCAGTATCCACACCAAATTTTGCTGCCAAAAGCCGACATGTTAACATCTCTTTAAAGTGTCAATATAAAGATTGCTACATCCATATGTCCCAAACTCTAAACCTCAGCACCTTTTTTTTTTTGGATCATTTATGAAAAAGCTAAAAATGACATTATAGAGATGGGTAAATGTTGATCAAGTTTTTTTTAGGATTGTGGCATTATGATGTGGTGAAATAACCACGAAAGGTTAACTGTCAAAAATCTGGAAATAGTTGCTCAGAGTCAAATAAACCTTTGCTGCAATTTATAAGAAACCATAACCGCCAGAGCAGAGAGGTCAAGTGAACACCTTGAATTATTGACACCTATGTTTACTGAGCCTCTATATTTAGTTGGTGTCATCATGTTCTGAAACCCAAAGACAAAAGCGTAACTTGAAACTTAAGGTAAAAGGGCTGATGCTAAAGCTCCTTCAATATGATCTTGACACCAGTGTCATTACAAAAGGTGGGAAAAAAAGCCAAGAAAGACAAGCAGTGCAGGTTCTCGTGACAGCCATGCAACATTTTACAGATGTCACTAATTCATAAGAAAATCTAAGAAGTGACACAAAACCCTAGAAGTGCCAAGTTCCCCCGGTCCCGACTCAGCATAAGAGAGTGTTTGTTGGCCATAGATTTCTCTTAAAGAACTTGACAGCAAATCATGCTAACTATCTGTCAGATAACCACGGTGACTGAGTACAGAAAAGTGGAGGCTTTAGCCTCCCACAGGGTGTTATCTTGGGGTAATGACCTAAGTTGCAATAAAAGACCGGCTTGAATTTTGGTTGTGAATGAAATGATGCATTAAAGGGGATTAATAGGGTCTTTCATAGCTACACTGCTAACCTTGTATGTATAAACAGATTCATATAAAGATGGCTCACATAGAATTATTAAAATAAATGACCCTACTCACTGATTAATTAGCATTAAAAATGGTGAATGTGACCTCTTTTTTTTGTAGAGGAGTCACAGTCCTGCAGTGTACGTGTATTCCCAGTGGTCTTCAAGAAATTCATGAATACAGAATTGAATCCAAAATGTCATACCTGGAAACTCTACGTACACTAACTCCCAGTTAAATATAGTATAATGCCCAATTGTACACAGTGGCATAAAGTTTACAGCCGCTGGTAAGCTGCTAGAGGTGCCAAGAATGGGTCTTGTATACTTCATGGGACACTTGAAAAGAAATATTGTAAAAACAGTATGTATTAAGACACATCCAGCTGAATATCCCCCTTGTCTGAGGCATTTGCCATAAATAAGACATTTTCTTCTTGATGATTATTATGTTTCCAGCCACTGGGGGTACTGCATCTCTTTGACCAATTTTATCTTGGTCCACTACTTGGTCCATACTAGGTCTTGTGGTCTTGTTCGATCTAGAAAATCACTTCCCTACCAACAAGTGAAATAATAACCATCGGTGTTTAATACTGGTTACCTCTCCTCAGAATAGGGCATTACTATCTGATCACTACCTCTGGTGAGCATCACGGCCTCTTCCTAGGCCAGTGATGTCACATTCATCAGTCATGTGGGCTAGGCACAGCTCAGTCCAATTCAAGTAAATGGGCTGAACTGCAACACCAAAAACAGCCGCTATCCAATGGATGGCACTGTTCTTGGTAAGCTGTGAAAAGGCTGCAGTGCTCATGGGAGTGCTGAGGCCTCTTCAAACAGCTGATCGGCAGGGGTGCTGAGAGATCCAGGACCTCCACCTATCAGATACTGATGTCCTATCCTGAGAAGTCACCAGTATTAAAGAGGTTTCTGCTTCAAAAGAATCACACGTTACTAGTGGTTTTTGTTGCACATTTGATGAGGTTTTGCTGCAGGGTGAAAGCCATGCAAAACGTCATACAAAGAGTTTACATGCTGCAGATTTAGAAATCCGCACGGCAGGTGAATTTCTACATGAAAGAAAAAATCAATGTGTACATGAGATTTGTCTAATTTTGTATATTTTGCTGTCATCGTATTACGCTGAGGTTTTTCAGCATGAGAAACAATGCAGCAAAAACATGCTTAATCTGAACCATGTGCAGGTAGCCTTAAAGGTAGCCTTGTCTCACTTCAGCAAATGGCTTTTATCATGTAGCCAAACTTAATACAAGGCACTTACTAATGTATTGTGATTGTCCATATTGTCTCCTTTGCTGGCTGGATTCATTTTTCCAGCACATTATACACATAGCTCGTTTCCATGGCTATGACCACTCTGCAATCCAGCAGCGGTGGTCGTGCTTGCACACTACAGAAAAAAGTGGTGGACTATGGGTGCTCCTATGGTCCTAGCGACCGGAGAGGCTGGTGCTTTTTTGTGATTGTCCATATTGCCTCCATTGCTGGCTTGATTGATTTTTCCATCACATTATATACTGCTCGTATCCATGGTTATGACCACCCTCCAGCAGTGGTGGTCGTGCTTGCACACTATAGGAAAAAGTGCTGGACTAGGGGCGCTCCTGCGGTCCCAGCCTCCAGAGAGGCTGGTGCTTTTTCCTATATTGTGCAAGCATGGCCACAACTGCTCGAGTGCAGGGTGGATGTAACCATGAAAACGATCAGTGTACAATGTGTGGAAAAATAAATCTAGCAAGAAAAGGAGGCAATATGCACAATCACAATACATTAGTAAGTGCCTTGTATTAAATGTATCTACATGATAAATGCCATTTGCTGATGTGACACAACCCCTTTAAAGTTCAGCTCTGAACCCTGGCAGCCCGCTGTTGTGAGCATAAGAGCATTTCATGGAGGCATTTTATGGAGTTCTGGTGACTGGTGGCTCTCCATAGGAACTGCTAGGTGGAGGCTTCCCCTCAGCAGTGAGCCTGGTGACGTCACCAGCTCTGATGGGCAGACTTTAGCACTGCCCCAGCCTGAAAAAAGGCTAGGGTAGTGCTAAAGCCTGCCCATCAGAGCCGGTGACGTCACCGGGAGCACTGCGGGGCAGAAGACTCTGCCCTGCAGTGTGTTGTTATAAATAAAAAAAAGCCCTTGCCCAGCGCGATCCTGCGCAGGGCAAGGGAGAGAATCTATGCATCAAATGCTCCACTGCTCATAACAGGGGGCTGCCTGAGTGAAAATGTGGGTATGTCCGGGTTCAGCTCTGAACCCCGACAACCCCTTTAAGGGGAGACTGAGGCACCATTTCTGATACAGATGTGAGTATCATTAAAGCTTGCATTATACAAGGTGCATTATAACTAGCACTGTTTGAGAAGACATTTTTTACTGTCACTGTATCGACACCTAATTACAAAGGGGTTCTGCGGCACCTGTGTTTATTATAAAGTACTGTTTTTCAGTTTTACAGCACCTAATTTTTAACAGATCCTGATCTTCTGCGGTTAAAAGGGAGTCTGTCACCTCATTTTCACATATGTTACTAACGGCAGTGCCCCACAGAAGATTGCATACACATCCCAGACATACCTATGTGCACTTTGTGTCTGTATTACATGTCCACGAAAAAGCACTTTTATTCTGTAGGAAAACAGCTCCCAAGTGCCAAGCTGAAAGTGAAACTAAAAACAGCTTTCTCTCCGACTCAATTTCTAACAGCTATATCTTCTGATATACGGGATATAATGCTGTGATTTTAGTATTATTTGAAAACTTGGGATGCCAGCTTTCAAAGAAGGTAAAGTGCAATGCAAGTGAGTGGGGTATTTTATATCCCATATAATGAAATATAGGGTATGCGTTTAAAACATAGCATTTACTGGATACATTTAAAATATAGGCCCACAATAATACAACAATATGATAATATAACAATGTGTAAGTGCCCACATCAATCAGTGCAAATAAGAAAAAATGCAACCTTACCACTGCACGTGGACAAATATACAAAGATAAGGAAGAAAAAGAGGGGGCCCGACCTAGGGGTACCGGGTCTCTAACCACTGAGTAGCCCTGTATGTACACTGGCTACAACCAAATGGAATGAATAAGGCACTCCCTGGTAGGCCTAACCTTCTCGCTAGGCTGTCCCTCTCTCTGCCCCTGAAAAAGACAGATGACTGCCCGGCAATTCGTCTAAGACAGAGGAATAGGGATCCCTCACACTAGAGAAAAGGAAAAAGGTCCCGACGCATTTCCTTGGCAATAAAGCCAATTCTTCAGGGGACATGTAATCAAAATTGTTACAATAGGACCAGCGCTATTTCTCCGTCTGGATTCCACAGATAAGTCTGGAAGCGCTCTGGTGTTTGGCGCTAATCCAGCAGCAGCAGCGGTGAGGCGTATGGCTTCCACGCTGTTCAATAAACCACGTGGATTTAAATACACTCCCCCTGCTAACATTACTCCCCACCCCCATGGTAGGAGGAGTGGGTTAAGGCTTGCCCCCAGCTTACACATACCTTGATGGGCGCGTCCATGTTCCTGAGCCGGACCGCACTGAAACCCATCATGTACTGCTGCCGGGTCGCTCGCGCTCAGCGCATGCGCGTTCAGCGACGCCGCTCCAATCACCCATAACGCAGCGCTCTCCAGCGCTTAGCCCAGAGCAAGCCATAGAGGGGCGGAGATGCTGCTGACGTAAGGGCACTGTGATTTGAGAGATATCCCGCCCACCAATGTCAATCATACATTTTTAACCCCATGATTGCCTTCACCTAACGCTGGAACAAAAACCATAATGGTATACACTGCCCAGACAATAAGGTGCATAGATATTTTGTCATTTCACAGAATACATAGCCTGATACTTCAAAGATAATAAAGAAAAATGGAAAGACGCACAAGAACTTCCCATAAAGCACTAAATTAAACAATATATGGATTTCTGAACTTCAAACCAGCTCCCCTATGGGTCTAAATGAACAATTGTTATATGGGTGCTTCATCTAGGGAGGTGCTCTCTCTCTCTCTTTTTTGTTAGCTACCCCCTATGTATGTGCTGTATTATGAGCCACCAGAGACTTTTCCAAGCTGTGTCAGTAACAGCAACTAGGAAAGAATATACTATCTCCATCAATGTGATATACTGTCCCTCTATAACATCCTCTATCTCTCTTTTCCTTTTTCTTTATTTATCTGTATATTTATCTGTATATTGTTTAATTTAGTGCTTTATGGGAAGTTCTTGTGCGTCTTTCCATTTTTCTTTATTATCTTTGAAGTATCAGGCTATGTATTCTGTGAAATGACAAAATATCTATGCACCTTATTGTCTGGGCAGTGTATACCATTATGGTTTTTGTTCCAGCGTTAGGTGAAGGCAATCATGGGGTTAAAAATGTATGATTGCCATTGGGGGGCGGGATATCGCTCAAATCACAGTGCCCTTACGTCAGCAGCATCTCCGCCCCTCTATGGCTTGCTCTGGGCTAAGCGCTGGAGAGCGCTGCGTTATGGGTGATTGGAGCGGCGTCGCTGAACGTGCATGCGCTGCCCCTGATGTCAGGGAGCATGCGCTGAGCGCGAGCGACGCAGCGGGACCCGGCAGCAGTACATGATGGGTTTCAGTGCGGTCCGGCTCAGGAACATGGACGCGCCCATCAAGGTACGTGTAAGCTGGGGGAAAGCCTTAACCCACTCCTCCTACCATGGGGGTGGGGAGTAATGTTAGCAGGGGGAGTGTATTTAAATCCACGTGGTGTATTGAACAGCGTGGAAGCCATACGCCTCACGCTGCTGCTGCTGGATTAGCGCCAAACACCAGAGCGCTTCCAGACTTATCTGTGGAATCCAGACGGAGAAATAGCGCTGGTCCTATTGTAACAACTTTGAATACATGTCCTCTGAAGAATTGGCTTTATTGCCAAGGAAACACGTCGGGACCTTTTTCCTTTTCTCTAGTGTGAGGGATCCCTATTCCTCTGTCTTAGACGAGGAATAGGGGCAGTCATCTGTCTTTTTCAGGGACAGAGAGAGGGACAGCCTAGCGAGAAGGTTAGGCCGACCAGGGAGTGCCTTATTCATTCCATCTGGTTGTAGCCAGTGTACATACAGGGCTACTCAGTGGTTAGAGACCCCGGTACCCCTAGGTCAGGCCCCCTCTTTTTCTTCCTTATCTTTGTATATTTGTCCACGTGCAGTGGTAAGGTTGCATTTTTTCTTATTTGCACTGATTGATGTGGGCACTTACACATTGTTATATTATCATATTGTTGTATTATTGTGGGCCTATATTTTAAATGTATCCAGTAAATGCTATGTTTTAAACGCATACCCTATATTTCATTATATGATTCAGTTGCGTGGGTTGTATTAGGCACTTTTTGTCCAGGTGCATACTTGAAATTGGACTGTTTATTTGTATTTTATATCCCATTCACACACTCTGGAAAAAACTGCATTGAATAATTAATGTGGTGCAGATTTTAAAATACTTAGCATGTTCATTATTAGTAACATGGTAACATAGTTTATAAGGCCAAAAAAGACATCTGTCCATCCAGTTCGGCCTGTTATCCTACAAGTTGATCGAGAGGAAGGCAAAAAAAAAAACCCCTGTGAGGTAGAAGCCAATTGTCTCCACTTTAGGGGAAAAATTTCCTTCCCGACTCCAATCAAGCAATCAGAATAACTCCCTGGATCAACGACCCCTCTCTAGTAACTATAACCTGTAATATTATTACCCTCCAGGTAGTGAACTTACCATCACCACATCCTCAGGCAGAGAATTCCATAGTCTCACTGCTCTTACCGTAAAGAATTCTCTTCTGTGTTTGTGTACAAACCTTCTTTCCTTCAGGCGCAGAGGATGTCCCCTCGTCACAGTCACAGTCCTGGGGATAAATAGATCATGGGACAGATCTCTGTACTGACCCCTGATATATTTATACATAGTTATTAGATCTCCCCTCGGTCGTCTTTTTTCTAAAGTCTTTTTTCTAAAGTGAAACCCTAATTTTGATAATCTTTCTGGGTACTGTAGTCCACTCATTCCAGTTATTACTTTAGTTGCCCTCCTCTGAACCCTCTCCAGCTCTGCTATGTCTGCCTTGTTCACATGAGCCCAGAACTGTACACAGTACTCCATGTGTGGTCTGACTAGTGATTTGTAAAGTGGCAGGACTATGTTCTCATCACAGGCATCTATGCCCATTTTGATGCAACCCATTATCTTATTGGCCTTGGCAGCAGCTGCCTGACACTGGTTTCTAAAATTCCTAGGTCCTTTTCCATGTCAGAGTTACCCAATGTTTTACCATTTAGTATGTACTAGTGACTTGCATTATTCCTTCCCATATGCATAATCTTACATTTGTCAGTGTTAAACCTCATCGGCCACTTCTCTGCCCAAGCCAATCTATCCAGATCCATCTGTAGCAGTGTACTGTCCTCTTCTGTGTTAATTGCTTTACACCAGGGATGGCCAACCTGAGGCTCTCCAGCTGTTGCAAAACTACAACTCCCAGCATGCCCAGACTGCCTACAGGTATCAGACTACAGCAGAGCATGGTGGGAGTTGTAGTTTTACAACAGCTGGAGAGCCGCAGGTTGGCCATGCCTGCTTTACACAGTTTAGTGTCATCTGCAAAAATTGATATTTTACTGTGCAAGCCTTCTACAAGATCATTAATAAATATATTGAAGAGAATAGGACCCAATACTGACCCGTGTGGTACCCCACTAGTGACAGTGACCCAATCTGAGTATGTACCGTTAATAACCACCCTCTGTTTTCTATCACTGAGCCAGTTACTTACCCACATACAGACATTTTCTCCCAGGCCAAGCATTCCCATTTTATATACTAAACTTTTATGCGGTACAGTGTCAATTGCTTTGGAGAAGTCCAGATATACGACATCCATTGATTCGCCGCGGTCAAGTCTAGAACTTACCTCCTCATAGAAACTGATTAAATTGGTTTGACATGACCGATCCCTCATGAAGCCATGCTGATATGGAGTTATTTGCTTATTTTCATTGAGGTACTCCAAGATAGCATCTCTTAGAAAACCTTCAAACAGTTTACCCAAGACAGATGTTAAGCTTACAGGCCTATAGTTCCCGGGCTCTGTTTTTGGACCCTTCTTGAATATTGGCACCACATTTGCTATGGGCCAATCCTGTGGAAGACCCCCTATGAGTATAGAGTCCGTAAATATCAGAAATAAGGGTCTGGCTATGACATTACTTAATTCTCTTAGGATACGGGGGTGTATGCCATCCGGTCCTGGCGAATTGTCTATTTTAATCTTTTTAAGACGTCGTAGTACTTCTTCCTGGGTCAGACAGGGCACTTTTAATGGGGAATTCACTTTTGTATTCTGCATTTCATCTGACAGTTTATTTTCCTCAGTGAATACAGTGGAGAAAAAATATTTAATAGCTTTGCTTTCTCCTCATCGCTCTCTGCAACTCCCCCCTCATTACTCTGTAAGGGGCCGACACCTTCAGGCTTATACTTTTTACTATTTATATAATTGAAGAACATTTTACGGTTAGTTTTACTCTCTTTGGCGATTAATCTCTCGGTCTCTAGTTTGGCTGCTTTTATTTGTCTTTTATATAGTCTATTTTTTTCCTTATAGTTTTTCAATGCTTCCTCACTCCCCTCCTGTTTTAGTGATTTAAATGCTTTCCTTTTGTCATTTATTACTTTTTTTTTTTACAGTTCTATTGATCCACATTGGTTTTTTCTTGTTCCTTAACCTTTTATTGCCATAAGGAATGTACCTCTCACAATTAGATATTAGGATGCTTTTAAAAATATCCCATTTTGTGGCTGTATTTTTATTTTTTTTGTCCCAGTTAGTTAGGCCTATGGCCTCTCTTAGTTGGCTAAATTTTGCTTTTTTAAAGTTTAGGTATTTATGTTCCTCCCTGAAGAAACACTCTTTTGAATGACAGTTGGAAGGTTATTATATTATGGTCACTATTTCCCAGGTGTCCCCCAACCTGCACATCTGTTGTCCTGTCAGGTCTATTGGTTAATACAAAGTCCAGTATGGCTGTCCCTCTAGTCGGGTCCTGAACCAGTTGGGAAAGGTAATTGTCTTTGGTTATTGCCAAGAACCTGTTTCCTTTATGAGATGTACAGGTTTCAGTTTCCCAGTCTATATCTGGGTAGTTGAAGTCCCTCATAATAATGACCTCATTATGATTTGCTGCCTCGTCTATTTCGTTTAGTAGATTTTCTGTGGACTCTGGTATATTAGGTAGTTTATAATAAACTCATATTAGTATTTTATTATTATTTTTGGCTATATGTATTTCTACCACAGTGACTCCACATGTTCATATCCCTCACTTATATCTTCCCGGATTTCACATGAAAATTCAGTGGGGTTAATCCACCCATGGATCTGCTGGCACATCTGTGGCATAGAGCTTCAGTTTCAGATTTCTGTGAAAAATCTACAGCAGATTTTCCTAAGGCATATGACACACGAGAACATACCTTAAAATCACATATAACATCTGGCTGGTGAAGAATAACATTCAACTGTTACCATAATCTTGCTTCAACGGCAAATTATATTTAGCCCTACTAATGGGATCTGGCAGAAAAGGAAGCTCTGGGGAGTTGTCTCCCAGGAATCTTCAGTCTCAATGTACAGTACATTGATTTATTGAGGAATTCAGATAGAAAGCAAATTTTGTGATTAACGTGGACAGTATTAATATGTAAAAAGAAGTCTGAATTAGGTAACTCACAAGAGTTGATTTCTAATGGTTTTTTTTTACTTTAGATTTTTAGGAACAATGTTCCAGATTTATGTAAAGGTAATCATGTCAGACCTCCAAATTAATTCAGACTTCAGCACTCAAAATAAACTCAGATTACACAAGGCAAATTAATTCAAACCTAACAACCTAAACGTATTCAAATCCCAGATTAAGACTACCACAGCAAACTGTAATTTTGTGTCCGGTCAAAAAAACTGAAAGAAACTGATCAGGTACTGAAACTAATGTAAGTCAATGGTGACAGATCAGTTTTTTTAGGAGACTAAAAAAACGGATCCGTCACCCATTGACTTTTAATGTATTTAGTGCCTGATCAGTTTTCTTCAGTTTTGATTTCACACAACTGCATCCTAACTGAACTGATGCATCCTGATGTGCAAAATCAAAACGGATCAGTTTAATTCAGGTATAGAGATCCTCTGCCGGATCTCAGTACCTGAATTAACAACGCAAGTGTGAAAGTAGCCTAAGGCTACTTACACACTAGCGTTTTAAAATTCCGGTATTGAGTTCCGTCATATGGGCTCAATACCGGAATAAAACGCTTCAGTTTTGTCCCCATTCATTGTCAATGGGGACAAAACTGAACTGAAGACAACGGAATGCTCCTGAAAGCATTCCGTTCCGTCTTCAGACCGGAGAACAAACCGCAGCATGCTGCGGTTTGCTCTCCGGTCCAGGCATCCGCACCAAGACGGATCCGGAATGACCCCCAATGCAAGTCAATGGGGGTGGATCCGTCTGGTGTGACCATAATGGTAACCGGATCCGCCCTCCATTGACTTTCAATGGAGTCCATTACGGATCCGGCTACACATAGACACAGACACACACATAAACATAAACATACACACACATATAGACATACAAACACACATACATACTTACATGCTCCCCGGCAGGTCTTCGGAGCGTCAGGGACAGGAGGGCTCACACAGGTCACGATTCCCCACAGCGCCCTCTGCTGGGCGCCTGGTGGAATCGTCATGATTCCACCAGGCGCCCAGCAGAGGGCGCTGTGCGGAATCGTGACCTGTGTGAGCCGTCCTGTCCCTCTGACGCTCCGAAGACCTGCCGGGGAGCATGTAAGTATGTATGTGTGTTTGTATGTCTATATGTGTGTGTATGTTTATGTGTATGTATGTACTGTGTGACATGTGTGGGGCCGGAGCGCGGTTCCGGCTCCACACATGTCACTGCGGCAGGCCTGATCCGGCAGCACCTTTCACCTGCCGGATCAGGCCTGCCGCCAGTGTGAAAGTAGCCTAACCCGTAAATTAATTGTACCTTAGATCAGACCCCAAAATTAATTTAGATCACAAATCCCTAAATTAATCAGCCACCATAATATTTACTCCACACATGCTCCAATTTATCAGCACTAACAAGTGCTTCCCCAATCTCAAAGTGGGGAAGCCATTTAGGCCTGAGGAACACAGGCAATGGACATTATTGCTGATTGCAAACATTAGCTCTGGGTGTCTGCTATGTGAAACAGCAGGAACCTGGCAGCTATAGCACCCACTCCACTCTGGAGCGGGTGCCAACTTTAAAGCACTGACAACCGCCGTTTATGTATGAAGATGTCGTGAGGAAGTTAAGGACGAGCGCCTTACATATACAGTGCAAGTACGACGTTTAGTGTGCTATTTTACAAAGCAGACACCTGGAGGCAATCGCGACCAAAGGATCTGAGAGGGTCTTTCCCAAAGGAGTTGCACTCCCAGAGCCCGAATGGCTCCCCTGCACTGAGATTGGGGGAGCCATTCAGTTGCTGCGTTTGTCTTGAACGTCCTGCTCCGAGGCTTACCACAGCTATGTTACTATGGAGCCCTGTCTGTGTTCCAAAGGAGCTTATGAAATCTCACATAGGTTGATATGGTAAAAGGTAATTCTCTGCAGTCTATGGAACAGGCATTCAAATGATTGTATGTTCAAGTCCCCTACGGGGACATAAAAAGAATATGTCAGCTCCACAAACCTCCCAAACGAGGGGAAACTGTGTAGTTTAATTGACACTGAGTCTAGTTATTTAAATTTTATCTTCATAATCGCTTGCATTCCGATGCTGTTCTCCAACAAACCAGCAGTAAAATGCACTGAGAAGACTCCTGTGTTCGCACACATAATGGAGAGGACTCAAAAGAAGAGTCCCCTCGGTCCATTTTACTGCGGGTTTGTAGGAGCACAGCGTCAGAATGCAAGGAAGTATGAAGATAAAAATTACATAACCAATCTCAGCATCATTTGCAGTATACACTACACCTCTTACTCTAATTTGGGAGTGTTTTGGAGATGACAGATTCCCTTTAAATAAAAGTGAATTTGACAAATACCACTATTGAAAAGATGCTACTAGTCCTCTGGATATCGAATGGGAGCCCACCCCCACAAGCACAGGGGGACTGGAATAAAAGAATCTTAGAGACTTGCCGGCTCTTTGAATGAAGATCCTCTGTTGCTCATTCTTGGGTTTGGTTTTGATCTTTTATCCCTCTCTTATTTCAGGTTCTGAGCCCTATATTTTTTCATTTTTGCCCACTTATACAGTGCCGAAATATTCTGCAGTGCTTTACAGACATTTTCATTGCTTACTGTCTCCAGTGCAGCTCACAATCTAAGTTCCCTATCAATATGTCATTGGAGTGTGGGAGGAAACCAGAGAACCCGGAGAAAACCCACGCAAACACCGGGAGAACATACAAACTCTATGCAGATGTTGCCCTTGGGCTGATTCGAACTGACGACCCCAGCCCTGCAAAGCACCAGATCAAGATCTCATGGTATTACATCTTTCCTCCAAATAGATAGTGTGGCTATATAATTGACTGTAGGGTTTTTGATATATCTCCCTATGTCTTTTGGGGGTTTGTGACTTGTAATTTGCTTTCTTTGGAAGCATTGCTTTTACAACTGAACACACATTGTTATTAATATCTTTAATGTAATGGTTGTGAGTTTTAATTACATTTGCGTTTGTCTTGTGATTTTACACATGACTTCTCCATTTGTCCTCAGGGTTATGTTTGGGCACACAGTGGTTCTGGCAGTATAAATGTCTAATGCCACACTTTACTCGAATATAGGGGGCTTTAGATGACTCTCCTTTAAAGAAGAACACCCGCAAAAAATGTTATTCTCTGACCTGTTAGAAAGGTGCATGATATAATCTGCAGTGAATGTAATCTTCTCATTAGTGACTGTAATTGAGAGTTATCCACTCTCTTCTTATTGTAGCTGGGTCATGTGACCAACTCCCTGACCTCCAACTGACCCAGGACAGGAAGCCAGTCACTTCTCTATTCATTCCTATGAGACTGAAAGTGAGGCTCCCATAGGAATGCATAGAAAATTAGACTTCCTGTCCACACATAAGGTGCTGTGTGAGTTGGTGGGTCTGATTCCTAGTCACATGACACAGATGAGAAACATCAGGTAGATATAACTCAAAAATAGAGCCACTAGTAAGAAAATGACATTCACTACAGATTACATCATGTACATTTCTAGCAGGACATGGAATAAAAATGTTTGTGGGAGTTCTTCTTTAATCTATAGGGGGCAAGGGAAATATTCTAATTTTCAGGGCAAGGTTGACGTTTTGTCGTTTCTGTTGTGCTTTTGAGCACAGCACATGCCCATTGATGTCGCGTATGATACCAGATGTGACAACGGTCTGTGAAGTTTCCTCTGCATCGGAGTGGGTATAGCACTATAACAATCAATATACAGTACATGCCCGCTGCTATTACATTTTATACCAAAGGTGACGTCATTGGAAGTGTCAGTGTAAGGGGTGCTCGCCATAGCCATTTCCCTATATACAATGTTGGCATGGACCTTGGTCCTCTTATGTAAAATCAGTCATTTATAAACTAGGGACGCTACAACTAGGTTGGCCATACACTGACTCTTTATAGGGGAATCGCATTCATAGCTAGTATATGTATTTTTATCTTCCATTTCCCCTGATGAGTTGATAGGGGAACTTTATTGGATGAAACACACAGGGATTTATTCTTTATAACTATTTGGTTAGATAACTTCTCTCTCTAGGGACAAGTAGGGCCTTTACAACAGGGTTTTTAGGGTGTAATAGCTCTGACCTTTGACCCCGCTTCTTCAAACCAAGACAAGAACGGTGGATGTGAACTAGAAAGCCTAATCCTACCATTCAGAACTTGCCAGCCACTCCCTGCCTTCCCAGAATCCAAAGTCAGTGGAAAAACATGGACGTGTGAATAAACATTAAAATCAATGTACCGTATTTTTCGCTTTATAAGACGCACTTTTTTCCCCCCAAAAGTCAGGGGAAAAATGCTGTGCCTCTTATAAAGCGAATACTAGTGTGCGCTTCCATTATGGAAGCGCTCACTAGTATGTAGAAGGTGCCGGGACCCCCATCAGACCTCAGATCAGCCCACCCAGCCATATAAGGATAAAATAAAAACCTCCCTTACCTCTCCTGCGCTGTGGCTCTGCTCCGGCTCTCCTCTGTCTTCTGCGGGCCGGCTCTGCACACTACGACCTGATGCTGCACGCATCAGGTGACAGTGCAGCGCAGGCCGGAGAGTACAGAGGAGCGCCGGACCTGGAGCAGAGCCGCGGCGCAGGAGAGGTAAGTAAGGTTTTTATTTTATCCTTATGTGGCTGGGTGGGCTGATCTGAGGTCTGATGGGGGAACAATAAGCTGATCTGAGGTCTGAAGGGGGCACAATAAGCTGATCTGAGGTCTGATGGGGGCACATTCTGCTGATCTGAGGTCTGATGGGGGCACATTCTGCTGATCTGAGGTCTCATGGGGGCACATTCTGCTGATCTGAGGACTGATGGGGGCACATTCTGCTGATCTGAGGACTGATGGGGGCACATTCTGCTGATCTGAGGACTGATGGGGGCACATTCTGCTGCTCTGAGGTCTGATGGGGGCACATACTGCTGATATGAGGTCTAATGGGGATACATACTGCTGATCTGAGGTCTGATATGGGCACATTCTGCTGATCTGAGGTCTGATGGGGGTAGAGTGGGCTGATATAGGGGCTGATCTGAGGTCTGATGGGGGTCTGACATGGAGGGCTGATATGGGGCTCTGATGTGATGTCCTGAAATTTATGGGGGGTCTGATATGAGGTGTGATGAAAAATATTTTTTCTTATTTTCCTACTTTAAAATCAGGGGTGCGTCTTATCATCAGGTGCGTCTTATAAAGTGAAAAATACGGTATATGTGAGCTGTTCATGGAAAACAGGGCATGCACACATCCACGATTCTCTGCTGGCCCCAGAACTTATAACAAATCCAATAATTATCGGTATCTATTTGTAAAAAACAAGCTAGGAAAATAAAGAGGAGAATGAGGCCAAAATGCATGTACACAACTATAAACTAAGTCAAAACTTGCAGAGGGACAGCAATTAAAGCAAGGTTCAAAAGTGTCATAAGAAATCTGTGTTGTCAAAATAATCCAGGTCAAACATGAAAGTCACGCTGAGCAGGAACAACAGAGAAAGAGCAAGGTACAAATACCAGTGTAGCTGGCAATTAGTGAAAGGGCTAATATGAAAATAGAGTGCCCTCCTCTCTGACCAAGTGGCAGTGCACAATGTGCCAAAGGAAAACCCTGCTGGCTCTGGGGAAGAAGTGGTTGCTGGGACTGAAGGACATTGTTAGACTGCAGTGAGGTGAGTTAATTCCATGAGAATGTAATTGGAAAATGCAATAGAGACTGAACCACTTTAGCTCTGAATTACAGAAAAAAGTGATATTGCATTGAATTGTCTTACACACTGATACTGAAAACCCTACATAATATTACATGTGTGGTCTGACCAATGAGTTTAGCAAAACTTCTGCTGGGGCGATGTGTTCCCTTCAAATACCTAATTCAGACAGTGGGGAGAAGGGGAAGTTGCAAACATTGGAGGTTTGTTGTTTTTTTTTTAGGCAAAAAGTGATACACACTTTTGGTTGTAAAAATAGCATACTTCCCTGGTCTCTGTTGTTCCAGGGATCCATGGGAACAATGGTGCATTATAATAGGGACATTTGGGGCAGTAGCCCTGGGCAGGACATCCCTGTGGGCCCATCACAAGGAAGGAGAGCGACCGTCATTTACTGAGGAGGGAGTGTCTAATAGACCACTGTTGCCTCATTTGTGGTGCTGGATGCTGGTAGGAGAAAAGACCTGTGAACGCATCATCGATAGGTAACCAGTAGCATATGGATGTGTTACTGGTAACATGGTGATATTATCACAGGTCCTTTCTCCCACTAGCATCCAGGAGGAGTGTTGCTCCAGGAGAAGTTTTATGAAGGTCTATGTGTTGATTACATCAGGGGAAGGTGACAGAGGGTGACACTACATACTGTGGGGGTGTTATACTGTATACTGTATAATGTGGGGTAAAGCATACTGTGGGGTGTTATACTGTATACTTCATATGCTAGGAAGTTATACTATATACTGCATATTGCGGAGCACTATACAGTATAATGTGTATAACTCTGCTTGTTTCACTCAGGGGTCATTGGATGGTAGTTTGGCTTCCTCGCCTATGGAACCCAAACCCAATAGGAAGCACATTTTTTTCCTTTAAGGAGAGCTACAAGCCTCATTTTAGACTAAGGCCCCTATCTTCAGGTTTGGAGCAGCAACAGGTTAGAATTGTTAGTTCCCTATTGCAGGGGGATCCCCAGGAGTGGACGTTCTCTCTCCCCTCTGACTTTCCTGTCTTATATTCCGTTGACAATTTTTTTCTCTGCACTAGGCCTGTTGTATGACAAACCAGCATATGCAGAAAGAAACGTATTAATTTAAAACAGTATACCCGGTGTGTGGAGAAATACTGTGTGGAGTTCAGGAAGTTCTGTGTTGCTCCCAGCTGGAATTACCCCACTTTAAGGTGCTAATTCTGCCGGGGCCTGTCTGAAAGTTTAAAAGACTTATTGGTTAGCTATCATACTCCTTGACGAGACCATGACGCTAGTGATTCGTTTGGATTGCTAGCTTAGGGAACATAGTAGGGTACGTCTGGTAGTTTAGCTTCCCAGGTCTCTTCCTGATATGGTTCCTGTGTCCCATACATCTCTTCCCGTTTCCCATACATCTCTTCCCAACCAGGAAAGAACCCATGCAGCTCGTTGCAACCTCTCTCTGGAACAGCGAACCCTCAGAAGACATCAGGGACTGTTTTTATTGTGGTGCTGACGACCATTGGGTTAAGTCATGTTCCAAGTGGCCATCGGATATAGTGACTAATTCGAGAGAGGTTAGGAAAGGATTTGTGGGAAAAAGGTACTTTACAATGTCTGCAGTTTCGGAGTAAAAAGTTAATCGGGGGGGGGGGGGTTTGTAGATTGTGGAGCTGTAGCAAATTTTATTAGCAAAAGATGTGAATTATCTTTAGGTCTCCCCTTATCCTCCTTATCTGTTCCGATGCATATAACGGCCATTGACTCCACTATTCTGGGAAAGGACAGATTACATTTTGTACTCCCTAGGTCTTCATGTGTCTGGGGGTCCTTCACACTGAAATGTGCTTCCTATTAGTTATGAAGGAATTACCTGTTGATGTCCTGTTAGGTATTCCTTGGCTTAAAGCACATAACCCTGTTATTGGGAGACAGGGGAATTAGAAAGTTGGGGCAGTAATTGTGAGGATCACCTTGCTTGTATAACCACGGTTCCCTTGCAACTATCTAACCTGATTAATGAATTTCAGGATGTGTTTCGGGAATCTAGCTCTAATTTTCTTCGCCTCCACAGAGACTACGACTGTGCGATTGAGTTGATTCCAGACTCCAGCTCTCTCCAAAAACATCGGGTTCAAAACATCAGGCCATGAAAGAATACATTAGCAAAAGTCTGCTAAAGGGGCATATTAGACCGTCTGTCTCTCCTATGGGAGCAGGATTCTTTTTTGTTAAAAAAAAAGGATGGCAGTCTTAGACCTTATATTGATTATTGGGAGATTAATAAAATCACGGAACCACTACTTATAACTGATCTCTTTAACTAGATCCAGGGAGCCAAATGATTCTCCAAGTTAGACTTCTCATCTGCATCAGAGAGGGGGATGAGTGGAAGATAGCGTTTAATACCCTGAAGAGTATTAAATGGTAATGCCATTTGGTTTAAGTAATGCTCCTGCAGTCTTCCAAAATGGTGTTAATAGTTTGTTTGGAGAAGTTGTTGGATTTTTTTGGTCATTTAATTATATTCAGGTATACTCTCCTAATTTGAGTCACTTGATTCTGAATGATAATTTGCTGTCTGAGAAATTAGAAAAATTTCATTTTGGAGTCAAAGAGGTGCCATTCTTGGGGTATATCATATCCCCAGACTTTTCTATGGATCCAAGTAAGGTTCAGGCAATTAATGACTGTGTGCAACCTAAATCTCTCAAGGCCTTGCAAAGGTTCTCAGGATTCGCAAATTATTATAGAAATTGCATTAAAAATGTTTCTGTTATTGCCAAACCCCCTATTGACCTTACCAGGAAAGGTGCTGATGTAATCAGTTGGAAACCTAAAGAAATGTTTTGTTGAGGCTCCCATGCTTACACAACCAGATCAGGATAGACTTTTCATTGTGAAAGTCAATACTTCTGAGGTAGGAGTGGGAGTAGTTTTGTCTCAGGGTCTGTCTACGTTTACTTGTGAGTATTTCTCCAGAAAATTTTTCTCAGCAGAAGCGAATTAGGATATAGGCAACCGTGAGCTTCTGGCCATTAAGTAAGCCTTTGAGTAATGGTGCCATTTTCTTAAAGGGTGCTAAACACCAAGTACTGGTTCTCACAGACCACAAAAATTTGACATTTCTAGAGTCTGCCAAAAGAATCAACCCTAGACAGGCACGCTAGGTTTTTTTTTTTTTTTTATATGTTTTGATTTTGTTGTCACTTATTGGCCAGGTTCCAAGAATATCAAGGTGGATGCCTTGTCCAAAAGCTTCTGTGCCACTCAAGCTCCGAGGTCTGAGCCAGTCCCGATTTTACCTGCAGGCATTGTTGTTTCCGCTATTTCTTATGATCTGACCTCTGAGATATCCGCCAGTCAGAAACAGGTACTCAAGGGTATTCCTGAAAGTAAATTTTTCATCCTGGAGGGGTTTCAAATCCCTTTACTGTCCAAGCTTTATAACTCTGTTCTGAGCGGACACCCGGGTATTGAGGGCTCTAAGAGGCTGGTTGCTAGACACTATTGGTGGCGTACTATGACTAAAGATATTTTAGCCTGTGGGACCTGTGTCAGATCCAAAGCCCCCAGATCTTGTCCTGCTGGAGAGTTGTGTCTATTGCCTATTCCCAAGAGGCCTTGGTCACACATCTCCATGAATTTCATCACGGATCTTCCATGCTCTTGGGGGAAGACTGTGACAATCAAGGTGATTGGGTGTCATATCTGGGGTTGGCTGAACTGGCCATCATTATTGTCCTAACAATTATGGTTTCCAACTTTGTGTGGGTTCTTTTAAGGCTTCTAATTCTGATAATCATAAGGTTGAGGTAACGTCTGACAAACTGTGCAGAGTTTGCGCCCAGGTTCACATGAAAAGAAAACCACTAACTTGTGCTTGGTGACAAGGTGTGGTTATCCACCAAAAACATTTGTCTTAAGGTTCCGTAAAAAAAAATAAAATATATTGCACAGAACTTTATTGATCCATTTGAGACTATTGAAATTGTCAACCTTGTGTCGTTCCGCTTGTAATTACCTCACTCATTCAAAATTCATAATGTGTTTCAAAAGTCTTCATTAAAAAAAAATATATAAAAAGATAAATTACTCCCCTGATTTCACAGGAACCTCCTGATCCAATGGAGGTAGAAGGTGAGATGGAGTATGAAGTTGGTAGAATCCTGGATTCCGGAAGGATCTGTAATAAACTAGAAGAGTTCCTTGTTCACTGGAAAGGTTATGGTCCTGAAGAGAGGTCATGGGTGTTGGCTGAGGAGGTCCATGCAGATTTCATTAGTAACACCATGACAAATGTTCTCCTATTGAGCGTGTGGTGGATCCTCCTGAAGGTGGGGGACACTGGTGAGACAGCAGCCTCCGGTTGCCAGGAGAAACGGCATTGTGACGCAGCCCTCTCAGCCTGGGGCCAATAAAGGGCTAACATATCCCTGTATGTGCTAGCTAGATTGCCGTCATATCTTGGCATATATACTATGAGGGGCTGTGCCGAGACATACTGACATTCCTGCAACAGGTAGCAGGAGGTTAGTGAGGCTGGCAACACGTGGGTTAATCTGACTGGTTTTCCTTTTGTTGTCTGTTGTTGCTGGCATTCACCACACCCTCCCCCTTCAGGTGTAGGTGTCTTATCAATTATCCTTGCCTATTTAGTGTTGCTTCTCCCACCATGCTGTGTGGTTAATACTTTCTTTTGTATCTCTGGCCTGCTGGAGTTTGGATTCTCAGTGGAGATCTCGTGTCTGCCATTAGCTGCTGGAAAGTTGTGTCCTCTTTCCCTTTTGTATTTTTGTCTTATTTGTGTGTATCCCTTCCCTGTGTTTGGTGATTGGTCCTGAGGGGAGACTCCTGTTCGTGCAGGTTTGTGGAGGAACAGTTTGACTCATTCCTGACATTAGCTTCAAGGTCCTTCAGGGACAGTTAGGGTCCTAGGTATCCTGCGTATGAACTTGCCTACATTCGAGGCCTGTTCATACTGGTTGTTAGGGTTTCTCTAGGAGGTGTCCATCTGCCTTCCCTAGTTTCCAGGCCTAATCTCAATTTCCTTTCCCCCCTGCGCTTGGTGTGGTATCTTCCTCCTCCACCGGAGCGTGACACTGTAGGGGTTACTCTAAATATCTGGTATTGTTTTATTGCTTTAATGTCTACCAAAAAAAAGTAAACATGGGGTGGAACATGAAAGATAGGGGGTAGTCAGGGCAAATGGAGGGATGGATAAACAGCCCTGGGACTATGATACACTTAATCTGCCCCTGAATGGGAGTCCTTACATGGACAGAGAACCTGTAAAAGATAACTCTGTGTAAGCCCCAATAAAGATGAATCTTTACATAAGGCTTCATTCACACGACCGTATTTTGTTTCCTTGTCCGTTCGTTTGTGCATTCCGTATGTCCGTATTTCCATTCTGCAAAAAAGATAGAACATGTCATATTCTTGTCCGTTTTGCTGACAAAGATAGGCATTGTTACAATGGATCCGCAAAGAAAAACTGGAAAAAAAAGATGCCATACGGAACGTCATCGTTTGTTTTGTTTTTTTGCAGATCCGCAATTTGCGGACTGAAAAACACATACGGTCGTGTGAATAAAGCCTAAAGCTGCACTTTAAATTCTACCTTTAGTTATATTCTGTTAACGCTGGTCATAGGGCCTAATGCATCATGCATTTATGCAAACTGCTGGCCTTTATTTTCCAGAGGATTTCACAATTAAGTAAGAGATGTAATAGGATGCTATGAGATCTAGCTTTTATGCATGAGGATGATCATTGTTTAACTATAGTGACCTCTAGTGATTATTTCCATATTTCACATGCAAAATACAGTGGTTGAAAAGAATTTATTCTGGTGTAGAAATCAGTAGCCTAACAATGACAGTTTACAAAAAATTGTAATAATGTGATAATGTGAGATACCCAGGATGCTAACACGTAGCCTGGGCGCAGTGGGGAAACGTCATAGCTGCGCGCAGGAGGCGCATGAAGACATACTGCCGGCGTCCCTGGCTGGAGTATGTATGTGTATGTGTGTATGTATCTCTGTAGCCGGATCCGGAATGACCCCCCCCGTTGCAAGTCAATGGAGGACAGATCCGGATTACTGGTGTGTCACACCAAACGGATCCGTCCCCATTGACTTGCATTGGGGGTCATTCCGGATCCGTCTTGGTGCGGATGCCTGGACCGGAGAGCAAACCGTTGCATGCTGAGGTTTGTTCTCCAGTCTGAAGACGGAACGGAATGCTTTCAGGAGCATTCCGTTGTCTTCAGTTCAGTTTTGTCCCCATTGACAATGAATGGGGACAAAACAAGCGTTTTTTCCGGTATTGAGCCCCTATGACGGAACTCAGTACCGGAATTTAAAAACGCTAGTGTGAAAGTAGCCTTACTTACCTACCCTTTATTTTATGGCTCAATGCAATTTTCTGGTGATCTGTGTGTCAGGTACTTTTTTGATTCAGTTTTTTAATACAGCTTTTAAAGCCCAAACTATGAGCAGATTAAAAAATGCAAAAAAAATAAAACTGCATACTATACTAATTTAATACATTTAACACAAACAAAAATAAAAAATATATACAGTGATCCCTGAAGAAACAATGGCCTCAGGATACAATATTTTCAATATACAATGGTCTTTTCTGACCCATCGTAAGTTGAAACCAGACTCAACATACAATGACTCAGATCCAACCAATCAAGGCCACTTCTCTGGTAAAATAGTATTAGTTGCTGGTTATCAGCTATTCCTGACTGTTATATGTAAGGACTTGTCTTATCTGTCTTAGCCATCTGCCTATTTTTCTTAAATCTTCATTTTCTCTTATCTTGGATGACATTTTGGGGCTTTGGGACCAATTGCTAAACTTCCAATGGTTTCAACATACAATGGTTGTCCTGGAACCAATTAATATTGTATCTTGAGGGACCATTGTACTTCACCTCCCTTTACACTCCACTGCTGACATTGGCTTCAAAATCTCCATCAAAAGCCACAATGATTTTTTTATCTGTAATATAGATAGGAAACGAATGTTAACTATGACAGACAGCGGCGGAAAACGCGTTCCTACACAGCGCTGAAGGGTGTCTGGTTGCTAAGTAGATGGTTGGGTCTCTCTGTGAAGCAGTGCCGGACAACTAGAACCGGCACTCTCATGTCAGGCCTGTTGAGGGCACTGGTCACATGACACCAGGCACGTCACGTGACCAGGAAGCATGCCCTATTTAAACAGGCAACCTGTTGGCCATAGGTTGCCTGTGAAAGATTATACTTATATCACCAGCGATTACTGTATTGATACTCTGGACCTCTGACTGCTGAACTTGGCGACTCCTCTGACCCTGATATTTGGACTCTGATTTGTATTTACTGTTTCTCCTGGTTTGACTTCGGCTTGATTTTTTAATCCACTTTTGCCTGATGTATTTGGACCCTAATTTGACAACGGCTTGGTATTGTTTTGCTCTTCGTATTCTGATTCGGCTCTGATTGCATTCTCCTGGTCTTGACCCAGTTCGTCCGACCTTGTGTATTCTGGTTCTGTTTCTCTATTCTTACATGCCTGCCTGTCACTTTGTTTATTGTTTTTTCCCCTAGTTTTGTCCCCTGTAAGGGCTCATGCACATGACCGTGACATCTGTGTGCATTCCGTATTTTGCGGAACGGAACAGCTGCCCCCTAATAGAATAGTACTATCCTTGTCCGTACAGCGGACAATAATAGGACATGTTCTATTTTTTGGCGTTATGGAAATCCGGAAATGGAATGCACAAGGAGTAACTTTTTTGTGGACCCATTGAAATGAATGGTTCCGCATATGGTCTGCAAAAAAAACGTAACGGAAAAGGAAAGAAAATATGGCCATGTGCATGAGCCCTAAGTCAGAGAACTCAGTTAAGGAGGAACTGCGGTCCAGCTGTGGTCTGTTGTTAAAGGAGGTTGTGCAAATAGGCAGGGACAGGCACGTTGGTGGATTCTAGTATTCACTTTTCTTTGCAGTTCTTTGCAGGCAAAAGTCAATATTTTTCCAGAAGTTTCATTGCAACATTTTGTGCCATATTTTACAGATCAATTGTGACTCAGTTCACACTGGAAACCTCATTGGACTACAGTCATGGCCAAAAGTTTTGAGAATGACACAAATATTATATTTTCACATGATCTGCTGCCCTCTGGTTTTTATGTGTGTTAGTCAGATGTTTTTATCACATACAGAAATATAATTGCAATCATATTATGAGTAACAAAAGCTTATATTGACAGTTAGAATGAGTTAATGCAGCAAGTCAATATTTGCAGTGTTGACCCTTCTTCTTCAGGACCTCTGCAATTCTCCCTGGCATGCTCTCAATCAACTTCTGGACCAAATCCTGACTGATAGCAGTCCATTCTTGCAAAATCAATGCTTGCATTTTGTCAGAATTTGTAGGTTTTTGTTTGTCCACCCGTCTCTTGATGATTGACCACAAGTTCTCAATGGGATTAAGATCTGGGGAGTTTCCAGGCCATGGACCCAAAATCTCTATGTTTTGTTCCCTGAGCCATTTAGTTATCACCTTTGCTTTATGGCAAGGTGCTCCATCATGCTGGAAAAGGCATTGTTGATCGCCAAACTGCTCTTGGACGGTTGGGAGAAGTTGCTCTCGGAGGACATTCTGGTACCATTCTTTATTCATGGCTGTGTTTTTAGGCAAGACTGTGAGAGAGCCGATTCCCTTGGCTGAGAAGCAACCCCACACATGAATGGTTTCAGATGCTTTACAGTTGGCATGAGACAAGACTGGTGGTAGCGCTCACCTCGTCTTCTCCGAATAAGCTGTTTTCCAGATGTCCCAAACAATCGAAAAGGGGATTCATCAGAGAAAATTACTTTACCCCAGTCCTCAGCAGTCCACTCCCTGTACCTTTTGCAGAATATCAGTCTGTCCCTGATGTTTTTTCTGGAGAGAAGTGGCTTCTTTGCTGCCCTCCTTGAGACCAGGCCTTGCTCCAAGAGTCTCCGCCTCACAGTGCGTGCAGATGCACTCACACCTGCCTGCTGCCATTCCTGAGCAAGCTCTGCACTGCTGGTAGCCCGATCCCGCAGCTGAAACACTTTTAAGAGACGGTCCTGGCGCTTGCTGGTCTTTCTTGGGTGCCCTGGAGCCTTTTTGGCAACAATGGAACCTCTCTCCTTGAAGATCTTGATGATGCGATAGATTGTTGACTGAGGTGCAATCTTTCTAGCTGCGATACTCTTCCCTGTTAGGCCATTTTTGTGCAGTGCAATGATGACTGCACGTGTTTCTTTAGAGATAACCATGGTTAACAGAAGAGAAACAATGATGCCAAGCACCAGCCTCCTTTTAAAGTGTCCAGTGGTGTCATTCTTACTTAATCATGACAGATTGATCTCCAGCCCTGTCCTCATCAACACCCACACCTGTGTTAATGGAGCAATCACTGAAACGATGTTAGCTGGTCCTTTTAAGGCAGGGCTGCAATGATGTTGAAATGTGTTTTGGGGGATAAAGTTCATTTTCTAGGCAACTATTGACTTTGTAAGTAATTGCTGTTAAGCTGATCACTCTTTATAACATTCTGGAGTATATGCAAATTGCCATTATAAAAACTGAAGCAGTAGACTTTGTAAAAATTAATATTTGTATCATTCTCAAAACTTTTGGCCATGACTGTAGACAAGAAATATTGCCTGCAAAGTTTTCCTGGTCTGAAAGGATAGGCCATAAATATATATGCTGGGAGAGCTTATTAAAATAGGTTGTGTTTGAGCACTCACAAAATCAATGCAAAAATAACTTCTTTGTGCTGTCATGTAACCTTCAGAGGAGCACAAGGATATCGTAGCTTGCAAAAATGCCCGTAGTATTAAAATATTTATACCATGCGGCGAATGGTGTAACAGAAAAATATAAAAACTACCAATTTGCTATTTATTGTCACTTCAATTCCCCAAAAAATGTTTATAAAAAGTGATTTAAAAAAAGTCCCACACACTGGTGTTATGGTATGAAAATGGTAGCTCTGAAAAGTACAGATCGCACCACAAAAAATGAGCCCTCACATAGCTCTGTACACATAACTACAATAGATTGATAGGGGTCCGAATATGGTGAAAAATAATTTTTTGAAGATTGACAATTTTTTCTTAGTATTAAAACACAAGAAAAAAAACCCCAAAAAACAAAGAATGTGGCAGAATTGCGGTTTTTTTCCCAATTATACGGTTTGGAATTTTTTTCCCCCACTTCCCGCTAAATTGTATGCAAATGTAAATGGTGCCATTAGAAAGTACAATTTGTCACTTAAAAAATAAGAGAAATTATGTCTATACAGAGACAAAATGGAGCCTTTTAACGTACTATAAAAATATGACAATCTTTATTGGTATCACAAACATAAAAAAATACAAATTACTGTTACAGGGGAGGGTGACAGTACAAGAAAAACACCATCCCTTATCCACATTTGATAGTATATTAGTATAGTACATCTATGAATAACAATCTGGTGAGTACTGGAACCTATCTCCTAGTTGGGTACAGTGCCATGTGACCAAATATAATATAACAGTAACGCCACATACACTAAACCGTTTATACCGTATTAGATTACATGTATGGTCACATGTGATCACCAGCATCCAAACAGAGCTAGATGGAGACACTTTGCTCTGTGCATCAATCACAGTACCGACATATATTACATGTCCCACGTAACTCACCAGAACAAGTGGAAGCCAAAATAAGGCCAGGGATGTGGGAGATCCTTAAAAAGTATGGTATGGCCAATCGCAAACCCCAATCATTATTTACATCATTGTAAACAGCTGTTACCTCCTATCTGCAGACCTGGAGTGGATCGCTATAAAGTACGCGCCTCCCCCCCCTCATTTCCCAGAAGTCCCGTCACATCTCGAGTGTGATCACGGGACAGTCACGTGTCACGCCTCCGTGACGTCATGACGCCTCGGCGGGGGTATCGCGTCCATAGCATCAGTCCAGGGTGTGATAGAGTGAATGCTCATGCCCTCTAGTGGCCAATTAACGTTTCTACAGCCTCACATTAGACACATTATACACAGAGTACAGATAAAAAAAAAAAAAGAAAAAAAATAAATCATAAAATGAAGTAAATATATGTGTGTAACTAACAGCATATAAACATATGTGCATATTTAAATGTACATAATGTGCACTTTATGTAAAGACTAATAAGTGACGTGTGCTGAAAAACCATAAAGATGAGTGAATATCGTGAAACACTATGTTTGTAAAAATGTATGATGAATATAATAAGTGACGAATGAAGATGATAAATATAAAAATAAGGATAAAAATGAAAGATAACAAAATTGAAAATAATAATACAAATGAACAATGTGATAAACCAACATATTGGTGATGCAAGTGCAGGTAACAACCCACACGTAATGATAAAAAATGTGAGGACATATGTGAATTGTGTTGTGCCCTATGTGAACACTAAAACCACTAAAAGTGTATATATGGGGGTATTATAAATGCACCTATGCAAAATACGCATAAATTAAGTCTGTGTTCATCCTAATAACCAGAATTTAAAAAAGTATACCTGAGATTAATAATCCTTATACAGAGGCACATAAGGAGATATATATATATATATATATATATATATATAAAGCCTATAAATCTACCTATAAAGGGCACATAATCTATGCCATATGTATTATAGTATAATGAAAGAAATAAAATAATATATGCAACTGTGTCAAACATCGGCATTATTTCCCTGGAACTGAATCCAATATATGAAGATTACTTGATCCAACAACTTGATCCGCATGAGTTTAACATCAAAAAGGAGGAACTGGGGACAGCCATAACATAAACCTATAAAAACACAAATACAAAGAATATTAATATTAAAAATATTTTCCTATACAGTTAAAACCTTCCACAGTTGTGAAGCACACGGTCATAGGAAGGAAACCGGTCGAAACCGGTCACGTAAGTCAGCGGCTTGTCTCTCAAATAGCACATCGTCTGAACATATTCTTCTGATTCGCAGAAATTGTCCAATAGGTATTGCATCAATTGTCTTTCTTGGATGGGAAGAAGATGCATGTAGTTATGCATTCACTGAAGTATTTTTATGGTAAACATCTGTCTAAAGATGACCTGTTGAGTCACAAAAAAGTGTCACATCCAAGAAATCGATCTTACTTTTATCAAAGGTGTATGTCAACTTGATGTTCCGTGAGTTGCAGTTGAGGGCCAAAAAGAGTGCGCGGAACGCAGTCTCATCCCCCTGCCAGATCAAAAACACGTTGTCTATGTACCGCGCCCAAAAAATGGCGCGGTCCATCACGACATTCCGATCTGAAAAGAACAGATCTCTCTCCCACAGCCCCAGGAACAGATTGGCATATGAGGGCGCACAGGCCGCCCCCATAGCTGTCCCCTGGAGCTGCAGGAAGAAAGATCCGTTAAAAGTAAAAAAGTTCTTTGTAAGAACAAACTTCAGTAACTGTAACAAAAAAGACCTGAATTCGCTATTAGTATTGTTTATCTCAAGAAAAAATTCCACCGTCTGTAAACCATCCTCATGTCGGATATTAGTGTATAGAGACTCTATATCACACGTAACCAACAAAGTATCTTCTTCAAGGCAAATCCCATCTAATTTGGCCAAGAGGTCTGATGTATCCCTGATGTACGAGGGAAGCGTCTCCACCAAAGGTTTAAGATGAGAATCCACAAACTTGCATAAATTTTCTACTAGGTTTCCCTGCCCCGATATAATGGGCCTACCTGGAGGTGTCTTAGGATCCCTGTGGACCTTTGGTAACAGGTACAATGTCGAAATGGTAGGTTCCTCCACTGTTAGTGCCTGGTATAGTTGTTTAGAAATAATATCCTTTTCAAGGGCAATGTCCAAAATCTCGAGGAGTTCAACCCTAAAAGCAGACAAAGGGTTGTAAGTCAACTTCTTATAACAAGTTTTGTTACCTAGTTGGAGATACGCCTCCTTGAGATACATGGACCTAGGCCATATAACCAAATTGCCCCCTTTGTCCGCCGGCTTGTATATTACATCCGGCAAATTTTTGAGTTTTTTTAATACTCAGTCTTTGTGCATGTGTCAAGTTATCATGATTAATGGATGTGGGGATACGCTCAAGGTCCTTTATGACCATCTTGATAAACATATCCGCCGCAGGACATAAGAACACTGGTGGAAATTTCTTTGATTTTACACGTATACATGACGGAACATCACGGATTCCTACCTTCTTGTTCCAATAAAAGTTCTTCCAATATATGTAAAGCCTGTTGTTCGTTTTCAGTATTAAAAATGTCTGTGTCTTGGTCCTTATGGTGTAATCGCTTCAGCACAAGAGAACGTCCAAAAATATGTAGATCTTTTACCACTGAAAAAAGATCAAAGGGGGAACTAGGAGCAAAATTCAAACCTTTTCCCAGTACAGATAAATCTGTTTCTGTCAGAACATGATCTGACAGATTAATTACCTTAAGATCTTTTTCACGTGGATTCCCTTTGTCCGGCCGCTCATATTGTGTTCTTTTTCCCATAGGTGCGTTCTGCTCCATCTTTCTTTTCCCGCGACCAAACCGGGTTTTACGCTAAGTATTGCCTTCTGGGTCTCCTTGTGACGAGAGAGATGACATAGAGGACGATCTACTCAGGCCTAGTCTACCCGCCTTCTTTCTCCATCTATAAACCCTCTTTTGATGCACATCATTCATGTCACGGAGGAATTATTTTGTTTTTACTCCCTGGATTTCTTTTTCCCAAGTAGAGAATTTATTCTCTATTTCATCATTAAAAGCCTTCATTGCTTCAGTATTTAGGTCTTTCTTCAAAATGGACTGCAACTGTTCAATCTCTACATGTAGTTGTTCTAAGGACTTCCTATTGAGTCCAATAAGTAGCTCCATGAATTTAAAGGAACTGTTGTTACATATCTCCTCCCATTTAGAAATAAAGGACTCATCAGTAATAGGGAAAGATGGATATACCTGTATTCTAAGTCCTCGCGGGAATCAGCCCCTTCTGTAAGTAACGTTCAAGAAAAGCCTTATTCCACCAAACGCGGGTGCGTTTGTGTAGAAGTAATTGTAATGAATACTGGGTCTACTTAATATTTCCCTTACCGTCTGCTCCACCCACTGCCACTTCTTCCCTGAACACTGTATCAAGTTGTGTCAGCCAGGATTGTTCCCTGGATTTAAGATCCATGGCGACCAAGGTTTGAACCTGTGAAAAAACCACAGAAATCAAAATATGCAAGAAAAAAAACTCAATCACATGCAGAAATATATGGCGTGGTGCAGAATGTACATAATATGTGTATATCCTAACCATACATCAAAATAACCACCACGCCACCTGCATCACATTGGTTCATTGGGAAATAATTGGTAGTACCAGCTCCCAAAGGCAAACAGAAGAAATTATGTCTATACAGAGACAAAATGGAGCCTTTTAACGTACTATAAAAACATGACAATCTTTATTGGTATCACAAACATAAAAAAATACAAATTACTGTTACAGGGGAGGGTGACAGTACAAGAAAAACACCATCGCTTATCCACATTTGATAGTATATTAGTATAGTACATCTATGAATAACAATCTGGTGAGTACTGGAACCTATCTCCTAGTTGGGTACAGTGCCATGTGACCAAACATAATATAACAGTAACGCCACATACACTAAACCGTTTATACCGTATTAGATTACATGTATGGTCACATGTGATCACCAGCATCCAAACAGAGCTAGATGGAGACACTTTGCTCTGTGCATCAATCACAGTACCGACATATATTACATGTCCCACGTAACTCACCAGAACAAGTGGAAGCCAGGGATGGTGTTACCCCGACGCGCGTTTCGGCGTGTCCTTCGTCCGGGGGTAACACCAACACTGTGGGAGATCCTTAAAAAGTATGGTATGGCCAATCGCAAACCCCAATCCATTATTTACATCATTGTAAACAGCTGTTACCTCCTACTTAAAAAATAAGCCCTAATATGGCGATGTAAATAGAAAAATAAAAAGTTATGACTCTGGGAAGACGGAGTAAAAAAACAAAAATGCAAAAACGGAAAATCGTCTGGTCCACTAAGTGTTAACAGTATTTTTTTTTATGTTTTATGGGTTTTTTTTAAGTTGGCCATACATACAAAGTGTCATGTACACAATTGTATTTTTGGTCTGCATCAAATCCATTTTTTTTTGTGGTTTAGGCTACATTCAAGCGAGTTTTTGCGGCCTCTTATCCGCATATTTTGCTGATAGGATGTGGACCCATTCATTTTAACGGGTCAGCAAAAATGCTGACAACACACTGTGTGCTATCCTCATTCGTATGTCCGTTCCGTAGCCCCGCAATAAAAATAGAACATGTCCTATTCTTGTCTGTTTTGTGGACAAGGATAAGCATTGTTACAGTGGCTCCGCAAAAAAACGGATGCCAAACATCGTCCCTTTTTTTGCGGATCCGCAATTTGCGGATCAGCAAAACACAACGGTTGTGTGAATGTAGCATTAGAGGAAGACCAATCCATTTTAATGTGGCCTCAAAAAATACAGACAGCACACAGTGTGCTGTCCATATCTGTATGTCCATGCCATAGTCCTGCAAAAAAAATTAAAAATAAAAATAAGCATATAACAAAATGTCCAATACTTCTCTATTTTGTTGACAAAGATAGGACCTTTCTATGGAAGCGGAAAAAAAAATGGCAGCATGCATGCTGTCAGTATCCGTGTTTTGTGAACTGCAAAACACATATGGTCATGTTCATGAAGACTAAGTTGCATGTTTGTTTCAATGAGGAGTGGAGCCAGATCCCCAAGCTACTGCAGGAGCACAATGAAATTCGACATTTCCAATGAAAACTACAACTCATCCTGCAAACAAAAAACAAGCCCTCACACATCTACGTCAACAAAAAAAATAAAAATGTTCTAAGTCTTTGAATGTAAGAACATAAAACATTTTTCTTAAGAAAAGGATTTCATTGTGAAAACTAGAAAAAAAAACGACATAAATTTGCTGTACCACATGGTGAACATCATAAAGCAACCCCCCCACTCAAAAAAATAATTGCTGTTTTTCTTGGGTTGTCACCTCCCAAAAAAGCATAAACATTATGTAGGTTTCTTTTGCACATATAGATTGTGTGGGAATTAGTGAATGTGATGCAGACCAGTCAGTGACACACACAGCCGCTGTAATTGGCTGCTATGAGACTCTCCTCCCTTCCTAAGCACACTTGGGTTCATTTATCAAACTGGTGTAAAGTAGAACTGGCTTAGTTGCCCATAGCAACCAATCAGATTCCACCTTTCATTTTGGACAGCTCTTTTGGAAAATAAAAGCAGGAATCTGATTGGTTGCTGTGGGCAACCAAGCCAGTTCTACTTTACACCAGTTTGATAAATGACCCCCTATATACAGATGTACCCCCAAAACGATGACATTAAAAATACAACTCGTCCTACATAAACCAATCAAGTTATAACTTTTGAAATGTGAGATGAAAAAAAAAAATCACCACATCCTTAAAAGGGTTGGCCCATCTTGCTGTTTCCACAGCGAGATGGGACTAAGCTTCATCCCCAGGTGGCTGGACTTATGGAAGCAGATGTTCGGCCTGGAACTCCACTATTTCCATGCCTCTCGTTGTAACAAATGGAAGTTACACAAACAGCATAGCAGAATAAGCTACCCTACTGCCAGAGTTACAGAAGCAGCCTAGCTCCCATTCACTCCAACGGGAGTTACGAAACAGCAGAGTTCAGGCCGACATGGCTGTTTCTGTAAGGACCAGCCAACAGGGGACAGCACTTAGTCCCATCTTGCCTCTTAAAGTACCAAACTAGGCAACATACTTTACCCCTTCCCGACCAGCGCCGTAAACTACACCTCAGCCCGCAAAAAAAAAGAGCCCCATATAAGACAATCGCTAGAAAATAAAACAAAAAAAATATGGCTGTCAGAAAACAGCAACACAAAAACAAGATTTTCTCTTTTCAAAAATGCTTTTACTGTGTAAAACTTACATAGACATATTAGGTATTGCCGAGTCCGTAACAATCTGCTCTATAAAAATATTAAATGATGCACCTCGTCAAATGAAACCTGTAAAAATAAAGAAATAAAAACAGTGTCCATTCTCCTTCTACAGTCTTCTTCCTGTCCCTTCTACAGGTCAGGTTCTAGCATAGAGGTTTCCTGCTTGGGATTGAAGAAAGAAGAAAAATCATGGAGTGACCCCAGGATAGGAAAGGGGGATTCTTACCTCTCCTTCCATCCCCTCTTGTCTAGGGTTCAGCTAGCAACCCTCATGGTAGGGGTTCCCTGGTTTCCTCTTCCCCTCCGATAAGGGGCTCTGGGCTCCTTAGGTTTCCTCCTCGACCTGTGTGGCTGGTTTAGCGCTCCGCTGCATGTCAAAATAGAGGCCTCCATGTTCCTCCGGACGATGCCTTGGTGTCCAATATCACTTCTGGGCACCTTCCGTGTGACCAGAATTATCCGGACTGACCAGGGAGCACAGGCGGCATCAATGCTGGTGTCCCCTGATGGGGTAGACTCGCATTGCAATAAATGGGTTGACTCACCAGCAGGATTGAGTCCATGGAAATTAGGAGGAGCACCATGGCAGCAAGGAGGTAGGACTATTTAAAACATTTCTGTATAAAAGGCTTGGGTTGGCAACATGGAGGGTCTTGCTTCTGGTCAGTCAGAATCCCCTGCTCAGGGTCAAGTAAGTAAAATGTTACATACCCTGTATTATACTGTATATGCAGTTTTAGCTAGCTCTCATTATTCATGGACAGATCAAAAGACCCAGCCCACAGATGGATTCAGACTCAGATCTGGGTCACTCTGAGGCCAGCAGACAAAAAAAAATTCTTATTTTTATCCAAAGATTTAGATTTTATTATCTCGGCAGTCTGTCAGACTATGGACATAGAAGAGGTTTCTCAACCCTGCTTCATCCAGGACAAAATGTTTGTGGGTCTAAGAGCCAAATAAAAGTGCCTCTTTCCGGTAAATGCAAACCTGAAGAGTCTAATTCTGGAGGATTGGGAATATGCGGTGAAGAGACAACACACTTCTAGAGAATGTAAAAATAGATACGAAATTGCTGGATGAAATCCCTAAAATAGATATTCCAATTACAAAGGTGTTGAAAAAATCTCGCTACCATTTGAAGATTCCTCGCAACACAAGGACACTATGGATAAGAAGATGGACGATCTCCTAAAGAGAACTTGTGAAGCCTCCTCAGGCCTAATAAATACCAATAATGCGGCTACCTCGGTAGCTAGTTTTTTATTTTTATTCCAGCTGGAAAATCATCTAAATATTACAACTGTCAGAGTAGATTCTGGAATCGATCTGACTCTTGAAGATGGCCACTGCTTTTGTTGCGGATGCTTCTGCAGAATCCATCAGATTTGTTGCTAGAGGTGGATCTCTAATGCTACACGGTGAGCGTTATGGCTCAAGACTTGGTCCACAGACATTCCATCAAAAAATAAGCTCTGTGCCATACCTTTTTAGGGGTCTTATGTTTTAGGTCAAGTTCTGGATACTATTCTAGAGAAAACTACCAATTAGAAAAAAGGATTTCCAGAGGTAAAACCTAAAAAGGTGCAGCCCTTTTGGAAACCTGCTCCTAGATATCAAGCTTAGTCTCCCAAAGGGAAACGCAAGACGGGTAGATGGAATAACTCCAAAGGAGGAACGGGTAGAGGATTTCTCCTTAATCCCAACTCCTTCCTCAATGAGGCAAAGTAACAGACAGTCCATGGGTCCTCAGTATAAGAGAAGGCTACAAGATAGAATTGACAGCCCTTCCACCAAAAAAATTGAATTGAATCTTCAGCCCCAACAAAATTCAGCAGTTTTTACTCCTGGAAACCATTAGACCAATCCCTTCAGAAGAATTATTCAGTAGCCCTAGTATATATATTATGCCACCAATAGTACCCCCAGTACAAATAATGCACCCCTTTGTGCCCTTCTACAGTTATAATAGCCCATTTAGTGCCCCCCAGTAGTTATAATAGCCCCCAGTTGTGTGTGTATATGTGTGTAGCACAAGAAACAAATGCAAGGGAGGTGCAAAGCCTATGATCCGACCATGATCATAAATAAAGAAAAAAAGGCATCACTCTCCAAAAAATAAAATCAAGAGGATTTATTTACCAAAGGTGAGACACGCGACGTTTCGGCTCTGAACAGGAGCCTTTGTCAAGCTTGAGAAATGCCGAAATGTTGCGTGTCTCACCTTTGGTAAATAAATCCTCATGATTTTATTTTTGGAGAGTGCTGCCTTATATATATATATATATATATATATATATATATATATATATATATTTCTTTTACTGTTTGTGTGTGTGTCGTTAAAAGATATCAAGAGTGCCCTTTACAGTGCCTGCCCCTTTAACAGTGACCTCTACAGCGGCCAGCCCCTTTAACAGAGACGAGTGTGAGCTACTGAAAGGGTGGACATCCCTGTGTCTGTCCAGGCACTGCGTCGGACGGAGAACAGGTAGCCAGAAAACTGGACTGTCCAGCCTAAAGCCGGAGATCTGGCCACCCTAACATCAGCCTGCCCCTAGGGTGGCCAGAGGTCTTGTTTTAGGCTGGACGGTCTGGCTTTCAGACTCCCTGTCCTCTGTCATGCGCAGGGCCTGGATGGACACAGCAGCAGCACTCTCAGCAGCAGCACTGTGCAGCCTGAGCAATGAGCTGCAGGGAGAAAGTCACCCTCCCCCCACCCCTGCAGCTGACAGAAGGTGATTTTTACCAATATTTTTAATCCCGGTCAAATGCAGCATGGAAGGGGCGTGGCCTGACTGAGTCAGGGGCGTGACTTAGTGGGATCTGGGGATGGTGCTTTTAAGTCCTTCTTTTGACTGTGGCCGGAATTACAGGTCGATGCCTGATTTAGGAGGAAGGTGGGTAGCAGTGGAAGAAAACATCTTTTATTACTACTGAACAGTAAATATGTAAAATTTACATTATATGAGGTAATGATTGATGATGAGTTAGTCTAAAACATAAGTTATAGTTATGGTAACCGGGAATACCCATTTACCATTGTCATCCACAGTGCTCTGCCTCTTTAATGCAGACCTAAAGCAGTGAACTGGCTAGGTTGTCATAGAAACCTGATGTGTGCCTGTGAGCTTCTATTGGCTGATAAGGGTCATGTGACTAGGCTACTATTGGCTAATGCATTTTTTGGGAATATCTCAGGAACTGGAGAGTTGAAAACTGTTCTAAAACCTTCCCGGGCACCTGATGTCCAAATTTTGTGCTTGTAGCTGCAGATTGTAGCTGTATATATATATATATATATATATATATATATATATATATATATATAAATAATAATAAAGAAATTCCGCAGCACTACCAATTTGTGCTTAAATCAAGGTGATTTATTCCACCAAATGCGACGTTTCAGTCCACACAATGGGACTTTTCTCAAGCAACCATGTGTAATACAACAATGCCATAGGTATTTAAAGTCAGCATCATCAATTGATAATAATTGTGTCATTTACATAATTATCCAGTGTACATACATATATCTAAAGTAATTCATAATGATAATATACATAATTATGTGCATATCTCTATATGTCAAGTGATAAAATAACTCGTGAAAAAATATATAATTCAAAAACATCAAAATTTCATGTAACAATTAATTGATCATCATACGTGCAATCATAACACCTGTGTGTGACATGTGATTCACATAAATACATAATAAAACTAGACAATATAAAATCAACCCACCAGCACATGTGTCCCATTCGAGCGGCGTTGTGTGGAGTACACTGCGTCTGCGCTAGTCTCAAAGTGTATGCGCTCCATCGTGAAGCGCACACGTGACTATCAAAAGAGGTCACATGACCACCAAATTGCGTCTCAGTCTGAAGCGCACACATGATCCTAAAACGCAGTCACATGATCAAACCAGGTAACAATAAAGATAAAAATAAAATATGTATGATATCCATTTATTTATTAATAATAAAGTCAATATTATATGGGATAATTATCCCCAAACTCCTAAATCAAAACTTGCCAATAGGAAATTATTACATGCAGGAACATAGGTGTTAGCCCATACGTATCAATGCCATCAATTCCATTCATGTGGTTACTGTATTATGGGGGGGTCAAACAATACGTCGGAAACATTCCCATGTCCGTACGCATAGTGACCGATGCGACTTGCCTCACCATATCCATTCCTGGACATAGTGTGGTTACTTGTCGAATCATTACCCCTACGGTTTCATAAGTAGCAGCGCTCGATATCCCGACAGTGCAGAGAAGCATGTGTATCCACACATATCTCCCCTACCTCCGTCCGTGATCCAAGTGCTTAATAAGCAATGAAGGGCTACAGTAATAACTGTTCTATAATATACCATATTGGCAAGTATAAGGTGTAGGAGAAAGAGTATATCACGTACATATGAGTTATGATCACAAGATCAAGAGCAAAAATTACAAAAAATAAATAATAAAATTAAAATCTATTTATTAATATAAAAGATAAATAGAAAAATGCATAAGGCTGCACAGACAAACAGTAGGCTCGACACAATCCACCGAAACAACAATATGGGACAAAAACCATGCTGGTATTCCACATTTCTATTGCGATGTGAGCTAATCCCTATAAAAGATAAAAAATGTATCCTTTATTATCAAACAAAATAACATTGTTATATCAATATACAAGCCGGAGAGAGATAGAGGCAGAGCCGGGCATCACGCATGAATCCACGGCCTATAATCCACATTAAGTCCATTTGGTTTTAAAGTATTCAATTTATCTATCCATACAATTTCCCTTCTTTTTAATGTTAGTGTTCGATTACCACCACGTCTAGAAATAGGTATGTTGGTCTATAATCATACATCTAAGATCACATTCTTTGTGGCCTAGATCAGTAAAATGCTTAGACACGGGTAAATCACACCTCTTCTTTCGAATTGAATATCGGTGTTGATTCACCCGTGTCTTAAAGTCTAGAGATGTCTCACCCACGTATAATAGTGGACACGGACACCATAACACATAGATTATAAAGGTAGAGTCACATGTTAGAAAATAATTGATTTTAAACTTCAATCCACTAGAGGGATGTTCAAAATAACCCCCTTTTTTTAAATAACGACAATTGATACAATTAAGGCAAGGGAAACAACCTTTTTTTTGTAGTGTAAGGTACATTTGTCCTGTTGTTTTTTGTGGACCTACATCAGTGTGTACCAGCCTATCACGGAGATTCTTAGGTCTCCGATAAGACATCAGAGGCTTATCTCAATGTGCGGTAAATTATTCTTAATAGTTGTCCAATTTTTTTGTACAATTTTCTTAATGGCATAACTATGTTCTGAAAAAGTAGTTATAAAAGGGATCCTATTAGTCATATTATTAGTCCTACCTGATGTCTGAGTGATTAATTTTGTCCTATTCTGTTTACTAACCGTGTCAAGATGTTTATTCAAAACAATTTCTGGGAAACCCCTTTTTTAAAGGAACATTTCATCCTGTTTAAGGTACTATCCAATTGTGAAGTATCACTGACAATTTTTTTCGCTCTAAGGAATTGGCTAAGTGGTAATGATCTAACCATAGGTCTAGGGTGTGCACTATCAGATCTTAAAAGAGTATTTCTATCCGTAGGTTTAACATATACATCCGTATGTATTATCCCTGTTTGTATTCGGATAGCCACATCCAAAAATGTATCTCTTTCATAGAATAATCCATGGTGAATTTGATGTCATTGTCAATGGTATTCAGATATGTGAAAAAGGATGATAATTCCACCTCTGTACCAGTCCAAATTAGGAAAACGTTGTCGATGTATCGCCACCATCTCAGAACATGTCTGAAATGGTGGGATACATAGACCGACGTCTCCTCAATGTGGGAGACGGCCATGTTCGCGGTACGTTGGAGCGACATTCGACCCCATGGCCGTCCCCCTCATTTGCATATAGTAATGATCCCCAAAAGGAAATAATTACAATTTAGAACTAAATGTAATAACTGTACAATGAATTCCTGACATTCAGTTGAGTGTTGAGAGTCCAATAGGGCTCTTTTAACCACACTCATGCCGAATTCATGCCAGATCGAAGTATACAGACTCGCTATATCCAACGAGACTAAAAAAGCCCCATCTGGTATAGTGACCTTGTCTAACTGGTTCAAAAAATGTGTTGTATCCTGTATGTAAGGCTACTTTCACACTAGCGTTAGCACGGATCCGGCACCTAAAGGGTGCCGACGGATCCGTGCTACGCTATACATGTGTGGAGCCGGAGCAGCGCTCCGGCCCCACACATGACACACAAAAACAACACACAGACATACATACAAACAAACATACAGACATACATACAAACATACAGACATACATACATACTCACATACTCCCGGGACGCCGGCAGAACGTCTTCACGCGCCTCCTGCGCGCAGTGATGACGATTCCCCACAGCGCCCTCTGCTGGGCGCAGTGGGGAAATGTCATCGCAGCGCGCAGGAGGCGCGTGAAGACGTTCTGCCGGCGTCCGGGAGTATGTGAGTATGTATGTATGTATGTCTGTATGTTTGTATGTATGTCTGTATTTTGTTTGTATGTCTGTGTGTATGTATGCATGTCTGTGTGTATGTATGCCGGATCCGAATGACCCCCCATTGGAAATCAATGGAGGACAGATCCGGATTACTGGTGTGTCCACACCAAACGGATCCGTCCCCATTGACTTGCATTGGGGGTCATTCCGGATCCGTCTTGGTGCGGATGCCTGGACCGGAGAGCAAACCGCAGCATGCTGCGGTTTGTCCTCCGGTCTGAAGACGGAACGGAATGCTTTCAGGAGCATTCCGTTGTCTTCAGTTCAGTTTTGTCCCCATTGACAATGAATGGGGACAAAACTGAAGCGTTTTTTTCCGGTATTGAGCCCCTATAACGGAACTCAATACCGGAATTTAAAAACGCTAGTGTGAAAGTAGCCTAAGACCTAGCTGTAATTGCATACTGTCTTAACAACCTGTCAAGAAAGATAGAAATCTGACTCAATAGTGACCCCCGCCCCGAGACAATCGGTCTCCCCGGTGGTTTCATTGCATTTTTATGTATCTTAGGTAATACAGCATCGGTGTATTTGGGTGTGTAACAGTTAAGAAATCTTTCAATTTTTGATCAATAATACCAGCTGTAATTCCAATAGTTAAAATGCCTTGTATCTTTCTTTCAATCTCCCACTTGGGGTCTCCACTGAGTTTTTTATATACCACCGTATCATCCAATTGTCTATAGGCTTCCATAAGGTACTTGTCCGTGTCCATGACCACAACCGCACCACCCTTGTCGGCCGGCTTGATGGTGAGGCTGTGGTCATGGACAAGTTCATTCAAGGCATTCCACTGTATTAAAGACATATTTGGATGTAAAAATTTATTTTCTTTAGGTTGTGTTTTCAAAACTTTTACTTCATCTAGTACCCTCTCCGCAAAAAGATCAATTGCAGGGAAAGTACCAGGGGGAGTAAAATCACTTTTAGTAAACAGGTTGAAATCATGTAATTTAAGTTCAGTATTTCTGCAGTCATTACCCCATTGTATGGGTTGAGTAGAGAACCAGGTTTTTAATTTCAATCTTCTAAAAAACTGGTACAGATCAACATCCAATTGTAACCAATCCGTATCTACCGTAGGGCAAAATGACAGACCCTTAGCAAGCACATCAACTTGAGTAGATGACAATACATGGGAAGAGATATTTACCACTATTTGTTCCTCCTCTTTTGGGGTCTCTGACTCCGTGTTTTTACATTTTCTATGCCTCCTTTTTCCACCTCTTCTTGTGGGTTTCTTTGTGTGGTCACCTGTGTATCGACTAAAAAAGGAGAAGAACTAGAATTGTCATGTATAACATCATCAAAATCACTTTGCATCCTAAATACATTATTTTCTGATCCTTTGTTTACTTTCTTATCACTTTTAGTACCCCTAATCATATTAGTCCGTATTGTTTGTGTGTTAGTCCAATTGTATATATTGTCCGAATTATAATCAGAAAGGTCACGTTGCCATTTGTGCCTTTTTGTGTCTTGAATCTCTTTAGTCATTTTTTCATTATATGTTGTAGAGGGCGCTGTGGGGAATCGTCATCACTGCGCGCAGGAGGCGCGTGAAGACATGCTGCCGGCGTCCCTGGAGTATGTGAGTATGTATGTATGTCTGTATGTATGTTTGTATGTATGTATGTAGCCGGATCCGGAATGACCCCCCATTGGAAATCAATGGAGGACAGATCCGGATTACTGGTGTGTCCACACCAAACGTCCCCATTGACTTGCATTGGGGGTCATTCCGGATCCGTCTTGGTGCGGATGCCTGGACCGGAGAGAGAACCGCAGCATGCTGCGGTTTGTTCTCCGGTCTGAAGACGGAACGGAATGCTTTCAGGAGCATTCCGTTGTATTCAGTTCATTTTTGTCCCCATTGACAATGAATGGGGACAAAACTGAAGCGTTTTATTCCGGTATTGAGCCCCTATGACGGAACTCAATACCGGAATTACAAAACGCTAGTGTGAAAGTAGCCTTAGACCCCATGGCACACAACTGTATTTTTGTCCTTATCCGATCCTTTTTTTTTTTTTTTACGGATCAGATGCGGACCCAATGCAGACAGTCTGCATCTGCAAAAATGACAGAACATGTCCTATTCTTGTCCGTATCGAAGACAAGACTATGCATTTCTACAACAGCGTGGGATGTGCATAACATGAAAGTGCGAGTTGCGCATGCCTGGTATCCGTTATTTACGAACTGCAAAATATATACAGTCAGTTCAAATGCAATCAAGGACAACATCTGCATGGTTTGTATGTTCTCCCGGTGTTTGCGTGGGTTTCCTCCCAAACACCACAGACATACTGATAGGGAACTTAGATTGTGAGCCCCATTTGGGACAGCGTGATGCTGATGTTTGTAAAGCGCTGCGAAATATGTCAATGCTAGGAGTAAAATGAAATATTTGTCAGCACACATCAGAGAGCGCCTAGTAATGAATGTCTGAACACAGCACTCCTGTCCTCCCACAACATATAGACACACTACACTTCATAAGAACTGAGGTTTCACGTTTTTTCTCTCACAAAATGAAACCTGTGTAATCCCATTCAGTTCATACTGGTGCCTGCAGCTAAATACACTAGAGGAATGCAGATATTTTTGTAAACCAGTGGCAGTCATTGACTGTCCTCAACTACAGCACGTGAAACCCTATACTCGTGCACGCTGTTTCACTACGACAACAGCTCAGAAACCAGTCAGCTGGTTCTAAAAAGCAGAAAATAGCGGCCCCGCCTGACTGAGGTAAAAGGACAGGTCAGAAGGCGGGAACCTCCCCAAAGCACGCCCGTTATCACGTGGGAGGTACATACACCTAATAGTGCTGCTGTACACCAACACACTGTACGCGCCGAAGCTGTGGGGGTGGCCAACAAATGACTGTAGATAAATAGAATACAGCGTGAGCGTAAATATTAAGCCACGTTTCCCTCAGATTAATTTACAAATCTTGTTCAACCTAGCCGGCTTAGCATTTTAGAGCAAAGTAGCTGCAAAGTCCTTCTTTTTCTAGCTCCCTTTAAAACCGTGACCCCTATAATGTAGGGCTAAATGGTTCGCTCTAATTGACAAGCGACAGCCTACCTTAACTGCAAGCGGGTGTGGTTTTGTGGGTTCTACGCCGCCCGTGATTGGTTCGTCGTGAGGCAGTGGCTTGGCATTGTGGAAGCTGATTGGTCGGTTAGCCAGGGACGCCATGCGCAGCTCGACGTGCATTTTGGGGTCGTGTGCAAACGGTTGTGTCTAAACTCCATACACGGTACAGACCTGGTCCTTTCCAAGTATGGGAAATACCCAGCTCTACATGAGTTGTCTAAATTCCATACATGGCACGGACCTCTTAGCCCCCTAGTGGACAGGTCCGGTACAGAGCTAGTGTTAGTGAGCTAGTGAGCAAGCTCACATTGATTTGACTGAACTCCATACACGGTATGGACCTGATCCTTACGAAGTGTGGGAAATAGCAAACTCTATAGGAGCTATTTCCCATACCTGGTACAGACCTCTCAGCCTTCTGGTGGTCAGGTCTGGAACTATGATGGGATTTAGCTGATTCAAAGTGAATTGGCTAAACTCCATACTCCGTAAGGACCTGCTTAAAGGGAACCTGTCATCTCCGAAACACCCCCTGAACTAGAGTAAGCGTTGTATAGTGTAAGTGATGCTGAATCCGAATATGTAGGTTTTATCTTTATACTCACTTCCATTCTGACGCTGTGCTCTGACAAACCAGCAGCAAACTGCACTCAGTGGACTCCAGTGCTCACTCATATAATGTAGAGGACTCAGAGAAGAGTCCTCTCAGTGCATTTTACTGCAGGTTTGTGGGAGCACAGCGTCAGAATGGAAGTGAGTATGAAGATAAAACTTACATATTCGGATTCAGCATCACTTACACTATACAACACTTACTCTAGTTCAGGGGGTGTTTCAGAGATGACAGGTTCCCTTTAACCCTTTGTGGTATGGGATCAATTACAATTAATTTTTCCCAATAAAGTGGAATAGATGAACGGTAGAAAATCAGTTCTTTATCTGTATTTCATTTTTAATCCTTATAACTGTTTAATATCACTGTAAAACATGAATCCATATCATGGATGCACCTCACCCCCTAAGTCCTGTGAAAACAGGGTTTGCACTCAGATGATAATGCAGATGAGCCTCCAATCACTGCCAAATTTCTGCCTTGCAGTGTACAAGAAAAATAAAGTATGGGCTCAAATTTTCTATTTATCAAGAGTTATCCATGAATTGTTCCCACCAAAGTATACATTCAGATTGCAAGACTTTGGAGGTAACCTGTGATTTCACCATCATCATTATCAAAGGAAAGCTCAGCATGTTTCCCCATCAGTTCTCCTGCTGGTGAGGTCCTCTTCAGACAAAGAGTTTAGCTGCTTACAGTTAACTGTCTATTTCCCATACACCAGACGGACCTTTTCTATGTGTTACAAGTGCATCTCATCAAAAAGGTTTTGTTTTTTTTTTCCAGTAATTGAGTTTAAAAAGTGAAACACATATTATATAGAGTCATTACAAACAGAGTGAATTTTTTCAAGTGTTTATTTATGTTAATGTTGATTATGGCTTATAGCCAAGGAAAACCCAAATTCATTATGTCAGAAAATTAGAATAATTAACCCAAAACACCTGCAAAGGCTTCCTAAGCCTTTAAAAAGGTCCCTTAGTCTGGTTCAGTAGCCAACACAATCATCGGGAAGAATGTTGACTTGACAGTTGTCCAGAAGACAGTCATTGACACACTCCACAAGGAGGGTAAGCCACAAAGGCTCAATGCTAAAGAAGCTGGATGTTCACAGAGTGCTGTATCAAAGCATATTAAAGGGGTTGTCCGAGTTATGAAAAAAAATATATAGTACTTTAAATCTGATGGGCAGCAATATATAACTAAGTTAAGCAAGTTTTAGGCAAAAAAAAAAATCTCTATTTCCTCATTTCCCTGGTTCTCTTCTGGCCTTTGTTTACATGCAGTAATAACAATCTCTGCCCCTCCCCCCTCTCTGTAAAGGGAGTGAATACAAGTGCTGAGTGACATGTCTGCCTGCTGGGATACTCAGCAGCATGTTGTATGTGTAGGACTACAAGTCCCAGCTGTACAATGACACTGCTGATACACACAGGATTTCCCCCCTACCTGTACTTGTACTTTGCATCTCCTCCAGATCAGCTCCAGTATCAGCTCTGTGTCTGTAGGGTGAGGAGGGCAGATCCTGTGTCTCTTTACATATGCAGCTGCTGTTGTAAAGCCTTTAGTGTGTTCTGGCTGAAGGGGTTAATGTTTTATCTGAAGGAATCCAGGGAGAGAGCAGATAGCAAGAGCCCGGCAACACAGGGGGGCGTGGCCAGTGACATCTCGTGTACAAACTGTTATCTGATCTCTGAGGCTTGTGCACGAAACATCACACAGCAGGGAGATAAGCTGACATCATAGGTCATGTGACCCTGAGTTAAATCTAAGAAACCAGCAGCTTTAGAAGCAGAAAGTGTATGGAAAAGCTGTTGTATTTGACTAGTTAGAAACAAACATACAAAGGACAAAAAAAAATAACTCGGACAACCCCTTTAACCCCTTCAGCCAGAACACACTGAAGGCTTTACAACAGCAGCTGCAGATGTAAAGAGACACAGGATCTGCTATCCTCACCCTACAGACACAAAACTGACTGAAGCTGATCTGGAGGAGATGCATAGTATTGTATTGTACAAAAACAGGTACAGCTGGGACTTGTAGTCCTACACATACAACATGCTGCTGACAGGGCCGGCGTTGGGGGGGGGGGGGGGGGGGCAAACTGGGCAATTGCCCAGGGCCCCCAACGTCTAAGGGGCCCCCTGCTTCAGTGCTGCTGTTCAGCTGAACGTCCGTGGAAGTAAACGGGCAGACAGCTAAACAGCTGCACTTTAGAATAAGGTCCCTTTCCTTACATATAACACAAATCATTACTAGAGATGAGCGAACGTGCTCGAAACGAGCACTGTATAGCTCGGCTCCCCTGCGCTTGCATGGGCGCAGGCAGCTGCTTCCGTCCTCCTCAGGAGGACGGAAGCGGCTGCCTGCGCCCATGCGAGCGCAGGCTCGTTTCAAGCACGTTCGCTCATCTCTAATCATTACCCTTGTGCTGACAGCTCCGGACACCACAAGGACCTGAGATGTAGAGGCGGGATGTAGAGATGCAGGAGGTGGAGCTTAGCAGAGAAGGGGGGGGGGGTGAAGGACCTGTGATGACCTCACCATCATGTGACCAGATCAGGAGGTGGAGCTCAGCAGTAATGAAGAAAATGATCAGACATGCATGGGAAGAAGGAAGGATTCAATGTAAGTGCCAGGGAAATGCTGGGAGTTGTAGTCCTCTTATACCTCCTGCAAAATGAGGTATGAGGAGAGGACTCCTGCAAAATGAGGTATGAGGAGAGGACTACAACGCCCAGCATGTCCAGCTTGTTATGTAATATCAGAGTACATTATAAGAGGAGAGGACTACAACTCTCAGCATGTCCTGCCCATTATTATGTAATAGGGTATATTACAACACCCTGGATATGCTGGGAGTTGTAGTCCTCTTCTCTAATACCTCCTCTTGTAATGTACTCTGATATTACATAACTGCTTATACATGCTGGGAGTTGTAGTCCCATCCTCTTATATGCTGTAATGTGCTCTGATAATAATAAGACTATTAAATTCACCCCATATGCCGGGCCCCTCACAGTAAATATACTTAAGCAGCCCCTTGTCCCCGCACTGCCGTGGCTACTTCTCCCTGTGCAGGGATGAAAACATCCGGTGTCGGGGAGGAGCAGCCAATAGCAGGCAGGGACAGGACGAGCCTCCCTAGCATCGTGGGTGATGCTAGGGAGGCTCGTCACCGCCTTCCATTGACTGCTCCCCCCGACACCGGATGTTTTAATCCTTGCACGGGGAGAAGCAGCAGCGGCGGTTCAGGGACCAGAAGTGGCGCAGGGAGCGAGGTAAATGTATTTCTTGCGAGAGGCTCAGGCATATAGGGGGCATGTAATAGTCTTGGATAACCCCTTTATATAATAATGGCTTAGACATGCTGGGAGTTATAGTCCTCTCCTGTTGTTCCACCTGCTGTAATTTGTTCTGAATTAGGGTTGAGATGATGAATAGGGGAGGGTAGTCATCTGTCTATAGCGCCACTACGCTACCCATAAAGGGGGGGTGCACTCATGGCCGCCCAACTTCACAAGCCTCAGGCCGCTAGGTCTCAAGCCTGTGAAGCATTAGAACACCGCTAGAAGCCGCAATGACATCACTGAAACCTCCTGTGCTGGGTCTCGCATGATGACGTGATCAACTGAGACCAAGAGCAGGAGCGGTGATGTCATTGGGACCGCATGCATCAGGATACAGCAACACAAACCATAGATAATACTGTGGTCTGCATTGCAGACAGTGGCGGGGGACGGGAGGGAGGCGTTTTTTTTTTTAATACTTAATAGTGCATATTCAGGCAATGACAAAAATGCTCCTACGAGAGCTTCCAATTTAAAGAGACATTTACAGCGCTTTCATCCAGAAGTATACAAAGCAGTGACAGAGAAAGACATGAAAAGCAATGAACCAGTGGCCAGCAGCACTTCCAGCCAAGCAAATGAACAGAGAACCTCACAGACAACACTTGGAAGATATTTTGTCAGTGACAAATTTACTGTGACAATGACAGTAGAAACATTTAAAAAACAGATCATAGAGCTTGTTGTAAAGGATGCTGTGCCTATATCATTATTTTCACGACCAGCTTTTATGGGTCTGAATGGAGAAATGGCCCATAAGCTTGGTGTTTCTCTGGAGAGAGTATTAGAAAACTAGTAATTGAAGAAGCTGTTAAACAAAAGAAAGAACTTAAAGAATCTCTTAAGGGACGCTTTGTATTTCTAAAAATGGATGCCTGCACACGTCACAGAGTGAACTATTTTGCCATCAATGTGCGATTTGTTTGTGAGAAAAATTAGATAGTTACCAAGACATTGGCAGTAAAAGACACCAAAGCTCATCACTCTAGGGAGTTCCTCCAGGTCTTGGTGGAAAAGGTTCTACAAGAATATGAACTTAAGAAAGAGCAAGTTCTTTCAGTTGTAACTGATAATGCTTCGAACATGATAAGTACTATTAAGCTAATGAATGAGAATAATGAAGGTGACCAGCAGCGAGAAGAAGTAAATCCTGGGTTCAGAGAAACTGAAATGTTTGAAATGGAGGAACACAGTTTTGAAACTGAGGAGCTACCTGAAGTTGCTTCAGATCAACAGGAACATGACAGTTTAGATGCTCTTGTTAAAGCTATGTCAGTACATTCTCGTATTCATCACATGCACTGTGTTGTGCATACGCTCCAGCTGGCTATAAGAGACAGTCTGCAAGAAGGACATGCTGCTACACTGATTGGCAAGGTGAGAAAATTGGCCACTGCTGCCAGAACCCCTAAGGTTGACTCAATTTTGAAAAGACATGCTGGAAACGGGGCAATTATTGATCAAGCCACAAGATGGGGAAGTACCTACCTAATGATTCAGAGATTGGTTGAACTGAAATCGTATCTCATAGACATGGCTAACCCTCAATTGACGCTAACTGAAACGCAATGGAGGCAGATAAAAGAACTAGAAGAACTGTTACAACACCCATTCCAAGTGACTAAAAAACTCCAAGCAGAGGACTTGACTCCAGGTATTTTCCTTAAAGGGGTTGTCCGGGTTCAGAGAAGAACCCGGACATACCTGCAATTTCACCCAGGCAGCCTGCCTGAAGAGGACATCGGAGCATCTCATGCTCCGATGCCCCCCCCTTGCCCTGCGCTAGATCGCGCAGGGCAAGGTCTCTTGTTTTGTAAATACTCGCTGCCGGGCGGGTACTTCCGCCCGGCAGTTGAGTTCGGTGACGTCACCGCCTTAATGGCCGGCTTTAGCGCTGCCCTAGCCGTTTTACTGGCTAGGGCAGCGCTGAAGCCTGTCCATCAGCGCCGATGACGTCACCGACTCACTGCCGGGCGGAAGCCTCTGCCCGGCAGGGACCGGTACGTCACCGGAACCCGGCGAAATTCCTTTGCCCTGCGCTAATTAGCGCAGGGCAAAGGAGGGCATCGGAGCATAGGATGCTCCGATGCCCTCTTCAGGCGGGCTGCCTGGGTGAAATTGCAGGTATGTCCGGGTTCTTCTCTGAACCCGGACAACCCCTTTAAGGAGTGGAAAAACCTGATTTTTCGTCTGTCACAAAAAGGAGGGATAATTGCAAGTGGCATTGCCACGTCAATAAAAGGAAGAGAGGAACTGGTGTTAAAAAACAACATTCTTTTAGCAGCCGTTTACGTGGATCCAATGCATCGTATTCTTTTAGATGACCAACAGCTAAAAAAGGGAAAGGATCGCTGTTTGAAATCGCTTTAAGAATGAATACCTTGCAGAACTGTCAGGAACAAGAACAATTTGGTCCTGCTGCCGCATCTTCATCTTCCTCAACAGACGAAGAATTAGACTTTGAGAAATACTTGGATCACAAGGAACATGCAAAGCGTTTACGAATAGAAAAAGGCACAACCATAAGAAGACAATGCTAGTAGATTTCGGCAAAATTTTGCTTGTGCATTAAAAGAGTTGGAGAAATTTAACCGTTCATCAAAAATAACAGTGCAGCAAGCAATCAACATCTATCCTGAAACTGTCAGAGACGTAGCCCAAGTGGTTTCTGCTCTTCCTCCAACCCAAGTGAGTGTGGAGAGGTTGTTTTCTGCACTAAAAATTATAAGATCAGATTTGTGGGCATCAATGAAGGAGGATCTCATGGAGGCAATACTTTTTCTTAGGACAAATTCTTAATTTCTTCTTGTTAATTGCATAAAGTTTTCTTGTTCAGAAATTGTATTCTAAAAAAATTGTGTTCTTATTCAAGTGTTCTGATTGCTTATACGATGGTGGTAAAAAGCCAATGTTCATCATGCATGCATAACTTTCCCGATTGTTTGCCTACTCCCCATACTCTACCCCCCCCCCTTTCTTTCTCTTTCTTTTCTCCTCTTGGTTTCTTGTTGTTTCTCCACCCTCCCTTTCCTTTTCTCTCTCCTTTTTGTTTTCAAAATTTTATGATAATTGTTGGCCCTGTTGGCCGTCCCCCTGGGGGCAATTGTACGCATTCCAGTTGTATTACGTTTGATACTTTGATGTCTCCCTCTGCGCAGGAGATACAGGAGTCGGAGCTGTGGCTTACCGACTCCACAGCCCTGCGGGCACCTGCAGGGATCAGGAGTGACATGGGTGCCGTGGAGCGCAAAATTTGAATCTATGAGGGGCATGTTTTAAAGATTAGATATACTTTTTAAAAATAGGGAACATTATATTGTAATTAATTTATAAAGTAGTATTAATGTTTATATGTATATAACAATATGTTTTCCAATTAAATTTACACTGTAAAGTTATATATAAAAATATCTAACATCCCAAACCATGCACATTTACTAACACGCTTAGCTAAACTGGTTTGAGTGTTGTAGAACCCCTTCCCCTTCCTCCAAAAAAAATTTATATTAAAAAATATATCTTAAAGAACGTACTTTATTATGTCATATTGTATTCAGTAGTTCATGATTTGATTAATTCCAACTAATACAGAGAAATATACCAGTGCTCCAGACTAAAAAAAAAAACCAAGGAGCCATTGGTTCCTAACCTGAAAAATTTAGGAGCCAAATAAAATTTTTAGGCGCCAAATTTAAATACATAAAATTATAACGTCCGGCCCTTAATAGAACTGTCCTATCCTATTTTTTGGGGGGACAAGGTGACTAAAACATAGTGAATTGTGAGGTTTTATTTATTTATTTTTCTTTTACGTGTTCACTGTATAGGATCTTTTTTTTTATATTTTAATAGTTTGGACTTTTTGGACATTTATTAATATATTTTATATGTAAAATTGGGAAATGGGGTGATTAATGGGCCATTCAGACGGCCGTAGTATTGTGGATCCGCAAAAATACGGATCTGAAATACCACGGATGCCGCTCGGCCTGTGTTCCGCAATTTGCCGAACATGGCCGGGCGTCCTGATCAAAATGCCTGTTCTTGTCTTCTGTTGCGGACAAAAATAGGACATTTTCTATCATTTCTTGCGGAGCCGCGACTAGGCAAGTTCACAAGCCGCCCATTTAAGTGAATGCAGCCGTATCTATTCTGCAAAATTGGTGGGTAATTATTGCCCCCTTCAGACCTCAGATCAGCCCAGCGTGCCCCCATCAGACCTCGGGCCAGCCCCCTTGTGCCCCCTTCGGGCCAGCCCCCTTGTGCCCCCTTCGGCCAGCCCCTTGTGCCCCCTCGGCCAGCCCCCTTGTGCCCCCTTCAGACCTCAGATCAGCCCACACTGCCACCATCAGAATAAAATAAAATAAAAAAAATCACTTACCTGTCCTGCACCGCGCCTCCGCTCCGGTGTCCGGCGCTGCACTGTCACCTGTGACTGCGTGCAGCGTCAGGTCAGAGTGCGCGCACTACGTCCTGACACTGTACGCGGTCAGGACAGTGCAGTGCAGGCCCAGAGAAGAAGAGGAGCGCCGGACACTGGAGCGGAGCCGCGGCGCAGGACAGGTGAGAGATTTTTTTTTATATTTTGTCTGCATGTCTCCATGTTCTCTGATACCAGGCGCAAATGGCGACAAGACTAAAAAGTCTTGTCGCCATTTGTCAAATCTAAGTCGCATTTGCGACCATTTTGGTCGCCATCTGGAGCCCTGATACCATTACATTAATAGGATGAGGTTTTTATTTTATGTATTACTTTCTTATCATCTAGATTTCAGTAGCTAGTGAATAAAGGAGAATTGCAGCAAAGTTAAAACTGTTAGTAAATGTAGCTACTGTAAAAGTTAGCCATGAATATGTAGCCAGATTTCCATCACAGTGTGACCATAAATTCCATGCTACCACTGGAGAGGTATGTTTTCTATTTAGTCATAGTATAATAAAAACTTTTATTTATATTTGTGGATTTTTATATTCAGGTTTAATCGTGCAGTTGTAGAAGAAAAGTCCTGGAATTGATCATTAACCCCTTGAGGACAGAGCCCATTTTGGCCTTAATGTCTGGGCCAAATTTCTGAATTCTGACATGTGTCACTTTATGTGGTTATAACTTTGGAACGCTTTTACTTATCCAGGCCATTCTGAGATTGTTTTCTCGTGACACATTGTACTTCATGACAGTCATAAATTTGAGTCAATATATTTCACCCTTATTTATGAAAAAATCCCAAATTTACCAAAAATTCTGAAAAATTAGCAAATTTCCAAATTTCAATTTCTCTACTTTCAAAATACACCGTAATACCTCCAAAAATAGTTATTATTTTACATTCCCCATATGTCTACTTTATGTTGGCATCATTTTGTAAACGTCATTTACTTTTTTAGGAACGTTAGGAGGCTTAGAAGTTTAGAAGCCATTTTTCAAATTTTCACCAAATTTTCCAAAACCATTTTTTTTTTTAACACCAATGCAGATATAAAGTGATTTTGAGGGTCTTACATAATGAAACCCACCATAAATGACCCCATTTTAGAAACTACACCCCTCAAATTATAAAAAACTGTTTTACAAACTTTGTT